>CM055120.1:245556745-246065146 GCA_029206835.1 Rana muscosa
AGGCAAATTTCCCTGCCCCAGCTGCTGGACCGTCGAAAGAAGTTCACTCCCAGCCATCCACATGCCCAGCGGTTGAATGCTAGCTTGGCTAAATTGCTAGCGCTTCAACTGCTGCCTTTTCAGTTGGTAGACTCGGCCCCCTTCCGTGAGTTTGTGCAATGTGCGGTTCCTCAGTGGCAGGTTCCCAAACGCCACTTTTTCTCACGGAAGGCTATTCCGGCTCTCTACCGGCATGTGGAAGGCAATGTCTTGGCCTCGCTGGACAGGGCGATCAGCGGTAAGGTGCATATTACCGCTGACTCATGGTCCAGCAGGCATGGACAGGGACGTTACCTTTCTTTCACGGCCCATTGGGTCACTCTTTTGGCAGCTGGGAAGGATGCAGGACAAGGTGCAGTAGTGTTGGAGGTTGTTCCACCGCCACGCCTCCAAAATGCTACTACTGGTTGTGACACACCTCTCTCCTCCACCCCCTCCTCTTCTTCTTCCTCCATGGCCTCTTCCTGTGGTTTGTCCTCTGAACCAGCGGTGCTCCGTAGCCGTTCAAGGGGCTACGCAAGTACGCAGGCAAAAAGATGCCATGCCGTGCTTGCGCTGGTGTGTTTGGGGGACAGAAGCCACACTGGGGCAGAGGTCCTGTCTGCTCTGCAGGGCCAGGCCGAGAGGTGGTTGATGCCACGCCAGCTTAAGCCAGGAATGGTGGTTTGCGACAATGGCACCAACCTCCTCTCCGCCCTCCGACAGGGACAACTGACCCATGTGCCCTGTGTGGCTCACGTCCTTAACCTGGTGGTGCAGCGGTTCTTGGGCAGGTACCCGGGCTTACAGGATGTCCTGAGGCAGGCCAGGAAAGTCTGTGTGCATTTCCGCAGATCTTATAATGCCAGTGCTCGCCTGGCTGAGCTGCAAAAGGAGATGAACCTGCCCAAGAACCGCCTTATATGTGACATGCCCACCAGGTGGAACTCAACGTTGGCCATGCTGCAGCGGCTGCACACGCAGCAGAGGGCCATCAATGAGTACCTGTGCGACTACGGCACCAGGACAGGGTCAGGGGAGCTTGGTTTTTTTTCTCCACGCCAGTGGGGCATGATCAGGGATGCATGCACTGTCCTGGCACCATTTGAGGAGGCCACGAGGATGGTGAGCAGTGACAGTGCATGCATCAGTGACACTGTACCTCTTGTCCACCTGTTGGAGCACACGCTGCGTGGAATAATGGACAGGGCACTTGAGGCAGAACAGAGGCAGGAAGAGGAGGACTTCCTTGCCTCTCAAGGCCCCCTTTACCCAGACAGTGTTCCTTCTGTCCCACCCATCGCACAGGAAGAGGAGGAGGAGGAAGAGGAGGAGGAGGATTGTGTCAGCATGGAGGTGGAGGCTGGCACTCAGCATCATCAGCAGCAGTCTTTTAGGGATGATTTACAGTCCCAAGAAACCAGTGGACTTGTACGTGGCTGGGAGGAGGTGGCTGCGGATCATGTCGTCCTTAGTGACCCAGAGGACTCCGGAGCGAATGCCTCAGCAAACCTACGCTGCATGGCCTCCCTGATCCTACAAAGTCTGCGGAAGGATCCTCGTATTCTTCGGATCAAGGAGAGGGACCATTACTGGCTGGCCACTCTCCTTGATCCACGGTACAAGGGTAAGGTTGCGGACCTTATGTTACCGTCGCAGAGGGAGCAGAGGATGAGACAACTCCGGGAGGCCTTGCAGAAAGGTCTGTGCAACGCGTTCCCAGAGACTGGGAGGTTACAAACTCCTGGTCCTGGACAACGAGTTGCTGAGGCTTCGGCCAGTCAAAGAAGGAGCGGTGGGGAAGGTGGCCGTCTGACCGATGCGTTCAGACAATTCTTTAGTCCGCAGCCCCAAAGTATGATCGGTTCCAGCAACCATCGCCAGCGTCTGATAAACATGGTGCAGGAATATCTAGGGGCAAGGTCAGACTTGGACACCTTCCCCACCGAAAATCCTCTGGCTTACTGGGTCTTGAGGATGGATCACTGGCCAGAGCTTGCACAGTATGCAATTGAGCTACTGGCCTGTCCTGCATCCAGCGTTCTTTCGGAACGCACATTCAGTGCTGCTGGAGGATTTGTCACGGATCACAGGGTGCGCCTGTCCACCGACTCGGTTGATCGACTGACTTTCATCAAGATGAACCAGTCTTGGATCACCACCAGCTACCACACACCTGATGCTGATATAACAGACTAATTGATTTTAACATGTCACATCCCTTCAAGACTGATGCTGATGCTGAGTGCCTGTGCTGTTATGTTGACTGGCTATCCTCCTCCTCCGAGTCCTCAATGATACGATTGATGATGATAGCTTGGAAGATCATTTTTGTTTATGGGTGCCGCCACCAGTGGCTAAGGCCCAATTTTTCAGCCCCTGTTTTACAGGGGCGTGTAATTACAATTTTTTTAGCAATAATTTGCCATAGGGCTCATTGCTGTGCTCCAAGTACAGTATCTGTGAGGGGTTGGAGTGTTGTGGCACCAGTGCCTAAGGCCCAATTTTTCAGCCCCTGTTTAACAGGGGCGTGTCATTACAATTTTTGAAGCAATACTTTGCAACAGGGCTCATTGCTGTGCTCCAAGTACAGTATCTGTGAGGGGTTGTAGTGTTGTGCCACCAGTGCCTAAGGCCCAATTTTTCAGCCCCTGTTCAACAGGGGCATGTAATTACAATTCTTGATCTAATAATTCACAGCAGGGCCCATTGCTGCACCCACCAAGAGTAACTCTGAGGGCTTACAGTGTTGTGGCAACGCCACCACCACCACCACCACCACCACCACGAAAGGCCCAATTTTTCAGCCCCTGTTCAAAAGCGGCATGTAATTACAATTCTTGATCTAATAATTCACAGCAGGGCCCATTCCTGCACCCACCAAGAGTAACTCTGAGGGCTTACAGTGTTGTGGCAACACCACCACCACCACCACGAAAGGCCCAATTTTTCAGCCCCTGTTCAACAGGGGCATGCAATTACAATTCTTGATCTAATAATTCACAGCAGGGCCCATTCCTGCACCCACCAAGAGTAACTCTGAGGGCTTACAGTGTTGTGGCAACACCACCACCACCACCACCACCACCACGAAAGGCCCAATTTTTCAGCCCCTGTTCAACAGGGGCATGCAATTACAATTCTTGATCTAATAATTCACAGCAGGGCCCATTGCTGCACCCACCAAGAGTAACTGTCAGGGCTTACAGTGTTGTGGCACCAGCACCACCATCAAAGGCCCAATTTTTACTACCACTGATCAACAATTATATGTAATTAAAATTCCTGATATAATAGTTGACAGCAGGGCGTTCCAGCACCAACCAAGAGTAACTGTGAGTGCTTACAGTGTTGTGCCAACACCAACAACTAAGGGGCCTATTTCTGCAGAGTATATACGGAAGGTCCCTACTTTCAAACATCCAACTTACAAACGACTCCTACTTGCAAACGCAAGAAGACAACAGGAAGTGAGAGGAAATCTACCCCTTGGAAGGAAAATTCTCTCCTGTAAGAATTAATATTGGAGAAAGGTGTCTCCTCTGTACTGATGCTTTATCAGCAATCCTTGTTTCAAGAAAAACACCACATTTCAAAAACAGTTGTCATTGGGACGGAAAGTGAGGTGAAATGTTCTGAACAGGGGCACAGACAGCAAAACAAATGTTACAGGGGTGATAACCCTTACCTATGTTTTCCAAAAAGTTTAAAAATAGATTTTTGGGCTGGAGCTACACTTAAACAATGTACCTGTTCAAAATTACAAACAGATTCTACATAAGAACAAACCTACAGTCCCTGTCTTGTATGCACCGCCTGTATACGGCTGTTCAGAGTATATAGGGCCTTTTTTATTTTATGTGCGGGGTTCCCTTTAATATCCATACAAGACCCAAAGGGGCTGGTAATGGGCTGGGGTAGGGGGGGGGGGGTCATGGGGTAGCTATGCCATTTTTCTTAAAGATTTTCATCCATATTACCGGGACCAGACATTACATTAAAGCCGCAAGCAGTTTTAAATGGCTTTTTTTTCCTTTAGAAGTGTCATTTTGTGCAGGGACAGTTCTAAACACGGGAAACACGTGGCACTTCACAGGCATACTTTAGACACCCCCCAGGTACGATATTTAAAGGAATATTTGACTTTTTTTTTTTTCACTTTATGCATCATTAAAATGACTGCTCCCGAAAAACGACCGTTTTTAAAACTTCTTTTTGCATTGATACATGTCCCCTGGTGCAGAACCCGGGTTCCCAAACCCTTTTTAGGACAATAACATGCATAATAGTTGTTATAATTAGCACTTTAGAATTCGAACGTTCGCATCCATTGTATTTAATAGGGTTCTAATGTTCGTACGAACTTTCGGTCCGTTTGCGGGTTCTGGTGCGAACCGAACCCGGGGGTGTTCGGCTCATCACTAGTTGTCACCATAAAAACTGGCTATACAACATACCCAAGGGACAACTAATGCGTCTGAGACGCAACTGTACAGACAAAGACGTTTTTCTCACTCAAGCGAATGATATGGGGGAACGTTTTATACAGAAAGGATATGACAACTCTTTTATCATTAAAAAAATGGTTGAAGTAGCAACTATGGACAGAAAAGTTTAATGAGTGATAAACCCAAACAGAAAGCACAAAAAGATCTAGTGCCCATCATTTTCGGTTATAGTATACAACATAAACAAATCAAAAAAATTATTAAACACCATTGGAACATACTGTTGGCCGACAGACAATTGAGTGGTGTCCTCCCCGTGCTTCCTAAGTTTATATACAGAAGGGCCCCCACAATTCGGGATAAAATTGTTAAAAGTGTCCCCGACCCCCCAGGGAAAGGTTTTTTCTCTTTTTTCACTGGTAAAGGATTTTTTCCATGCAAACGGTGTTTTGCATGCACCAGAACACACAGACCAAATGAAAAGAAGAAAGACTTTGTTTCAACCAGCACAGGTAATTCACACAAAATCAAAGACTTCATCTGCTGCAATACAGAGGGGACAGTCTACACTCTTGAATGCAGCTGTGGACTACAATATATAGGTCGAACCAAAAGATTGCTGAGAATACGAATAAAAGAACATGTTCAAAATATTTTAAAAGGCTTTGACAAACATAGTGTATCTAGACATTTCGCCACTCACCATAACAAAGATCCGACACAACTTAAATTCTGGGGTATAGAGACATTGGCGTGGTAGCCACAAAGTTAGAACACTGAGTCAATTAGAATCCCGCTGGATTTTTATTCTTGACACTTTTGCACCTCGGGGTTTAAATATCGATTTTGATATCAACTGTTTTCTTAGTGATTTTTAGATACCATTTCCCTTTACCATCCCTCCTCGTTCTTTTTTATTCATCCATTTAGATATTTCTGTGTAATTTAGGGTTATGGCTATATCTGGTTCCCATTGTGTTTTTTTTTTATTATCTATTATCTTGCTCATGCCACATCCGGTCCCTGTGCGCATATCGTCGTAATTCATTACCCTTCTTCCCATGCTTTTATTAGTGTTTTATCTTGATCTTATTGGCTTTGGGATATTATTTATTACTATTCCCATTTTTAGCAGGGTTACATCCCATTTGTTTAGTCTTCCCACTGTGGCTCTGTTGGCCATAATCTATATGTAAATTATCGCCTTCCAACTTCTGTCACTTGATAGTTTGCTGTTGCCCCATGTCCGGCGCCTGTTCCAGCTTAATGACAATAATCTACTAGAAAATGGCTGCCGCCCACTTCCGGCGCTCGGAAGATGGCCGCTGCCCCACTTCCGGCGCATATGCTAAGCAATAACCCACAAGAATATGGCTGCCACCCCACTTCCGGCGCTCTGAAGATGGCCGCTGCCCCACTTCCGGCGCTCATTTGCCACATGAAAATGGCAATAACCCACACCAAATTAACACCAGTATATTAGACATCTCTAACTTACCTCTAGTCACTCCTGATGAAGTCACGTGACCGTGGCGAATACGCGGCGAGTTTACCAGAGGTACCGGAGGTGACCTGTGTGAGTTCGCTGCTCGTTTTTATATGCCGTTTTACATGCTTTTTATGTGAGTACCCTATGTATGTTTTTTATTGCCATTAAACTTTTAAAAAACCTACTAAACTATTGGTACATTTATCTCCCTGTGCGAGGGTCACTGTTATTAGACGGGACTCCCTAGGGGGACTCTGTCCACAGATAGAGGCTGAACAGTATTAGGATACACTTGGAATCTGCCGGAATCTTGTTGCTACATCTGCACAGACAGTTCCTTATACATGCTGTTACCTTACAGCAGTAAGGTAAGGGGACACCCTCATCAATTTTAAAAGGAAACAGGAATCCTTTCCTTTTTTCCCAGCACTTTCTACATTGAAACTCTGACACAAGCACCAGCACTTTTGTTTGCATCACTTGAATCAGCAGTTGTTTTGCTGTTCACGCATGAACACTTATTCATGTTTTAATTTACCTATGTTTTTTTGGATACACTTGCATTTTTATTCATGCATTCTGTGGACTTTTTATTAGCATTGCATGCTTCAACATATTTGCACTCAGCACTTTATATTTGATTCACTTTGGATCTGTATGTATTTTATTTCATTCATGTCATTTGAGGATTTTTCATGTTAGTGTATGTTTTATCACAGTTACACTCAGCACCTTATATTTATTCACGTTGTATTGATGCCCTTTTTTTCCATTGTCACCTACTCATAGAATTTTATTTGGATTCACAGATGTCTTTTATGTCATACAAGCTGTTTTTTCATTATTAGCTACCTCAGTATCTACCTGACGATTTATTATTAGCTACCTCAGTATCTATTAGGTACTCTTACCTTCACCCATCCCCATTTTATACAGCACAGCATTATTTTCTTCATGCTATTCACCTTTGGGTTCTGATCTACCTTCGGTGCTGCAGCAGTATCCCCTTCCCCTTACTTCTTTGGTAGCGCGGTAATACCTTTTCTTCACACTAACCACCGATGCCCCAATTTATAATTGGACCTTCATTTGATGTCTCCTTTTGGCGATGGCGATCGTTCCTCCTCCACTCACAGATCATTCCTACGGCCATTAGATCGACCGCTCGTTATGGCTTTATATACCCTGTGCATGCATAAAACTCCGCTCTCAGTCCTTCATGATGCAGGGGCGTGACCATCTCTCTCTTGCATGCGACACACACGGCAGAACATTTGGGAGGGATGGCATGGTGGATTCAGAGAATTCTAGGCAGTCCCGAGGTGGTGGAGCTTATAGGAGGCACAAAGCCACCCCCATGAGCAAGGGTGAGATGGTGGAGATGGTGCACATCCTTGAGAAGCACGACTACGATTGCAAGCTGTGCAACTGCGAAAGGCCCAACAGCCGAAAAGACCTAATTTTGGAGAAGGTCATCGCCGTTTCGGAGGGCGAATATTCGGTGCACTGAACGAAGGATCAAATCTGCAAAGCGATGGTCTGATTTAAAGCACCGCGAGCAAGAGCAGATGGAGTCTATCCATTACATAATATAAAAAAGTAAGCAATATTTGTATCTAACCAATATGTATATGTGTAAATTAGTTGTCTGTATATGTGCTTTCTCCAAGTAGGTTTTGAAAAATCGAGATAATGTTTTCTCTAATCTTTGTCCGAATATTTTTTTTAAAGATGAAGTTAAATATAAAGCAGATATGAACATTCCTTTTTTTTTTTTTTGGGCTCTTTTTTTTGGGTTGAAAAGTATTTTTTTTACTCTTCTTTCAACAGGAAAACACAAAAAAATTAGGCTATAGACTAGCCACCAGAGGGGACAAAGGGAGGCTACCCCCGCCCAGGCCCGAACAGGGGAGACAACAAGGCCATCTTACCCCAAAATAGTAAGTGACAACTTCAAACACACTAATTTAGCCACCGACAGGAGTGATTCTAGGTGGGCCAAAGGGCATGGGCTTAGGGCAGAACTTAAGGGGTAAAGAACACTTTCTGGTTGCTGCCTGGCTCATCAGCGCCCATTAATGCAGCCTTGCCAGGGTAGACATGGGTAGAGGAGAGGCCCTGGAGATCACAGTCACACAGAGTCACGCCTGCTAGAATGATCCTCATATATATCCTATCCCAAAGGAGACAAGAGGGGTGGGGGGCAACTGCATGAGTTTTTCAATGTTGGCACTTATCCATTTTTTATCCTTTTTTAAAAAGACATCACCTTCCCTTTTCGATGCATTTTTCAATGATAAAAAAAAACACAGTGCAGCATGGTGGAGTCCACTAGTCAGGAGCAAACATTGTTCCAAGTGCAAGGTTGGTCAACTAATGCAGCAAAATGGATGCTAGAAACAGATGTGACTTGGGGTGGTTTAATGAACGGTGTATTATTTCTTTTTAGATGAACGTGAGTGTAGTCAGCTCCCGAATTTTGAGGAGTGAAATATGACACCTGGACCCAGCACAGACATTCCACTTCCACCCAGCACAGACATTCCATCCTCTGATGCAAGTCAAACAGATGGCCAAAGAGACCCACAAGTGGAAGAAACTACTCTTGTTTGCGCAAGTAAGTATTCTTTGAATCTGACTTCAAATGTGTATACATGTCAAGTTTAGATGACCCACTCCACACATTAGCAAAGTATGTAGTGCCTTAACATTAACATGGAGAAGGAAGAGGTGGAAGGAGCTGTTGCTATGTACCCGAGTTTTGTAGACCCAGGCACCAGGGCCAAGATTACAGAGAAGTTGCAGTGTGTACATTCCAGTAGTGTAGGTGTCTGAAGGGCAAGCAGGTTGCAAGCAACAATAGACTGGCTAGGTAAGTATTTGCCCAATTTGACTAGTAACTTGACCATAATTCACAATGTAGGGCATCAGCCACTTGACCATTGTTCCCTTAATACTTGTTCTCTTCTTACAAGGACACGAACTTCCAAGATGCACAATTTGCCGTATGAGTGCAGATATGATGCAGGCTTTGAATGAGCTTGAGCAAATAAAGGAGGCTGCCACTGCTTTACAGAGAAGAATACGGGATTATGTTGAAATGGTAGCCAAATTTTAAGTTAATCTGGCCTGAAGTTTTCTTCCACTTGTTGGCTCCTGTTTGCACTTTTCCTATTTCACATGTTTTTATTACTTTGAAGCCCTGGTTAATATTGATGCTACTTTGAATTACCGCGATTTCGAAGTCGCAAGGTCGGCGCAACTTCAGGTGCTACTTGATAGACATTTGTGTGGCTTCATGCCCGGATGTCTATTGAAGCCGAACCTGAAATTGTAAAAAGTAGTGCAGGAACTACTTTTGCAAATTGGTGCGGCGCTGCTAAATCTGTGTTGCACCGATTGGAACAGTGCCATTGCCTCTAATAGGCTGCGACTTGTAATGCAATTTTATCTCTCAAATCGCATGACAAATCGCTCCAATGTGAACCTAGGCTTTTTTAGTGTCTGAGGTCAGTGTTTCTCCACTCCACTTCTCTAGGTGCACCACCAGGTCCTGTTTTCTTTATTTTTCGCAGTATAAAAACGACTGTGTAAATTACTAACCTAGAAAATGACCTCATCACCTGTGTCAAAAGAAAAAAGGACCTGGGAAATTGGGAATGCATCTGGAGAAGGAGAGTTGGGAAACACTGCCCTAAGTAATGTTATTTGGAATCTTTATGTGTTTTTTAGAATCGCAAAGCCAAAAATTGAAGATGAACACAAATTGGGACAAACAAATTGTATTTTCCCCATGATCCCATGCCTAAAATGTGTGTCTTTCCCTACATCGAGTTTGCTAAAGCCACAACAACACGTCCATTTATACCCAATGATGGGAGATAGCACATGTTGACAGAGTGGGGGTTATTTACGAAAAGGTCAATCCACTTTGCACTACTAGTGCACTACAAGTGCACTTGTAGTGCAAAGTGAATTGGCCTTTCGTAAATAACCCCCAATGTGTCAACATGTGCTATCTCCCATCATGGGGTTTCAACGGACGTGTTTTTCGGGGGTGCAACCCCTTTCTCTCACCTACTTTAGTTTTGAGGAAGGGGTTGCACCCCCAAAATGCGTACATGTGTTTTGGGGCTTTAGAAACTAACCTGTTTGTTCTCTGCTGCTCTGGCCCACAGGCTCAGTCCTGTTGGGATTGGACACAAGATGTGATATTGTTTATCTGGCATATTGGTGGAGGTTACCCTCCTTTATGTAATTCATTTAGATTGTTTCCCTTATCTATGGCTAAGCGTTATGATGTTCTTTTCTTTGCCATAGGTTCCATATAGATCCCCATATATCAACCAGTTTATAAATTTTAGACCAGTATAATGCCACCTTACCGGGACTTATGTGGCGCGGACTTCCTCTAGCTGGTCACTTATGCTCGCCCTTGGACCTCTAATGGCTGGCTTGACTTTCGGTTTCTCAGTTTAACCTTCCTGATGCCTGAAGTTTTACACCTGTTAGTCCATGATGTGTCCACCGCTGTTTTTTTTGGTACTTTTTCCGGTGTTGTGTATTTTCAATAAAACCCTTTGTACAAGAAACTAACCTGTTTGTACCTACACACATTTTAGGCAGGGGATCATAAGGGACATTTAACAGTTATGCCTCTTCAAATTTTGGCTTTTAGAGGGGTGAGATCACCCCATCTGAGGGAGGCAACATCTACACAGTCTTGGAATACTAATGTCTCATGTGGCCTTCACTTTACCAAAGTCAAACTTTGTAAGTTCCTGAGTTGGGGATGTGTATCTTCTGGTTTCAAACATGCCTGTTTAGCCCCAAAAAAGGCCAAATAATGGCAAACATACATGTTATACACAAAGAAAGATGTTGGTTTGTTCTAAAACCTTAAAATGCACATGTGAATGTGCTTGGAGTAAAATGTGTTTTACTAAGCAATGTGTGGCTTCTTATTTCAATGCTCAATACCAGTGTAATTGTTAAGTTGGTGTAGTTTCAATGACAATGTGCTGTAAAATGTGGCAAACTCAGGCAATTTCATGGCCTCAAAGAAATGAAAGGAGTTGAAAAGGCCTAATTTTTTTGACATTAATGCATAAGATACATTAAGAACAAAAATATTGTGTGTGTCTGTAGCAGAGCCATAGCACAACATAATAGTTAGCTGAAGAAGAGATTGTCACCCCATGTAGCAAATAAGGTATTGTAAGGACACCCCAAGTATGAAAGTGGTTAAAGCCGTTTATGATATGCCATTCCCAAACACCAAGGCAGATACTGACACTCCACAGTCTGGCGAACGAGACCCATAATGGTAATTCCCCCCTAATAACGAGGCACAGCTCTGTTGTTAGGATTCCAGCAGGTCTGACAATCTTTATTGAGAAAGCAGGCTCTTATATACACTAAAAGAATACTGTAGTCCAAATGAACAATGACCCAACTCCACCCACAACATCACATAATGGTTACATAACGAGCCCCGAATACACATTATTCTGACATCCCTTAGCAGACAACAGATGAGTTCATTAACTAATCCCTTTATACAATTACAGAGTTAATTTTCACAATCCACAATGAAAAGATCTTTAGAAGTTAGCCTGGACTCATTTACATTACACAGGCAGCCAGGTGGTTGGAGGTGATGACATTAACATCTTTCAATTAACCTGTTGTGTTCAGAATCAACAACCAGTAAATAGTTCTTTACAGATATCCTGGGGAATATTGTGGATTAATATTACAGACCCATTTTAAAGCAATCCAAGACATATTCTCAATGTCCATTATTTTCTGGCTCATACTTTCTAAGAACTTCTGGGTTCCACGGGCCCACCCGTTACAGGTATGTTTGCACTATTGTAGAAAATGTTCTAAATTAAGGCAACTTGAGAACCTAGGAGACAGATAAGAAACACAGACAACAGTAGTTCAAATGAAATAGGAGTTTAGGATCAAATAAAAGATTTATTCAGGATCAGCTACAGTTTGCTGCCATGCCACTGCCCCTCTACCCATAAAATAGTCCATGTGTTGTTGCCGGACAACTCAGGCCTTTTGGGAGGGCAACCCAGCAGGGGCGCTTTCAAGAGCCGTCATTACAGCCTCTTCAGCTGGGCCTGACACTGCCGAGTCCACATCACTTGGCCCTGAGGCAAGGTAGCTGCTAGCATTCCTCTGTAAAAAATAGTGGAGGATGCAGCAGCACAATACCACATGATTGATTTTATATTCGGCCAGGTTGATCAAGGTTAAATACAGCCTAAAGTAACTGAATAGGATGCCAAAGGCGTTTTCAACAACCCTTTTTGCACGAGAGAGCCTATAATTAAATATTCTCTGCTCTGGAGTGAGGTTCTTCATAAGAAAGGGCTTCATAAGATGTTCCCCCAGAGCAAAGTTTCATCTGCCACAAACACAAAATTGAGGCCCTCAACATTTTCCTCAACAGGTGGCAAATTTAAGGTGGCATTCTGGAGCCAGTGGTAGAACTCGGTCTGCATAATCACTCCTCCGTCAGAGTTGTTCCCAAAATCCAGGTACAGAAACTCGTAGCTGGCAGACACAACAGCTAGTATGACTATGCTGCAAAAGCCCTTATGATTAAAATAATAGGACCTCGAGTTGGGTGGTGGGACAATCCTGACATGCTTGCTATCAATAGCACCACCACAGTTGGGAAAATCCCACTGCTCCTCGAACTGGGTTGCAATATCCTGCCATTGCTGGGGGTTGGAAGGAAACTGTGGAGCCAAACAAGGAAAAAAAATTACTACTTCGGCTCATAACATTGCAAGCAGATTTGACACAAACATTCTTGGCCAACATAAGTATAGCATTTAAATGAGTATTTAAAGAGAAGTGTAAGGTCAACTTATCAGATTCCTCACCCCCTCTGGTGGCCCATTCTAAAAATGTTCTGGTAGGGGGGTGGGTAGATGTTTTGGACAGGTAACACTCTCCACTTCCATGAGAGCTGAATGCATAAGTAATGTGTGATACTTTGGCCAGCCCCTCCTTACTTAGACTATTGGCAGCCCAGTGGACAGGTAAGAAGTGTCATAATCCAAAAATATGAATACACACTGTCCAAATTAAAGCACATTTTGACATTCATAAATTACCTATCAAGATAATAGGAGACAAAAGCTTTCAACAGTACAATTTGAAAGTAATCAGGCAGGTCTTTGCACTACATGCTTTGGTGAATTCATCCAGAAATATGACCACAAAAGAGGTTTACTGTGTATGAGTTTTGCAAAGTCAGCAGATAGAGTAGTTGTATCGGTTGACTTAGCATTTTGGGGGGGAGGGAGGGTTTTAAATGAGTTTGTGCACCAAAAAAATGGACTATTGGAATTACTTGTAATTTGAGGACAACAATAAGATTTGGACACATTTTAGGGGGTGTTTAGGGTAAACATAAAAATGTAGCTGACAAAAAAACATTGTTAAGTTACTAGGCTAGGTGTGTATGGGCCTAGGGTAGCATGCTGGGGAGTAGGGATGAGCTTCGTGTTCGAGTCGAACCCATGTTCGACTCACACATCGGCTGTTCGATGAAGATCAAACATTATGGGCCATTCGCGCCAAATTCGAGTGGCATGTCACGGCCCATAATTCACTGCGGCATCGCAGTGCATTGCTGGCTGATGATTGGCCAAGCATGCACTATGACCCGCATTCTTTGGCCAATCACAGCGCAGAAAAAACGGAGAGCCGTAATTGGACAAAGCCAGGGTGGCTTTGGCCAATTATGGCTCAGGGGTTTTAGTACACGCCCCACACTATATAAGGCCGCCGGCTCGGCGGCCTTGTGTAGTGTGTTGGAGTTGTGAAACGAGAGTTTACAGAGACAGACAGTGTCATTTATATTGAGTTAGATAGAGCAGGCAGGCGAGTCAGTTAGCTGCAGTTACAGTGTGTAGAGGATATATATGCATCCTAGGTGTTGTATATATATTTATACACTGTATTTAGTTTAGCTAGATGCGTTCCTGGTTTTCTCTATACTGTGACAGGCAGGCAGGTGATTGTGTTAGCTGCAGACAGTCAGTGTTTCACTTAGTGTACTGTGTGCTTTGCATAGCGTTCACCTAAAGCTTACCTGAATACAGTTAGTGAGTGACTAATAGTGGTGTTCTCATAATTAAACCACAGGCTGCAAGTATTTTCAGTGTACTGTGTCCCTCTCTGCACAGTTTTCACCTAAAACTAACTGCTGCTGCTGCTGCTTTTCCCATACTAATACCACAGCAGGCAGTTGATTCTGATAGCTGCATTATCAGTACAGACAAATATATTTTTATATATATATATATATATATATGTACATCCCATCTTTGTGCAGCTACATCTCGCTGCAGGCCATTAGTATGTCTGGAAGGCAAACAAGGAGAGGCAGACAGTCACGAGGCAATAAAAGAGGGCAAGCAGGCTTTGTGTCTAGAAGCAACAGTGCTGCTGGTCATGGACACGGTGCATCCTCATCAGCACGTGGTCGTGGGACGTGCTTGTCCTTCTTTTCGGCAGCTGGCCATGTTGAGCCGCAACATGCCCAAGACTTGGTAGAGTGGATGACCAAGCCGTCCTCCTCCTCCTCGTCCTCTCTCACCCAGGCTCAGGGTACTTTGTCTGGCAAAGCAGCTGCCAAAAAGCGGCCTCTTCCCTTGGCTCAATGGCATCAGTCACTCCTTCCCTAGCCCCACCATGTCCTCCTTAAGAGTCGTCCCCCGAACTATTTGACCACAGTGTTGGGTACATGCTCCAGGAGGATGCCCAGGGTTTTGAAGGCTCCGATGATGGAACCCAGATGGAGGAAGGCAGTAACGTGATCTCAGAGAGAGGGGGTAGTAACGTGAGCCCAGAGAGAGGGGGTGTCCAACAAGGACAGCTATCTGGCAGTCATGTTCCCCCCAGCTGCAGCATACTGCCAGATTGGCTCCAGTGATGAGGAGGGAGGGGATGATGAGGTCACTGACTCCACGTGGGTGCCTGATAGGAGAGAGGAGGAGGAGGATTAGGAGGAGGCACATCTCAAACGAGGCAGGATGCCCTCCAGGGGCCAGCTTAAGGGCAGCGCACCGACCGAATCACACCGCAGAGCTCTGCATGTGCAGGGCGCTGCTGTCTCTGTGCGTTATTCCAAAAGTTCTTTGGTGTGGGCCTTTTTTCAGATGTGTGCAGCAGATCGCACCGTTGCCATTTGCAACATATGTCTAAAGCGTATCTCGCGTGGCCAAAACATCAGCCGCTTGGGCACCACGTGCTTGACCAGACATATGTCGACCTGCCATGCAGTCCGTTGGCAAGCGTACCTAAAAGACCCACACCAAAGAACAAAGCGGACCTCTCCTTGCTCCTCATCAGCTGGGATCTCCAACCCCACTATACCTTCAGTCCTCTCTGAAACCTGCACTGAGAGGAATGAAGGTGTAGAATTCGGTGTGTCACAGCCAAGTACTTGCGGAAAATCTGCTATTGGTACACCGATGTCCCATTGTACCAGGCAAATTTCCCTGCCCCAGCTGCTGCACCGCCGAAAGAAGTTCGCTCCCAGCCATCCACATTCCCAGCGGTTGAATGCTAGCTTGGCTAAATTGCTAGCACTTCAACTGCTGCATTTTCAGTTGGTAGAATCTGTCCCCTTCCGTGAGTTTGTTGAATGTGCGATTCCTCAGTGGCAGGTTCCCAAATGCCACTTTTTCTCAAGGAAGGCGATTCCGTCTCTCTAGCGGCATGTGGAAGGCAATGTCTTGGCCTCGCTGGACAGGGCGGTCAGTGGTAAGGTGCATATTACCACTGACTTATGGTCCAGCAGGCATGGACAGGGACACTACCTATCTTTCATGGCGCGGGGTGACTCTGCTGGCAGCTGGGAAGGATGCAGGACAAGGTGCAGTAGTGTTGGAGGTTGTTCCGCCACCACGCCTCCAAAATGTAACTACTGGTGATTCTGACACACCTCTTTCCTTCACACCCTCTTCTTCATCTTCCTCCATGGCCTCTACCTGTGCTTTGTCCTCAGAACCAGCGGTGCTCCGTAGGCATTCCAGGGGCTACGCAAGTACGCAGGCAAAAAAGATGCCATGCGGTGCTTGAGTTGGTGTGCTTGGGGGACAGGAGCCACACTGCGGCAGAGATTCTGTCAGCTCTGCAGGGGCAGGCTCAGAGGTGGTTGACGCCACGCCAGCTTAAGCCAGGAAAGGTGGTTTCCGACAATGGCACCAACCTCCTCTCCACCCTCCGACAGGGACAACTGACTCATGTTCCCTGTTTGGCTCACATCCTTAACTTGGTGGTGCAGCGGTCCTTGGGCAGGTACCCGGGCTTACAGGAGGTCCTGAAGCAGGCCAGGAAACTCTGTGGGCATTTTTGCCGGTCATATAATGCCAGTGCTCGGCTGGCTGGCATGCAAAAGGATTACAACCTGCCCAAGAACCGCCTAATCTGTGACATGCCCACCAGGTGGAACTCTACTTTGGTCATGCTGCAGCGGCTGCACACGCAGCAGAGGGCCATCAATGAGTATCTGTTGCAATATGGCACCAGGACAGTGTCAGGGGAGCTTGGATTTTTTCCCCACGCCAGTGGGCCATGATCAGGGATGCATGCACTGTCCTGGCACCGTTTGAGGAGGCCACGAGGATGGTGAGCAGTGACAGTGCATGCATCAGTGACACTGTCCCTCTTGTCCACCCGTTGGAGCATACGCTGCGTGGAATAATGGACAGGGCACTTGAGGCAGAACAGAGGCAGGAAGAGGAGGACTTCCTTGCCTCTCAAGGCCCCCTTTATCTAGACAGTGTGCCTGCTGGCCTGGCTATCACATAGGAAGAGGAGGAGGAGGAGGAGGATTATTGTGTCAGCATGGAGGTGGAGCCTAGCACTGAGCATCAGCAGCAGTCTTCAAGGGATCAATTACAGTCCCTAGACACCCATGGACTTGTACGTGGCTGGGAGGAGGTGGCTGCAGATCATGTCATCCTCAGTGACCCAGAGGACTCCGCACCAAATGCCTCAGAAAACCTATGCTGCATGGCCTCCCTGATCCTGCAAAGCCTCCGAAAGGATCCTCGTATTCGTGCGATCAAGGAGAGGGATCATTACTGGCTGGCAACCCTCCTTGATCCACATTACTGGGGTAAGGTTGCGGACCTTATCTTGCCGTCGCAGAGGGAGCAGAGGATGAAGCATCTTCGGGAGGCCTTGCAGAAAGGTCTGTGCAACGCGTTCCCAGAGACTGGGAGATTACAAATTCCTGGTCCTGGACAACGTGTTGCTGAGGCTCCTGGCAGTCAAAGAAGGAGCAGTGGAGAAGGTGGCCGTCTGACCGATGCGTTCAGACAATTTTTTAGTACGCAGCCCCAAGGTATGATCGCTTCCAGCAACCATCGCCAGCGTCTGTTTTACATGGTGCAGGAATACCAAGGGGCAAGATCAGACTTGGACACCTTTCCCACCAAAAATCCTCGGGGTTACTGGGTCTTGAGGATGGATCATTGGCCAGAGCTTGCACAGTATGCAATTGAGCTACTGGCTTGTCCTGCATCCAGCGTTCGGAACGCACATTCAGTGCTGCTGGAGGCTTTGTAACCGATCACAGGGTGCGCCTGTCCACCGACTCGGTCAATCGACTGACATTCATAAAAATGAATCAGTCTTGGATCACCACCAGCTACCCACTTTCCTCCTGCGCTATCCAATCACAGGAACACAGCCAGGGGGTGTGGCTATACCAATAAACAACCATCGCCATGTTCCTTCCCCTGGCCAATCACTTTATCCAAAGAGGACCGTGTCTTGCATCTCTGCCAATCGTAGATTCTGAAAAAAGCAGCGGTAGCTGACCAATCAACAGTGTGTTTAACTATCCTGGCACCGCTGACAAGCAGTATCGGCACCATGTATCCACGCTGTAAGCAGTATCCACGCTGGTTCCGACTACTTCTTCTTCATACCAGGCTACATCCCGCTAGGCCCGAAATATCGCAGTAATCCAGGCTGGAGATCCCGGGGGGGTGAATCGAGTTTGCAAATAATATACGATTAATCGTGCAGCTCTAGTGCTGACCCTTCTTTTTCAAGGCCTCTGCAATTCACCCTGGCATGCTGTCAATCAACTTCTGGGCCACATCCTGACTAATGGCAGCCCATTATTGCCTACAATGCTTGGAGTTTGTCGGAATTTGTGGGGTGTTCTTAGGCAAAATTGTGTGTGAGCCCACTCCTTTGGCTAACAAACAGCCCCACACATGAATGGTCTCTGGATGCTTTACTGTTAGCATGGAACAGGACTGATGGTAGCACTTACCTTTTCTTCTCTGGACAATGTTTTTTCCCGGGTGCCCCAAACAATCGGAAAGGGGATTCATCAGAGAAAATGATTTTACCCCAGTCCTCAGCAGTCCAATCCCGGTACCTTTTGCAGAATATCAGTCTGTCCCTGATGTTTTTCCTGGAGAGAAGTGGCTTCTTTGCTGCCCTTCTTGACACCAGGTCATTCTCCAGAAGTCTTCTCCTCACTGTCCGTGCATATGCACTCACACCTGCCCGCTGCCATTCCTGAGCAAGTTCTGCACCTTCTAAAACCTTCTTCACAACAATTGAACCTCTCTCCTTGAAGTTCTTGATGATCTGATTAATGGTTGATTTAAATGCAATCTTAGTAGCAGCAATATCCTTGCCTGTGAATCCCTTTATGAGCAAAGCGATAATGACTGCACGTGTTTCCTTGCAGGTAACCATGGTCAATAGACTTCTGCACAACGGAAAAATTTGTTTAGTTTCGGTTTGTTTCTTTTCGGTCCTGTTGATTCGTAATTGTTCGTAATTTTGCTAGACGGGATTTTTCGTGTTCGGACTAATTCATATTTTCGCAAGCGACATTTTTCGTTGAATCGGAATGATTCGTATTAATGTAAGCCTTGTTTTTCGTTGATTTATAATTCGGACATTCGGTAGAGTACATTGTTTTTCGTTGATTCTGGACACAACTCCTACTTTCGTAACTTTTTTTGGGTTCGTTGATTCGTAATTTTCCATGTCTCTCTCATAACGACGCTGCCTATTATGCCTAATGTGCTTCGAATGGATTTGTGCTTTTCTAAATACATAGCGGTTATTTGTAACGATTCGAAATCTCCTATTTTACTTTCGTTTTTTACATGCGGCTATAGCCTCCGCCCCTGTACACCATTTTGAGAGGGAGTTCAGCACGGTGTGGGAGAAGCAGAGAGCAGAGCAGAGTGTTATTGTGCTTCGAATGGATTCGAAATCTCGTATTTTAGTTTCGTTTTTTACATGCGGCTATAGCCTCCGCCCCTGTACACCATTTTGAGAGGGAGATCAGCACGGTGAGGGAGAAGCAGAGAGCAGGGCAGAGTATTATTGTGCTTCGAATGGATTCGTACATTCGTAACTTTTTTCATAACGAATTATGCCGAAGGCATTCGCTATTTGCGATATAATTTATTTCGGATTCAGTTTTATTCGTAATTGCTTTGTTCGGAAATTCGAATGCTTCCGAATGTCCGAAAGTTGCTAAATTCGGACGAATTTCGATTCGTTACGAAACAAATTGCACAAGCCTAATGGTCAACAGAGGAAGAACAATGACTCCAACCACCACCCTCCTTTTAAAGCTTCCAGTCTGTTATTCTAACTCAATCAGCATTACAGAGTGATTTCCAGCCCTGTCCTCGTTAACACCGACACCTGTGTTAAAGGATAACAAAACCTTTGTTTAAAAATAAATAACAAACATGGGTTAGAGCTGCAACTAAGGCCCCTTTCACACGGAGGTCCGTTCAGGTCCGCCTGTCAGTTTTTTAGGCGGACCTGAAACGGATCCTCCATGTACCCCTATGGAGGCACGGATGTCAGCGGAGACATGTCCGCTGACATCCGCTCCGCCAAAGTGTGACGGAGGAAAACCCTATTTTTCCTTCCGTCGGCGGAGCGGATCGGATGACAACGGACTCTACGGTCCGTCGTCATCCGATTCCCCATAGGGGAGAGCGGCGCTCTGACAGGGCGGTCCCTGCACAGTGTGCGGGGACCGCCCAGTCATCCGTCGGCTCAGCGGGGATCAACGGAGCGATCCCCGCTGAGCAAGCGGAGCTTCACGGGGCGGATCTTCACGGATCCGCCCCGTGTGAAAGGACCCTTACAATTATTTTTTCTGTCGACTAATCTATTGATTATTTTTTCGATTAGTCGACTACTCTAACGATATTTTTTATTATTTTTTACTTAATCTAGTCACAGGGCGCACCATAAACCAGGCCCTGTAAATGATAGTATAAAGCGGTATAGTGGCAAGTTAGGGTGGTATAGTGGCAGGTTGGGGTGGTATAGGGTAGGTTAAGGTGATATAGGGTAGGTTGGGGTTTTATAGGGAAATTTAGGGTGGCACAGGGCAGGTTGTGGTAGTACAGGAAAATTAGGGTGGCACAGGGCAGGTTGGGGTGGTATAGTGCAAGTTAGGGTAGCACAGGGCCAGCTGGGGTGATATAGGGCTGTTTGGGGTGGCACAGGGCAGGCTGGGTAGTACAGGGCAGGCTGGGGTGGTACAAGGCAGGCTGAGGTGGCACAGGGCTGTTTGGGGTGGCACAGGGCAGGCTGGGTGGTACAGGGCAGTCTGAGGTGGCACAGGGCAGGCTGGGGTGGTATAGGGCTGTTTGGGGTGGTATAGGGCAGGCTGGGGTGGTATAGGGCAGGCTAGGGTGGCACAGGGCTGTTTGGGGTGGTACAGGGCAGGCTGGGTGGTACAGGGCAGGCTGCGGTAGCACAGGGCTGTTTGGGGTGGCACAGGGATGGCTGGGGTGGTACAGGGCATCTTGGAACTCTATGTAGTGACACTGTAACTTACATAGCATGGCATAGTAACTTACATAGCATGCCTGCAGATAAAGACCCGGGCTCATGGGCGGGGCTGCTGTGTCCTCGCCTCTATCTGCTTCAGCTACGGCATCATCCATAGTGAAGGAGTCTGTGGGAGAAGAGGAGGAGGCAGCTACACCCCCAGCTCTGCCCACTAACTCCGGCTCACTCGGGGATAGCCTGACTGAGGATGTTACAGGCAGCCTCCCCGCAAGGCTGGATGCCCTGCTCGCACCGCTCCGCCTCCTCCACAAGCAATACAGTACGGTGTTTATCGGCGCGGCGGCCCCGGTAACTCGCAACATGTGACGCGCCGACGCCTTTCACGCATGTCAACGTATTTCCATAGTCGAGGTAATTGATTACGTTGGCACGTCGTGGCAGCGCTACATGTCATACTTACCTCCTATGTGCAGTTGGTTTTGCACAGAGTGGCCCCGATCCTCCTCTTCTGGGGTCCCTCAACGGCGCTCCTGGCTCCTCCTCTTCTCGGGTGCCCCGTTGGAAAAGGGCTCTCCCTCAGGGCACTCGTGCAGGCACACTCCCATGTCCTGCTGCTGCACTTATTGACACAGACAGCAGGACTCGGCCTCGCCCCCACGTCATTGGATTTGATTGACAGCAGCGGAAGCCAATGGCTGCGCTGCTATCAATCTATCCAATCAGGACCCGAGAGACCAGCTGGAGCTGGTGTGCTCGTTCTCAGCGCTGGAAAGACCGGGCTCAGGTGAGTAAAAGGGGGGGGGGTCTTGGGGGTGCTGCGCTATAGAAGGTTTTTCACCTTAATGCATAGAATGCATTAAGGCGAAAAACCACAAGGGTTTACAACCCCTTTAACCACTGACATTATGTCAGCTGGTCGTTTTGTGGCAGGGCTGAAATGCAGTGGAAATTGTTTTTTTTGAGGATTAAGTTCATTTTCATGACAAAGAGGGACTTTTCAAATATCATCTCATCACTCTTTATAACATTCTGGAGTATATGCAAATTGGTACCACCAAAAAATGAGACAGCAGACTTTGTGAAAATTAATGTTTGTGTCCATTCTCAAAACGTTTGGCCAGAGATGTGTATGAGAGAGATATCTATCTACACAAACACACACACACACCATAGCTTGTAGACTCTATAACTTTCCTACAGACAAAATGTAAAGCCCAGTGGTGATTAAATATCACCAAAAGAAAGCTCTGGTCCTGTGAACAAAATGAAAAAAATTAAATTTGGGTACGAAGTTGCATGATCGCGCAATTGTCATTCAAAGTGATGCTGGGTATTGAAGCGGTTAAAATAGCTGTCCACAGACTTCTCTTCATCTCTTCTTTTCATACATGTCTACACACCACTCAAAGGATCACCTGTCAAGTCTTGCTTTTATATCCACAAATACACTGAGAGTGACTTACTGACATCCCTCCAGTCATGCCCCCCCCCCCCCCAGGTGACTGCTATTCATTACAGATTGTTTAACCCTGTACTCTGACATAACTGTTCAACTATATACTTAATGTGTATGCTTGATGTGATCCTGACATTTTCCACTTGTGCTCTATGTTCTGTACCCTAAAAAACTTCAATAACAATCATTCTGTTTAAAAAAAAACAAAAAAACAAAATCAAATGAGCATACCCAAATGATATTTTTCCTGATGCCTCAATCTTTTAAAGCAGTGGTCCCCAACCTTTTTGGCACCGGGGACCGGCTGCGTGGAAGAAAATTGCGCCAAGGCCCGGTTGGGGGGAGGTTGGGGATGGCACGCGGGGGGTAAGCGTTTTTTCGCGGGCAATTTGTCAGCGCATTATTTCTATTATTACATTGCAGTAATAAATGAAATAGTTCAACCCACCATAATGCAGAATCAGTGGGAGCTTTGAGCGTGTCACTTGCCATGTCGCCTACCACCAGATGCGGAATGTCACTTGCCACGCTGCCTGCCACCAGATGTGGTAAGGCCCCAACAGATGAAGGCAGTGCCCCCACAGATGAAGGCAGCCCCCCCTCCACAGATGAAGGCAGCCCCCCCTCCACAGATGAAGGCAGCCCCCCTCCACAGATGAAGGCAGCCCCCCTCCACAGATGAAGGCAGCCCCCCCATCACAGATGAAGGCAGCCCCCCTCCACAGATGAAGGCAGCCCCCCCTCCACAGATGAAGGCAGCCCCCCCTCCACAGATGAAGGCAGCCCCCCCTCCACAGATGAAGGCAGCCCCCCTCCACAGATGAAGGTAGTGCCCCCCCCCCAGAGATGAAGGTATTACCCCCCTACAGATGAAGGAAGTACCCCCCCACAGATGAAGGTAGTGCCCCCACTAGGCCCTGTACACTCCATGCACACACATGTCCCAGTCAGTCCCAGTTCACACTCACCCTGTCACTGGCAGTGTTGTCGTACTCGGGGCTCCCCCGTGCCTCTCCTCCGGAGCTCAGTCATGTTGGTGTGTGTTCGGTGATGAGGGCTGAGGATTAGCAGCAGGTAAGTGTATGGAGGGATCAGAGGGGAGGGGGCGGCTCCATGCTTTCCCGGAAGAAGTGTGGACTCGTCTCCTCTCAGCTCTATCAAGGGACACCAGTGGCTTCCCTGTTACTGTGGGCTGTCCTGGAGGTGACGGTGTGCTGCGCCTTCCCCTATGACAGAAGGGCGGGGAAAGCTCAGTGAGGAGGCGGCATGTCCATTCACACTGCACGGGGAGTGTCCGTGTGAGAGACATAGGGAGGGGCCACGGTGCATAATAAACAACACTGTGTGCTTCACTCTCCCCTCCCCCGACATTGTTCATCCACTCTGAGGAACTTCACATCCTACAGCTGGCCGCCGGGCTCTCTCATGCCGCCCGCCCGCACCCGCGGTCCGGCTGCAGAAGGGCCACGGCCCGGTAGTGGGCCGCGGACCGGGGGTTGATGACCCCTGTTTTAAAGCATGATTTGAAGTGTTCATCACAATAGGTGCACTTAAATGGCTTGTCCTGTGAATGAAGGATCTATGTGTTCCTCTAAGTGGGGCCGCTGTGTGAAAGATTTATTGCAGATCTAAAGAAATGAGATACACATACATATTAAGCAAAAAAGTACATTCATAATATAATAAGATGATCAGTTAAAGCAATCAATTACCCATAACAATACATGACTATTGTATAACAGGTGTATTACTGATCTGCTTACCACCGTCTACCCCATAACCTTACTTATACTTAAACCATGAGACCACACCTTTTGTTTGGATTAAAAGATGGCCGTAGCAGCCTCCTTTATTTTAAACTTTACATCAGTTATAACAAAACACCATAATCAAACATCATCAGAAACCCACGTTCTCCTAAACATTGCCTCCTAGCGTTGGTCTTTGCAGGAACCTCTAATTAGCATAATAATATTAATAATCCTAACCATAACAAACCACCTGACACTACGGTACCTTAAATGGTCATGGGCCTCAAGCCGACCAGCTGCTCAGAGACGACCACTGACCGCAGTGCCCCCATTATCAAACTCTTCCAGCTAAACCCTGTTAGCTGTAATACACCCTCAGAACCCATACCACCGATAGGTCCTGACCACTTGCTTTTGAGGTATCTTCATTCCCCCGCAAAGACCAAACACCCGCCACAGCACCAAAGGGTAACCCCTTACCCTTTTGTGCCCCATCCAAACTCTCAAGGCTCGCTGAATACCATCCTGGAGCCCAAAGCCCACAAGTCTACCCCAACCTCGTTCAAGTGGACACCATCGCCCCGCAAGTACCTCCATGTGTCCACCTCCAATTCCATGTGCCGTATCACCAACCCCCCTTTCCGTACCACAAATCTCCCCACATCCCGATTGATTTTTCTGCGGGCCCTGTTGATGCCCTCCACAGACCTCGCCCCTCTCCAGGCAGTCCTCCCCACTATATCCGACCATAAAATGATCATGTCCGGGAAGGACATCCTGAGCCGCAGAAAATCGAACTTGATGTCTTTTGTCACATCCAACATAGACCTCATCCCCAGATCATTGCCACCTACGTGCAGAACTAAAGCATCAGGCGGCCTGTCCAACCTAGCAAAACGGTGTACTTCAGGGACCATTCTGCTCCACAGCATACCAGGAACTCCCAGCCAGCGGACACACGCCTCATGTCTCGGGAATCCCAGCTGCCGACCTTTGGGCCTAACGTCAGCCCTCTTAGCCCCCCAGAACACAAACGAATGGCCCAGTATCCAGACCAAACCTTGCATCCCGCCTGAAAATAAAAGAAGAAAGCAACAACTGCCATCAACCCCTGAACCAACATATACACAGTCATAGACAACCACCCCAGGCATTTAACCCTTTTCATGCCAACCCCACCAGTAACTGAGGGCGGACATACAGCCGGAATCGTCTAGACTCCCACCGGCCTATCCTCTTAACCGCCTCCTCATCCATTCCGCACCTGGCCGCCTCTGTAGCCGCCCCAATCCAGGAAAGAGTGAGAGGAGAATTCCTTATCCTGGAGCCCCAAAGCCCGAACACACTTTCTAAATACAGCAATAAACTGATATCTGGAAAGAGGGGTCCCGTCCGCGTGTATCAGGAATGAACCCACGACGGACGGGCGAGCCTCTAAGTAACCCTTCACCGCCCCTACTGGGCACAACTGAGAACCTCGAACCGGGAAAACTTGCACCAACTTACCTTTTCCCATCTGGTCCGTCTTAGATTTCCTGAGCACCAATGACACTCCTTCCTCTGTCAACCTTACTTCACTGTCCAGAAAACCCCCATGTACTGCTTTGGATGGGCTAACCAACTCACCTATCCGAAATGCTCCAAAAAACGCTAAGGAAAACGCCCCCTTGAACAGCAAGACTTCATACCCAGACGAGCACAAACCCGTCAACCGCCCCATGATACCTCCCAAAAGAGCAAACGAGTTGGGCCTCCTGCCGTCTTTCTTCTGTCCCCCCCGTCCATAGCCCTTGAATGCCTGACGTACCCAAAAATCCTTAGGAAAATCAGGACACCCCTGCCATTTGAACAGGAAAGCCAATCCTGCTAGCTTCTTACTCAGACTCGACCTGGACATCCCGGCTGCCATGTTCCTGGACAGAAAATACAAGACCAGTAACCGCACATCGGAACTCACTGGGTCAGCTCCAGCCTCCCTCACCAACTGTTGCCACTCCAGCCACACCTTCTCATAAGCCGCCCATGTGCCCTTACTCACTGAATTCCTGATCCAACCTGACACTATTCCAACGGAATCTTCCACAGCCAGTCTGGACAAGGGACCCCACGTTGCTCCGCATCCGGTGCCAACTCCCGGAATCTGTCCCACTGAAAGCGAGACAGCGCGTCAGCTATGACATTATCCACCCCCGGGAGATGTACCGCATACACAAACACATTAAGTTGTAAACCTCTCAACACCAGGTGGCGCAGAAGCCGCACCACCGGGGGGGAGGATGCCGACCCCTATTGATCACCTGTACCACCCCAAGGTTGTCCCCGTGAAACCTCACCTTCAGATCCCTGAAACATGCACCCCATAGTTCTACCGCCAGTACCACTGGGAACAGTTCCAACAGGACCAAGTTCTAAGTGAAACCAGCCTTAATCCACGACTGTGGCCAGGGGCCCACACTCCACTTGCCTTAAAAGAAAGCCCCAAACCCTGACCCCCCAGCTGCATCAGTGTAGAGCTCCAAATCAAAATTGCTAATCGGTCCGGACATCCACAATGCCCTGCCATTGAAGGACTCCAGAAAGGAATGCCAAACTTGCAAGTCCTCCCTGTGTTCCCTGCCCAAACGCACAAAGTGTGTGGGTGACCGGACCCCAGCCGTGCTGGCCGACAACCATCGGCAGGACACCCTGCCCATCGAGAGAATGCGGCACGCAAAGTAAAGCTTGCCCAGCAGTGACTGCAGTGCCCTAAGCTGAACATTCCTTACCCCTATCATGCCCTCCAGCTCCCGCTTAAGATCCTCCAGCTTGTCCAATGGCAAGCGGCATTCCATGGCATCCGAATCCAGGACAATGCCCAAAAACGTGATAACTGTGCGAGGTCCCTCAGTTTTGTTGGGCGCCAAAGGAATGCCGAAACGCACTGCGATGTGCTCTAAGGTGGCCAGGAGCATCGCACAGTCAGTGGACGAGGCCGGCCCCACAAAAAGGAAGTCATCCAGGTAGTGAATAATGGAATTCACCCCCGACACATCCCTGACCACCCATTCCACGAATGAGCTGAACTGTTCAAATAACGTGCATGATATGGAGCATCCCATCGGTAAACACATGTCCACATAAAACGCGTTATTCCAGTGACACCGCAGGAGATGAAAGCTTTCCGGGTGTACGGGTAACAGCCTAAAAGCCGCCTCGATGTCGGCTTTAGCCATCAACGTCCCCTGCCCATACCGGCGAACCCAACATACTGCTGCATCAAATGAAGTGTAACTCACTGTACACGCTTCTGGATCAATCGCGTCATTGACCGACCCACCCTTCGGAAAGGACAGATGGTGAATGAGACTGAACTTGTTGGGCTCCTTCTTGGGGACAACCCCGAGCGGGGAGACCACCAAATTTGCTAAGGGGGGGAGGGAAAGGACCGCCCATGCGGCCCAAAGCAACCTCCTTGCGCAGTTTTTCGGTAACCACCTCAGCATGTTGTATGGCCGACCGTAAATTTTGCGAAACCGGGGGGATAACCTGCGAGGAACATGGAATGTGAAACCCGTCTGAAAAACCATCATCCAACAATCGAGCCGCCCCCTTATCTGGATACCTACCTAGAAACAGCCGCATCCTTTCCACCTTCACCGGAGTCCTCCCTCTTTTGACCAGACTCTCCGGTATGGCCTTTTCCCTGCTTAAAGCATCTGGCCTGCATGTGAGAACCTCCGCAACCGGAGCACTCATGCTTGTATCTGCAGGACCCCCCAAACTTGCAGGTGCCCTCATTGTACTGCCAGCAAACCCCCTTTTTCTTACCGGCCGATTGTCCTGGGGAAGAAGTTCCACCGCCCCCCCCCCCCTGAAAAAACTGACCAGGTGCCTTCGGCGAGCAGGGCCAGATTAAGAACATCATGGGCCTGGTGCTGAGGATTTTGGTGGGCCTTTTATAAATAATAAATAAATAAATATGCAAACAATTTTTTGTTATAACAAATTAAATTAGAGAGAGAGAGGGAGGATGAGAAAGAGAGAGAGAGAGAGAGAGAGAGGGTGAGAGAGGGGTGAGGGGTAAGGGAGGGAGGATGAGGAAGAAAGGGGGGATGAGAGAGAGAGGATGCGCATGAGAATGCGTGGGAATGACATCAACGCAGCCCGGCCAAGGCAAGTGACCGAAGGCACAGAGCCCAGAAGGAAGACCGGGTGAAAATGAAAGCGCTCAGGACCCGCCGGATTGATCACAGCGCTGGAGGGCTCAGTCTGACAATTTAAATGTACCCTAATGTGCTAATATGCTGTGCATACTTGTACATTATGGCAAAACCTACCTCAGGGCCTCTAAAAAGTAGTAATGTTAGCGAAGTTTACTACCGCTTTATTATCACAGGATCCCAGGAGCCTCTCATGGGGCCCCCTACTGACCCGGTGGCCTTTGGTCAGTGCCTAAGTGCATAGTTGCCAACATTTCAAAAATATTTTTAAGGGGCACTTTTTTCACCAGTGCTATATTTAGAGTAGCTGAGATCCCCATTGTTCCTCTATACATCACAATAGTAATCACAAAATGAAATGAGTACTAATAATGGGGCAGAACAAATATGAGGACTGAGAAGATTTCCTTCAGTTGAACTAACAAAATTGTGCCTATTCTAGATCTGGTAACATTGAGGATATTCTGTATAATTTTAAATAACTGTTTTTTGTGGGTAAGAGGCTTAGGGGAGGAGTATGGACGGTATAAAACTGGGAAGTATGTGCAGGTAATGGAGAGGAATGTGGAGGGTCTAACAGTGGGCACTATGTACAGGAGAGTAGTGTGGAGGGTATGGCAGAAGGCACTATATACAGGAGAGGAGTTTGAAGGGTATGACAGTGGGCAGCATGCACAGCATAGGAGTGTGGAGGGTATGACAGAGGGTGGTATGTACCGGAGAGGAGTGTGGAGGGTATGAAAGTGGGCAGTATGTACAGAAGAGCAGTGTGGAGAGTATGACAGTGGGCAGTATGTACAGGAAAGGAATGTGGAGGGTATGATGGGGGCAGTATGTACAGGAGAGAAATGTGGAGAGAAAGATAGTTGGCAGTATGTACAGGAAAGGAGTGTGAAGGGTAAGGTTAGGTTACAGTATGTACAGGAGAGGAGTGTGGAGGGTAAGGTTGGGTTACAGCATGTACAGGAGAGGAGTGTGGATGGTATGATAGTGGGCAGTATGTACAGGAGAGGGGTGTGGAGGGTATAATGGGGGCAGTATGTACAGGAGAGGAGTGTGGAGGGTATGATAGTGGGCAGTATGCACAGGAGAGGAGTGTGGAGGGTATGACAGTCGGCACTATGTACAATAGAGGAGTTTATGAATGTGGGCAGTATGTACAGGAGAGGAGTGTGGAGGGTATGACAGTGAGCAGTATGTACAGGAGAGGAGTGTAGACGGTATGATACTGAGCAGTATGTACATTAAATGTGTGTGGAGGGTAAGACAGTGAGCAGTATGTACAGGAGAAGAGTGTGGAGGGAATGACAGTGGGCAGTATGTACAGGTGAGGAGGGTATGACAATAGGCAGTATGTACAGGAAAGGAATGTGGAGGGTATGAGAGCGAGCAGTATGTAAAGGAGAGGAGTGTGGAGGGTATGACAGCCGGCACTATGTACAATAGAGGAGTTTATGAAAGTGGTCAGTATGTACAGGAGAGGAGTGTGGACAGTATGATACTGAGCAGTATGTACATGAGATGAGTGTGGAGGGTAAGACAGTGAGCAGTATGTACAGAAGAGAAGTGTAGAGGGTATGACAGTGGGCACTATGTATAGGAGAGAAGTGTGGAGGGTATGACAGTGAAGAGTGGGGAGGATATGACAATGGGCAGTATGTACAGGATAGAGGTGTGGAGGGTATGACAGTGGGCACTATGTATAGGAGAGAAGTGTGGAGGGTATGACAGTGAACAGTATGTACAGGAGAGGAGTGTGGAGGGTATGATGGTGGGCACTATGTATAGGAGAGAAGTGTGGAGGGTATGACAGTGGACACTATGTATAGGGAAGGAGCGTGGAGGGTATGACAGTGAGCAGTATGCACAGGAGAGGAGTTTGGAGGGTATGACGGTGGGCACTATGTATAGGAGAGAAGTGTGGAGGGTATGACAGTGGGTACTATGTATAGGAGAGGAGTGTAAAGGGTTTGACAGTGGGCACTATGTATAGGAGAGGAGTGTGGAGGGTATGACAGGGGGCACTATGTATAGGAGAGGAGTGTGGAGGGTATGACAGTGAGCTGTATGTACAGGAGAGGAGTGTGGAGAGTACGACAGTGGGCACTATGTACAGGAGAGAAGTGTATGACAGCGGGCAGTATGTACAGGAGAGGAGTGTGTAGGGTATGACAGTGGGCACTATGTATAGGGAAGGAGCGTGGAGGGTATGACAGTGAGCAGTATGCACAGGAAAGGAGTGTGGAGGGTATGACGGTGAAGAGTGGGGAGGATATGACAATGGGCAGTATGTACAGGATAGAGGTGTAGAGGGTATGACAGTGGGCACTATGTATAGGAGAGAAGTGTGGAGGGTATGACAGTGAACAGTATGTACAGGAGAGGAGTGTGGAGGGTATGACAGCGGGCACTATGTATAGGAGAGAAGTGTGGAGGGTATGACAGTGAAGAGTGGGGAGGATATGACAATGGGCAGTATGTACAGGATAGAGGTGTGGAGTGTATGACAGTGGGCCCTATGTATAGGAGAGAAGTGTGGAGGGTATGACAGTGAACAGTATGTATAGGGAAGGAGCGTGGAGGGTATGACAGTGAGCAGTATGCACAGGAGAGGAGTGTGGAGGGTATGACGGTGGGCACTATGTATAGGAGAGGAGTGTGGAGGGTATGACAGTAGGCACTATGTATAGGAGAGGAGTGTGGAGGGTATGACAGTGAGCTGTATGTACAGGAGAGGAGTGTGGAGAGTACGACAGTGGGCACTATGTACAGGAGAGAAGTGTATGACAGCGGGCACTATGTACAGGAGAGGAGTGTGTAGGGTATGACAGTGGGCACTATGTATAGGAGAGAAGTGTGGAGGGTATGACAGTGAGCAGTATGTACAGGAGAGAAGTGTGGAGAGTATTTACAGATGAAGAGAATAAAGGGAATCTGGGAAGGAAAAATGTAAAGGTTTGTGGAAGGATGTTTAGGGACTGCGTAGTGGTTAAGCGGGCCATACATGGATTGAAATTACGCCAATTAAGCAGAGACCAGCCATAGTCGATCTATGTATGGGCTAGCTGGTTTTACACAAGTCAATCTATTATCTGACTTGAGTACAACCAGCCTGTCAGGTTTTTCCCAAAACAATCAGTGCTGCCAGCTATAGTTAGCAACACTAATCATTGTATTCGCAGGCAGAACACAATAACACTGCAGGAGTGATTCCCCCATCCACAGTTCAGCAGGTGAGAGGGTGTGTGGGGACAGGCTGGGGAGAGATACTTGTCAGTGGCTGGGTAGGCCCTGGCTAGTATCAGAGCCAGATACACACAGGTTACATACGCCACGATCGTTAGAGCGAGAACAATAATTCTAGCACTAGACCCCCTCTGTAACTCTCAACATGTAACCTGTAAAAAAATTTAAAGCATCGCTTAGTATACAACAAAATAAATCGTGATAACTTTAGTGTTTTTTTTTTTTTTTTTATGAATCAAACAAACAGTCTCTTTAAAAAAAAAAAACAGGTTTGAAAAATTGCTGCGCAAATACCGTGTAACATAAAAAGTTGCAAAGACCACCATTTTATTCCATAGGGTCTCTGCTAAAACAATATATAATGTTTGAGGGTTCTGAGTAATTTTCTAGCAAAAACCAAATGATGATTTTTACATGTAGGAGAGAAGTTTCAGAATTGGCCTGGGTGGCAAGGGGTTAATTACTATAAGACCCCTTTAACACTGAGGGCGTTTTGCAGGCGCTATAGTGTTAAAAATAGCGCCTGCAATCCGCCCTTAAACAGGTGCTCTATTCACACTGGAGCGGTGCGCTGGCAGGGCGTCAGAAAAAGTCCTGCCAGCAACTTCTTTAGAGTGCATTAGGAGCGGTGAACTCACCGCTCCTAATGTGCTCCTGCCCATTAAAATCAATGGGCAGCACCGCCGTATGCCGGAAATACGCCACTGTAGCGGCACATCTCAGGCGTTTTTTACCCTTTCTCGGTCGCTGGCGGGGGTTAAAAGCGCCCTGCTAGTGGCCGAAATATGCCGTAAATCCGACGGTAAAATAGCAGCGTTTTACCGCTATTTTACCGCCAATGCTCGGGGCGGCATAGTGTGAAAGCAGTCTTAGTGATATACAAATAATTATTATAAGCACTGTGAGCTCATCCTCTCTGCTGCAGAGTGTGTCAGCTTGTTTTTAAACTGGCCGTTCTGCATATAGCTTCTAAAAGGCTGGGCAAGCGGCCCCGTATCTCCGGAACCCTAAATGATAGCAGCCCCATATTTTGTGGCCCCTGGTCGCCGAGCTACAATCCTCGAAGCCGATCTTTTTTTTATTTTTTTAGATTTTTTTTAGATTTTTTTTATTTTTTTGGGCAAATGGGCCTATCTTGAGGAAGGGGCCTGGAGCTGCAGCTCCAATAGCCCCTATGTTAATCCGGCCCTGTCGGCGAGGTCATCAAATGCATCCATAAACTGATGTCCTTATGATCCCACCGCAGGTCCGTCCTCACCGCTCTCCTCTGCCTGAACTGTTCATCATAACGGAGCCACCCCGTGCCCCCATACACTCTGTAGGCCTCCCTAATAGCGTCCTGATAGCCAAAGAGTGCTGAACAGTGCTCAGGATTCTTTTGTCCTATCACGCTTGCCATGATGGCAAACGCCTGCAGCCAATTCGTGAACGTCCGCGGAATGAGCCTGTACCTCCTTTTTTCCTCATCTTTGAATCATCTGGCTTCACCCTATCCAAATGAAACTTCTCTAATGGTAACAGTGAGAACATCTCCACATACTCACCTTTTCATATCTTTTCCCTCACTTCTGGTTTCAGGTGCACCCCCAGGGGTGTCTCATAACAAATATAAACTTCACATTTTGCGGCGTCCGCCAACCTAATGATGTCCTGCCGAGCAGCCTGCTCCACCGCACCACCCCCCTGCGAGGCCCCCAGAGTCCGGCCAACTGACCCTGCCGTGTCCCCCACTGCACTAGTAGCAGCAGGAGGAGCCTGTGTCACCACCGCTGCGGAGGACCCCGCCGTTCCTGCCGGCGGGACCCAAGCCACGGCTGGGCTGACATTCCCGCTGTCCCCATTTTCAAACTGTCTGACCAAATTCTTAATGCCTGCAAGAAAACCCTGCAACCCCTATTGCCGTGTGCCACCTCCAGTGGGGACCATACTCCCCCCAGCCTGCCCACTCACCGGGTCCTGTCCCAGAGCCACCAACCCCTCATTAACTGCAGGCCCACCACCCCGGCCACTACCCACTGCATGGCCCCGGGAATGAGTAAAGGAAGCTGACTTACCGGGCTTCCTGGAAGAAATCCCACCAGCCGATCGACCAGGTTCCACCACAGCCACCGACCGTCCGGGTCTCCGATCTTCCTCCGAGCTTCACAGCTCCCCTTCAGACAGCACACCAGCCTGCTCCTCTCCACCGGAAGAAAGCTCACCAGGCAACCTCTCCCTGGAAGCCGAGGGCCCGGCGCCCGATCGATCCTTCCTTCACGCACCGGACCCGCCCACAGATTTCCCCGCTGACTTGCGACGACGCTGGAGCGAGCCAGCAGCACCGCCATCTTCTCTCCCAGGCTCCACTATGCCTGTACCGGACAGCCCCTGCCCATGATGACCGGCCGAGGAGGTAGGTGGCCCGGTCACTGCGGCCCCCGAAAACCCACGCTGAGGCTCCGATCCCGCCGGGGACCCCCGGGGGGCGGAGCCCGCCCTCTCTGACTCCATGCGCAGAGATCAGTAAGTGAGATCAGTGTAGTTTGTCTACATTAGTTCACTGTGCACAACACGCCCCCCCCCAATAAAGAGGACCTGTCACACAGCCCAGCACATCAATCAGCCCATCTGTCAATCAGCCCAGCCAATCAGCCCATCTGTCAATCAGCCCATCTGTCAATCAATCAGCCCATCTGTCAAGAAATCAATCAGCCCATCTGTCACAGGCCCACCTCCATCGGTACCGCCACACAAGCTACCAGTACCGCTATTGGTACCACTACCAGTACCGCCACTAGTACCGCCATCAGGCCCAGCATCTATACTTCCAGGCCCGCTACCAGTATCGCCACTAGTGCCGCCATTGGTACCACCACCCGTACCACCGACGGTAGTGCCACCACCACCTGTACCACCACCTGTACCGCCATCGGTACCACCACCACCCGTACCGCTATCGGTACCACCACCAGCTGTACCGCCATCGGTACCACCGCCACCTGTACCGCCATCGGTACCGCCGCCACCACCACCCGTACCGCCATCGGTACCACCACCACCTGTACCGCCATCGGTACCACCACCACCCGTACTGCCACCTGTACCGCCATCGGTACCGCCACCACCCGTACCGCCATCGGTACCACCACCACCTGTACCACCATCGGTACCACCACCACCCGTACCGCCACCTGTACCGCCATCGGTACCCGCCACCACCACCACCCGTACCGCCATCAGTACCACCACCACCTGTACCGCAATTGGTACCACCACCACCCATACCGCCATCGGTACCACCACACAGGCCCACCACTAATACCTCCATCGGTACCACCACACAGACCGCCACCACTACCACCAGCAGTACCATTACACAGGCCAACCAATAAGCACTGCCATAATGTCCCAAAGGGTTTACACACCTGAGGAGGCATATGCCATTCTTGCCATGTCGGATGAGGAGAGCAGCGGGGAGCTCCCATTATCCGATTCTGGTTCGGAATACGAGCCAGTGGAGGATAGTGGCTCAGAGTCCAAGTCCCTGGAGGAAACCGTCCTTCCCAAAAGAATGCGATCAGGACCAAGATCAGGACCAAGATCAGGAGAACTGCCCACCACCAGCAGTGCCATACCCCAGGAAGAGGAGCCCAGTACAAGTAATGGAAATACACGCCCAACCAGAAGAATCCAGCCCCAGTCCTACCTTCCCAATGCCCTGGCAAACCCCTTATGGTTGCCTGCCAACTCAGGATCCGCTATCATCCCCCCTTTCACCGCACAGCCAGGTGTGCAGCCCGACACTACAAATTTTTCTAAATTTGATTATTTTTGTTTATTTTTCCCACAAGATTTGCTGCAGAATATAGTGGATCAAACTAATCTGTATGCATCCCAATTTATTGCTGCCAACCCCAATTCTTCCTACGCCCGCATGTTCCAGTGGCGGCGTCTAACATTGGACGAATTTAAATTGTTTTTGGGCCTTATGTTCAATATGGGGCTTACAAAAAAGAACGAAGTCCATGCATATTGTTCCAAACGCCCCATCCAACACATGCCCATATATTCCGCTGTCATGTCCAGGAAAAGATACGACATGATCATGCGTTTTCTCCACTTCAATGACAATTCACAGTGCCCTCCCCAAGATCATCCCAACTACGACAAATTGTACAAGATACGCCCCCTAATCAATGCCTTTTCCCAGCGATTTCAAGAAGTTTTCATCCCAGACCAAAAAATTTGTGTGGACGAGTCCCTCATACATTTCACTGGCCGACTGCAGTTCAAGCAGTATATACCAAGCAAGAGAGCCAGGTATGGGTTAAAATTAAATAAATTATGTGATCGAGCCACTGGATACGTCTTCACATTCAGGATCTACGAAGGCAAAGACTCTCGGCTCCAGCCCCGTGATTGCCCCACATATATTGGAACCAGTGGGAAAATTGTCTGGGAGTTGGCATACCCCCTGTTCGGAAGAGGTTACCATTTATATGTTGACAATTACTATACCAGCCTGCCCCTTTTTCGCCACCTTTACAGTAAGCCAACCCCGGCCTGCGGTACCTTAAAAAAAAAAGCGGAAGGGATTCCCACAATTTATTGACCAAAAAATTGCGACCTGGAGAATCGGCATTCATGAGGAATGAGGAGGTGTTGGCCATGAAGTGGAGGGACAAGAAAGATGTCCACATCCTCTCTACGATCCACAATGACACCGTAGTGGAGATCCAAAGAAGACGCGGCCCCATTGTAAAGCCCGAATGTGTCCACGACTACAATTTGTACATGGGGGGGTGGATTTAAACGACCAGATGCTACAGCCCTACTTATCAACCAGAAAGTCCCGTTATTGGCACAAAAAAGTTGCGTTTCACCTGTTTCACATGGCCCTTTTTAATTCGTTTGTCTGCTACCAAAAAGCAACTCAAAATCAACAACTCCCCTACCTCCATTATATCGAAGATATCATCGATGCCCTCATTTACCAACAAGATCCCGCCCCAGGAAGCATTCGCTCTGATAGTGTGAGTCGGCTTCACGAGAGACACTATCCCTTTAGCATCCCCCCCACAGAATCTGGAAGAATACATCAAAAGAAATGCTGTGTATGCAGCAGAGGAGGAGTAAGAAGAGACACCACCTATTATTGTCCCGATTGTCCCTCCCAACCTGGCCTGTGCATCGGAAATTGCTTTAAAAATTATCATACATCCATTAGTTTCCCTTATTATTAACAGACTGCCATTTCCCCATTTACCTTCCATGTTAATTAACTGACCCTGGCCTGTTTACCGTGCACCAACCTCAGCCTGTTTACCGACGATGCCTCTGCCTGCCGAATTAAACCACGTTTCTGACTTCCACATGTACCGACCTTGGCCTGTTAATCGACCATGTTTTTGCCTGCCACTTGGACTGATCTTTTGGCCATCTACTTTTAGTACACAGGGGTCTCACATATGTGAGGGGCTTCAGAATAGCGTTCTGAGTAGAGAAAACCAGTTTTTCGTTTTCTGTGATCCAAGAACAGGGTCTGGTTGCCCGGAGGCTTCAAAGCGATTTGGGTGGGAGAAGCCTCTACCCCTGTCCCCCTGGCCCAAAGCTTGATGGTCCTTCCTGCTGCCTGGACCAATACTTTGGCTGTGCTGACCATATTACTGCCTGTAATGACCCATGACCTTATGGACCATGTTTCTTCCTGCTGTTTGGACCAATACTTTGGCTGTGTTGACCATATATCTGCCTGCTGCCTCTACTGACTTTGGACAGTATTTCTGCCGGGACACCTCTGCCTGCTACCTGGACCTGTGCTTTGGCTGTGCTTTGGCTGTGCTTTGGCTGTGCTGACAGTATCTCTGCCGGTACGAACTATGGACAGTATTCCTGCCTGCTGCCTGGATGATTGCTTTTGCTGTCGCTGACCTCATCCCTGCCTGCTGCCTGGACCGATGCTCTCCTCTGTGGACCACTGCACTTCTAAAACCACAGGTAATCTTTTGTTATTTGGTATGCACCTGCTATGTGTTAGATATATGAAGGGCCTTCAAAAATGTGATCGGTAGTCAGAAAATGATATGTGCAATTAATGCTGCTAGAATGCCTGGAGGTGCTACTTGGATGTTGGGCCCCTGTATGTGGCCAGGCTTTATAAAAGTCTCAAACATGTGGTATCACCATACTCAGGAGGAGTAGCAGAATGCATTTTGGGGTGTAATTTATTGCTACGTACATATTATGTGTTAGAAACATCTTATAAATGGACAACTTTGTGTAAAAAAAAATGCATTTTAATTTTTTCCCACATTTTCCAAAACCTTCTGGAAAAAAATGAACCGTTCAAAGGGCTCATTATGCCTCATAGATTATACGTTGGGGTGTGTGCTTTCCAAAATGGGGTCATTTTGTGAACAATTCCATTGTCCTGGTGCTCCAGGGCCTTCAAAAATGTGATCGGTAGTCAGAAAATGATATGTGCAATTAATGCTGCTAGAATGCCTGGAGTTGCTACATGGATGTTGGGCCTCTGTATGTGGCCAGGCTGTGTAAAAGTCTCAAACATGTGGTATCGCCATACTCAGGAGGAGTAGCAGAATGCATTTTGGGGTGTCATTTTTGCTATGTACATGCTATGTGTTAGAAATATCTTATAAATGGACAACTTTGTGTAAAAAAAAATGCATTTTAATTTTTTCCCACATTTTCCAAAACCTTCTGGAAAAAAATGAACCGTTCAAAAGGCTCATTATGCCTCATAGATTATACGTTGGGGTGTGTGCTTTACAAAATGGGGTCATTTTGTGAAAAATTCCATTGTCCTGGTGCTCCATGGCCTTCAAAAGTGTAATAGGTGGTTGAGAAAGGATATGTGCGATTTATGCTTGTAGAACGCCTGAAAGTGCTACTTCAATGTTGGGCCTCTGTATATGGCCAGGCTGTGTAAAAGTCTCACACATGTGGTATCGCTATACTCAGGAGGAGTAGCGGAATGCATATTGGGGTGTACTTTTTGCTATGTATATGCTATGCGTTAGAAATATCTTATAAATGGACAACTTTGTGTAAAAAAAAATGCATTTTCATTTTTTCTCCGCAATTTCCAAAACCTTCTGGAAAAAATTGAACCGTTCAAAAGACTCATAATGCTTCATAGATTATACGTTGGGGTGTGTGCTTTCCTAAATGGGGTCATTTTGTGGACAATTCCATTGTACTGGTGCTCCAGGACCTTCAAAAGTGTAATAGGTGGTTGAGAAAGGATATGTGCAATTTATGCTTGTAGAACACCTGAAAGTGCTACTTCAATGTTGTGCTTCTGTATATGGCCAGGCTGTGTAAAAGTCTCACACATGTGGTATTGCTACACTCAGGAGGAGTAGCAGAATGTATTTTGGGGTATAGTTGCAATTATGCATATGCTGTGTGAGAGAAAAAAAATGTTAATATGACCAGTTTGTGTAAAAAAAAAAAAAAATCCAAATTTTCCCAAGAATTGTGGGGAAAAAATACAACTTGCCTCTTAGTAAATACCTTGGACTGTCTACTTTCCAAAAAGGGGTAATTTTGTGGTATTTGTACTTTCCTGGCTTGTTAGTGTCTCAAGAAATGAGATATGCCTTCAGTACATCAGGCGTGATCAGATGTGATCAATTTTCAGTGATTGGCACCATAGTTTGTAGACTCTATAACTTTCACAAAGACCAAATAATATACACTAATTTGGGTTATTTTTACCAAAGATATGTAGCAGTATACATTTTGGCACAAATTTATGAAGAAAAATTACTTATTTGCAAAATTTTACAATAGAAACTAAAAAAAAGTGTGTTTTTTTTTAAAAAAATGCTGTTTTTTTGCTTATATCGCAAAAAATAAAAAACCCAGTGGCGATTAAATACCACCAAAAGAAAGCTCTATTTGTGAGAAGAAAATGATAAAAATTTTGTTTGGATACAGTGTAGCATAACGGAGTAATTGTCATTCAAAGTGTGAGACTGCTGAATGCTGAAAATTGGTCTGGGCGGGAAGGTGCATAAATGCCTGGTATTGAAGTGGTTAAAGTAATTTATTAGGCAGCTCTAAAAACCTGTGTAGTGCGTTTAATTTTTGACACTTTTTTTTTCAGGTGAATGAGGGCATGCCGCCTGGTACGGTTCAGGAGTGGGGGGGAGCGCTCGCTCGTCCCCACCCCCTTTTCTGACCGGCTGGGCTGCGTGCTCGGATAAGGGTCTGGTATGGATTTTTGTGGGACCCCCATGCCGTTTTTTCGGCGTAGGGGGTCCCCTTTCAAATCCATACCAGGCCTGGTATGCTCTTGGAGGGGGAACCCATGCCAGTTTTTTATTTAAAATTTGGCGTGGAGTTCCCCCTCAAGATCATCAGAGCACAAGTCGCATGCCAAAGTTGGATCATGCAAGACAGCGATCCGACTTTGATCCGACTTCAGTGATATTCAATGGGCTGAAGTAGGATCAAAGTCAGACCAAAGTATTGCAGGGAGCATTTTCAAAGTCGGACCGACTTGTATTGGATCAGTTAAGACGGCTCCCATAAGGAAACACTGATTTTCACACGTCATGCGACATGAGCTCCCAATGTCGGAGCGTTTGTCGCACCAGTGTAAACCCAGCCTGAAACTAAAAAGTTTTGGAATTAGTTGCTGGGCTAGTACTTAGATTCAGCCTGCAATACACGGACAAACTTTTGGCCAAGTCCTGCTGAATCCGCTGAAATTCAGGCACCACCAAGCTTGACACAAAACTATTTTTCAATAAACTTTTGCCGAAGGAGCCAGGTGGAAAATTTTCTGCCAAACAATAGCTGTATCCAGTCAGATGCAGCCACTGTTCAGGATTCTGACAGCCGACACAAGTCAGCAGAGGGGATACATCTTCACTGTTCAGCAAGGATGGAAGAATCTATTACAAATCTATGTGTATGGTTAGTACTAGTCTATTATAACTTAAGGCATTTTTTTTATATAGTGGAGAGGGATTAGGACCCCTATCAGTTTGTATTGCTATCTGTGCCTCTATTGGGAAGATTCCCCCTCTCTATTGGTCCTGTTTAGCATTATTATTGAAAGTGAAAGTAAAAGAAGATCCCAAATTTTGGCTTGTCCCCAGAAAAGTAATGGAGGGGGAAATCCTCAAATGGGGGCACTAGTTCTGGTGTCCTGGGGGTCTCCAAGGGGTTTCCTTTAATTTGCAGAGGTTTCCTCTCACTTCCTGTTTTAACTATGGGACAGAAAGTGAAGGGAAATCTCCCCAATGGGAAAAAAATAAACCATACAGGGGTTATAACCCTCCCTTACTCTATCCAAAATGAAAAAAAAAAGTTTTGCCTATAGTCCTACGTTAACCCTGTCTTGGTTTGTAAACATTATTATTATTATACAGAATGTATATAGTTCCAACAGTTTGCACAGAACGTTACAAAATAAAGGCAGACAGTACAGGTACAATACAATGCAATACTAGAGGAGACAGAGGGCCATGATTTTACTCCCTTAAACATATAGCAACATAAATTTAATAAAACGACTTACATCGCACCTCCAGCCGTCACTCTTTAATCTCTTGATTGCAATAAACTCTTGTGCATTTTCTGCATGGAACCTGGTGTAGCGGGGTCTCCTTTAAGGCCTCACGGACTACGATTCCCAGAACCACGTTTATCACCCAAGGTGCATTGCCACCCGCAGAGACTCCTGGGGTGGGTTATAAAGGTGAGGGGCGAGGCTAAGCTCGGCCTCTTTGGACACCGCGCTTCTATCAAAAGGGATCCCCCTGTGAGGACTCGCTGCTGGTGCAAGGCCTGAAGCCTGGGCCTTGCGCACTTCCAAAGAGCCTTCCACCCCACTGCGGAGCCTGTGTGGCACCTGATCTCCTCTTGCCTTTCACTGACATCAGGAGGACCGAAGACCTGGCTGTCGCATACCCTGTGTGTGGATACACAGCAGTGGAAGTTACGGACGAGGACTAAGTCCGGTGTGGTGAGAGAGCACCTGCTCACAGCTATAGCCAAGTACTTTGTCTAGGCCTATTGACTGCTTTGGCCCTTCGTGCTATACCTACTCTCTTAGCAGGAGACTGGTTCCAGAACTGAGTTTATAGTCTTCTGTGAATTGCTCCGTTACCAGTTACCGTTCTTTTGGATTTACAAATTGTTGTTCCTGAATGTGCACCACCGATTACCCCTTGCATGTGAAGATTCTTCACCATAAGACTAAACCCCCCACTTTCTTGAGTCAGGCCTGACTGGGTAGTGTAGAACAATATTGGGCGCCATATTGCTCATAGGGAGAATAGCTGCACGTGGAGTGTGATTCATTCTTTTACAGTATTGCTAGGTGTTATTTTAATTGCAGGGCTCTGCATGAGTTATGATGTACTGTATTGCTATGGAAACTTTATACCATCAGTAAAGTTGCTGTGGTTAAGTACTCTGGTCTTAGTGTCAATTACTGTATGTTATTACTATTTGCATTACTGTGGGATTGCTCATAGACAATTACAGAGTTATACCAATACCTCATCCCCTAGACTAGCTGTGCCAGAGGAGGGTCGAATAGATTGCTGGGGGTTGGCAGTGCTGTGTACAGGGCCCAAAATAATACCAGCGGCCCTCTTAAGTTGGGGGTATCGCTACACGTGGGGGCTCCGAGTCCGGGATCCTGTATACGGCAAGCAGATACGCCATAAATACCGGCATGGACCCGCTAGAGGTGAAAGCGTGGTGCGAGGCAGCCAAGGCCAGCCCAGACAAGTCAGTGGTCATCAGTCTCCCGGGAGAAGAATGGCCGACGGATGTAGTGGAGCGACTCTTAGTGTCGTTATCCCCGAATTAAGAGCCATGGGTGGTGGACATCAAATCAAATCCGGAAACCTTGTTTCAGTATGTACTGATAGCATGGAGGGACAGAATACCAGGGAACTTTAAAGGTCGAAGTGTGCAGACGGCAGATAAAAAGACTTATGGTTTGATGCACGCAGTGACCGTGAAGACGGAGTCACCTCCACCATCCACGCCGGGGTCACCGCCAGGGACATCCCGTACATCAGTAAAGAGTAAAGGGACGATACCTCCGTTGACACCCCTTACTGCCATAGGGCCAGAACTTTTAAATGCCCTAGGGGATCTGCTCACTAAGTGTCAGAAAACCAACACGGTGCATCTAGAGTCCAGTTACCGGAAGCTAAGGATATTTTCAGGGAAGCTGCCCGTCCCTGTAGGGGAGGAAGACTTTGACACCTGGATTGAGCAGGCCTTACTAGCGGTAGAGGCATGGGAGGTGCCTTAAGCGCAGAAGAAGCAGCATGTGATTAAGAGTCTGAAAGGCGTGGTTGCTGAAGCTGTAAAAAGTCTCCGGTTTGGAAATGATGCTTGCACGGTCTACGACTGTTTGTCCATGCTGCAGGAAGATTTTGGCCAGTTGGAGAAAGTGCCAGAGCTGGTGTATCAGTTTGAACACACTTTTCAGCAACCTGGAGAAAATCTGTCGGAGTATGTGAGAAGACTAAATAAGATGCTTTGTCAAATCGTGCTAAAAAAGGGAATGGTGCCCCAAGCTATAGATGCGGCGAGGATGAAGCAGGTCTTAAAGGGAGCATTACGTTCAGATCTGGTTTGGCTCCACCTGAAGGCCTCTGGAGGAGGCATGTCATTAAATTATCCCGATCTGGTGAAGATTATCAGAGATGAAGAGGCTTTACAGGAAGATCAGCAAGCCATCAAGAGACACACCTCTTCTACACCTGTAATGGTCAGATCAGCTATGGCCCCTGAAAAAGACTCAGAAGTAGATACCCTAAAGTCACAGATGTCTCAGGTATTGGAGATGCTGACCTCTTTGATGGCGAAGGATCCAAGGGTCTCAGAGAGAGAGGGATCGAAGAAGGAGTTGTTCCCAGACACCTCAGCGCCCGCTTCCCTACAGGACTGGGGGGATACGATTTGTTACAACTGTGGAGGAGTTGGCCTTATTGGAAAAGTGTGTCCCAGCCCCAGGAAAAAGAAAGTTAACAATCGCAAGCCGGCGGAAAACTCCAGAGGGCCCCAGTGAAGGAGTCAACCGGGTGCCCATCATCTCCAGTAAGCTCCATTGGATCAAAACTGAATGAGAAGCCCAGCAAGAAAGGGGGCAAACCCCCTCGGAAGAGGAATAATGTCCCTCAGCGGGAACATACACAAAAAAAAGGAGAGAAATCAATGCATACCGAGCCCAAGAGAGACTAAGGTCCAGAGAGAAATGGAGGAAGAGAAGTCCTAAAGAAAAACAAAGGGATCAAGGGAAAGAGACCCCTCCGAGACCATTCCCAGAAGAGCTGATAGGACCCTCCCCCATAGTACCTATTCAAGTGGAGGGGGTCTACACAAGAGCCATCTTGGATACTGGGGCGCAGGTGACCCTGTTATATAGGGACTTTTATGACAAACATCTGAGCCATCTACCCATCAAAAAAATAGAAGATCTGGAGATATGGGGGATTGGGACACAGAGTTTCCCCTATGATGGGTACCTACCCATAAAGTTGACCTTTGACCCGTCAGTGGCCGGCAAGGCTGAAGTATTTGATACTCTGGCAGTAGTCTGTCCCCGACTACCCGGAGCCAACAAGAGTTCCCTAATAATAGGGACCAATACGGACTTGGTCCGAAGGCTCCTGGCTCCCTTAGCACGAGGGAAGAAATCTGAAGCCACCAGAATCCACCCGATGCTGAAGCTAGCCTGCCAGCGACTGGTTTTGGAGCAGAAGGCCCCAGAAGAGGGGGTAGGGAAAGTCTGGAGGCTGGGGAAGAAAGGAATAGTGCTGCAGCCCGGGAAGTAACCTGTTTTAGAGCCACTGTGAAGCTTACTTGGGAACAACCTGGCCCCTTTGTCGTGTTGGAACCAGATCCCCGGGAGGAACACTCAGGCTTAGAGGTGATCCCTGAAGTGGTTCCGTTAAGAGCTTTGAAGAAGGCACACTGTAAGGTACCGGTGAGCATCAGGAATACCACTAGTGCCCCCATGGAGATCCCAGCCAGGATGTTGCTGGGCCAGGTGAGCCCTGATGCCCCTGTTGTCTTGTCAGATGTGGAGAGGACAGGGGGAGAAAGGACTATCTGGGAGAAGCTCTGCATGGAGAACCCGAACCTGCCAAGGGCCTGGAAAGAGAGGGCAAAGGCCCAGTTGACCAGATGGAGGAAGATTTTCTCCCAAGATGAGTTCGATGTGGGGTGTGCAAAGAGTGCCACCCATCGAATCCGCCTCCAGGAAGACAAGCCATTTAGAGAGAGGGTCAGGCGAGTTCCTCTAGCCGACTTGGAAGACTTAAGAGAACAGCTCGCCGAGCTCAAGCGAACCGGTGTTATCCGGGAATCTAGAAGTCCCTATGCCTCTCCGATTGTGGTGGTCAGGAAAAAGAATGGGTCATTGAGGCTATGTATAGATTACAGGACTCTCAACCGGAGAACAATTCCCGACCAATCTATCACCCCGAGGAGAGAGGATGCCCTGCAGAGTTTGTCTGGAGCCAGGTGGTTCAGTGTTGTGGTCCTTAAAAGCGGATACTACCAGATCCCTATGCACCCGGAAGATAAGGAAAAGGCAGCCTTCCTAACACCTGTGGGATTCTTTGAGTTTGACCGGATGCCCCAAGGTCTGTCTGGAGCCCCCGCCACTTTCCAGCGCCTGATGGAAAAAAACTGTAGGAGACATGAACCTCATCGAAGTCCTAGTGTACCTGGATGATATCATCGTCTTTGGGAAGACTTTGGAGGAACATGAGGAGAGACTGGAGAAAGTCTTAAGAAGACTCAGCGACGAGGGACTCAAGCTTTCGCCAGAGAAATGCCAGTTCTACCAGTCGTCAGTTAACTATCTGGGGCACATAGTGTCCGAAGAAGGGGTAGCTACAGACCCCAAGAAGTTGGAGGCGGTCACCTCCTGGCCACGGCCCACTACTGTGACAGAGCTCAGGTCCTTTTTGGGGTTCTGCTCATACTATAGAAGGTTTGTGGAGGGGTTCGCACGGATTGCCAGACCCTTAAACGAACTGTTGAAGACGGAGGGAGAAGAGGATGACTCGGGCCCCAGGAAGCCGGGGGAGTCAGTTGAAGATCAGTGGAATGGGAAGTGTGAAGAGGCCTTCCAAATGCTGAAGAAGAGCTTGACCACTGCCCCTGTCTTGGCCTATGCAGATACAAGGAAGCCCTACGAACTCCATGTGGATGCCAGTCATGATGGTCTGGGAGGAGTGCTCTATCAGGAGCATGAAGGGCAACTACGACCCGTAGCATACGTGAGCAGGAGCTTAACTCCATCTGAGAAGAACTACCCTACTCACAAGTTGGAGTTTCTGGCCCTAAAGTGAGCTGTGGTCAATAAGCTAAAGGACTACTTGTATGGGGCAGAATTCATTGTGAAAACTGATAACAACCCCCTTACCTATCTCTTCACCACAGCAAAGCTGGATGCCACAGGCCACCGATGGCTGGCCGCACTATCTGGATTCAATTTCAGCCTGAAATACAGAGCTGGGGCTGGAAACCGAGATGCAGATGCCTTATCCAGAAGGTCTCATCCTCCCACTAGCAGTACAGAAGACTGGACCCAAGTGACGCCAGATGGGGTGCGGGCTCTCTGTCAAGGAGCTGAGCTTCAAGCCAGTGGTGGATCCAGAGCAGAAGAGATAGGGGTCACAGTGGTAGGAGTACCTAAACAATACTGTGGTGTGACCCAAATAGAAGAAGATGACTTGCCAAAGCTGTCCAAGAAGGAATTGAGGTGTGACCAATTGGAGGACCCGTCGGGGAAATTGGTCCTGGAAGCCCTGGAAGACCAGGATCCAGACAGAATTCTGCATTATCCTTCAAAGGAGGCACGCCTGCTACGGAAAGAGTGGGACAGGCTGCAGGTACATCAAGGGGTGGTATACCGAAGGGGCCCCTCTGATGACCTGGAGGACAAGTGGCAACTGTTTCTGCCCGAGAAACACAGAGAGACTATCTTGGTTGCACTACACGATAACCATGGCCACTTAGGGGCTGAAAGAACCTTTCAACTCATCAGGAGCCGGTTCTACTGGCCTTGCATGAGGGCTGAAGTGGAGGAGTACTGCCGTTCATGCGCACGCTGCGTCCAACGGAAGACTCTACCCCATCAAGCTGCCCCAATGGGCCACCTGCAAAGTCAAGGTCCATTGGATTTGGTATGCATTGATTTTCTCTGCCTCGAACCCGACCTGAGTGGACTAGGAAATGTTCTAGTGATAAATGATTATTTCACCCGGTATGCCCAGGCTTTTCCAACCAAAGACCAAAAGGCTTCCACCTTGGCTAAGGTACTCATGGAAAAATATTTTGTGCACTACGGGCTACCACAACGTCTCCACTCGGATCAAGGGAGGGACTTCGAGAATCGGCTGATCAGGAAACTCTTAGACTCCTTAGGGATCAAGAAGACCCGGACCACTCCCTACCATCCACAAGGGGATGCTCAGCCGGAGAGGTTCAACTGAACCCTGCTCAACATGCTGGGGACTTTAAGCAGTGAAAGGAAACAACACTGGAGCAAACACATAGCAGCAATCGTGCATGCTTACAACAGTACCACAAGTGATGCCACAGGGTACTCACCCTATCGACTCATGTTTGGAAGAGAGGCAAGACTACCTGTAGACCTGGCTTTTGGTACTTCCATGGATCACACCTCAGCCACCTCTCACAAAGGATATGTGGATAGGCTGAGGCAAAGTTTAAAGTTGGCCTATGAACAGGCTCAAGCAGTCTCGGATCAGAGGGGAGCCCGTAACAAGCAAAATTTTGATCTGAGAGTCCGGATCCAGGATTTGCAACCTGGAGACAGAGTGTTGCTGAGAAACTTGGGAGTCCCTGGGAAGCACAAGCTGGCAGACAGATAGAGACCTGAACCCTATGTCATTTGCAAGAAACTACCCGACCTTCCTGTCTACCAACTGAAGCCGGAGGGAAAAGTGGGGCCATTGAAGACTTGGCACAGAAACCATCTACTTCCGCTTGCCGAAGCAGTCCGGATACCTCCTGTAAGGGATTCCCCTGAGCCAACTTCCATCCTGGATACTCCTAGGCCGAATACCCAGTCTCAGACTCCACAACCTGGAAAAGTAGATATCTCTGAATCCAGTAAGGATGAGGGAGAGGAGCTAAAGTGGCTGTGGCTTTCCCAGGACCCTGTATCTTCTTCTATAGATCTTCCACCTTTCGAAGACACCATAGACAGTACACTGAATGCAGAAGCTACAGAGTTCATCCCATCCGGGCCTTTTAGAGACTCATGGGAAGATGCCATTGACTCACTCCCTCTGGAGGATCCAAGAGACTCAATGTATCTTCCTGCATCTGAGTTGAATGTTCCGGAAACCATGGGGGCTTCTATGTCTGTTCCAGAAGAGGAACCTACAGTGATTGAACCAGAGATTCCAAGGGAGCAGAGAATGAAAAGAACCATACGTCCTCCCCGGAAGTTGACTTATACCCAAATGGGGGAGAGTTCAGAGGACACTGTGATAACCGCCAGGAGGAGTGTAGAAGACCCTGATCCCTGCAATGTTCATTTGGTGGAGGGCAACCCCAACTCACCCTCTGGCACAGTTAGGCAGGCCACTTATGACAATGTGACCTGTGGGCAGGGTAATTCCCCTCCTCGGTTTTGGTGGGAACTTCCCCTGCCGACATCATACGCAGCTTTATCGAACGTACTTTGTGTTAGCACAATCTTTGGGGACCAAAGAGTTTAAGTGGGGGGAGTGTGTAGCGGGGTCTCCTTTAAGGCCTCACGGACTACGATTCCCAGAACCCCGTTTAGCACCCAAGGTGCATTGCCACCCGCAGAGACTCCTGTGGTGGGTTATAAAGGTGAGGGGCGAGGCTAAGCTTAGCCTCTTTGGACACCGCGCTTCTATCAAAAGGGATCCCCCTGTGCGGACTAGCTGCTGGTGCAAGGCCTGGTGCCTGGGCCTTGCGCACTTCCAAAGAGCCTTCCACCCCACTGCGGAGCCTGTGTGGCACCTGATCTCCTCTTGCCTTTCACTGACATCAGGAGGACCGAAGACCTGGCTGTCGCATACCCTGTGTGTGGATAAACAGTGGTGGAAGTTACGGACGAGGACTAAGTCCGGTGTGGTGAGAGAGCACCTGCTCACAGCTATAGCCAAGTACTTTGTCTAGGCCTATTGACTGCTTTGGCCCTTCGTGCTATACCTACTCTCTTAGCAGGATTTGAGTTTATAGTCTCCTGTGAATTGCTCCGTTACCAGTTACCGTTCTTTTGGATTTACAAATTGTTGTTCCTGAATGTGCACCACTGATTACCCCTTGCATGCGAAGATTCTTCACCATAAGACTAAACCCCCCACTTTCTTGAGTCAGGCCTGACTGGGTAGTGTAGAACAATATTGGGCGCCATATTGCTCATAGGGAGAATAGCTGCACGTGGCGTGTGATTCATTCTTTTACAGTATTGCCAGGTGTTATTTTAATTGCAGGGCTCTGCATGAGTTATGATGTACTGTATTGCTATGGAACCTTTATACCATCAGTAAAGTTGCTGTAGTTAAGTACTCTGGTCTTAGTGTCAATTACTGTATGTTATTACTATTTGCATTACTGTGGGATTTCTCATAGACAATTACAGAGTTATACCAATACCTCATCCCCTAAGCTAGCTGTGCCAGAGGAGGGTCCAGTAGATTGCCGGGGGTTGGCAGTGCTGTGTACAGGGCCTGAAATAATACCAGCAGCCCTCTTAAGTTGGGGGTATCGCTACACTGGAACAAGAAATATTCATGTGCACACGTCACGTCTCAAAATTTTCACACCATTTTTAAATAAAGCAACAATTAACATCCTCAATTATACCACACTCTGGGGGTGATTTACTAATAACAGTGCGCTGCGCTGGTTGATACCTTAATTGCTGCGTCGGATAAATCCTTCACTGGGCGTAGGAACCAGCGGCGCACTGTTATAGTTACTAAAAATGTCAGCGGCGCTCTATTGAAAATGAATGCTTCCCTATGGGAGCCCATTGATTTGAATAGAGGTCGCCCGGGAAGTCGGATGAAGCCGATCCGACTCGTGGGGCGACTCGTGTGCCGGCTGACACAGGGACAGCGCGACTTTGCGAGGCAACTTGGACACGACCTAAGTGTGAAGCAGCCGCTCAAGTCGTGTCCTAGAGGCGACTACCTGGCAGAGAATGTCTCCAGCGCGATGCCATTGTGCTGGTTTTTGGCACAGGGTACTGCAAGCCTCTTGCTCGCTGTCCCCTGTGTTTGGTATGAATCATGAAGGGGAACTCCACGACAAATTTTAATTAAAAAAACGGCATGGGTTCCCCTCCAGGAGCATACCAGGCCCTTATGTCTGGTATTGATTTTAAGGGAAACCCCCCTACGCCGAACAAAAGACGTGGGGGTCCCCCCAAAATCCATACCAGACCCTTATCTGAGCATGCAGCCCGGCAGGTCAGGAAAGGGGGGGCGAGCGCGCACGCCCCCCCTCCTGAACCGTACCAGGCCGCATGCCCTCAACATGGGGGGTGGGTGCTTTGGGGCAGGGGGCGCCCTCCACCCCAAAGCACCTGCCCCCATGTTGATGGGGACAAGGGCCTCTTCCCGACAACCCTGGCCGTTGGTTGACGGGGTCTGCGGGCGGGGGGGCTTTTCGGAATCCGGGAGCCCCCTTTAATAAGGGGGCCCCCAGATCCCGGCCCCCCACCCTATGTGAATGAGTATGGGGTACATCGTACCCCTACCCATTCACCTGGTGGAAAAAAAAGTAAATAAAAAACACAACACAGGTTTTTAAAGTAATTTATTAGGCAGCTCCGGGGGTCTTCTTCCGACTTCGGGGGTCTTTCTGCCGGGCGCCCCGCTATCTTCTTCCAGCTCTTTTGCTAGTGGGGTCCCGGTTCTCGGCAGCCTCGTGCTCGCTGTCCCGTGTTTGGTATGAATCATGAAGGGGAACTTCACGCCAAATTTTAATAAAAAAAACAGCATGGGTTCCCCTCCAGGAGCATACCAGGCCCTTAGGTCTGGATTTTAAGGGCAACCCCCATAGCCAAAAAAACGGCGTGGGGGTCCCCCCAAAATCCAAACCAGACCCTTATCTGAGCATGCAGCCTGGCAGGTCAGGAAAGGGGGGGCGAGCGCGCACGCCCCCCCTCCTGAACCGTACCAGGCCGCATGCCCTCAACATGGGGGGTGGGTGCTTTGGGGCAGGGGGCGCCCTCCACCCCAAAGCACCTGCCCCCATGTTGATGGGGACAAGGGCCTCTTCCCGACAACCCTGGCCATTGGTTGTCGGGGTCTGCGGGCGGGGGGCTTATCGGAATCCGGGAGCCCCCTTTAATAAGGGGGCCCCCAGATGCCGGCCCCCCCACCCTATGTGAATGAGTATGGGGTACATCGTACCCCTACCCATTCACCTGCTGGCAAAAAAGTCAATAAAAAACACAACACAGATTTTTAAAGTAATTTATTAGGCAGCTCCGGGGGTCCTTCTGCCGGGCACCCCGCTATCTTCTTCCAGCTCTTTTGCTAGCGGGGTCCCGGTCTTCATCGTCGCATTCTTCCGACTTCGGTGGGTGTCTTGTTCTGTTCTCCGGTGTCGTCTCTGCGCTCTCCGGTTCTTCTCCCGCTCTCCGGTGCCTTCTTCCAGCTCTTTTGCTAGCGGGGTCCCGATATTCATTGTCGTCTTCTTCCCTCTTCACTCCGTCCGATGTTGCCTCGTCGCTGTGCGCCGCTACAATGCTCTGTCCGCGGAGCGCACCCACTTATATTGGCATGGGGCGTGGTCACCGGGTGATGCCACTCACTTACCCCGCCCCCGTATCACGTCACAGTCCCATCATTCCCCGGGACTGTGACGTGATACGGGGGCGGGGTCCATTGAATTCTATTACATCCAAAACACTGTTTTTGGCCTGGAAAAAAAAAATTGCAGTTGCGTTTAACATCGTTTTCCCCAAAGCCTAAAAATGCCTTTAGACGCCGAAGATTTCCACGTTTCAGACGAGTTAACGGCGTTTAGCCGCATTTTAGTTTAGAAGCGTTTTTAAAGGTGACCTATTTTTTTACATTGATAAACTAAAAAATTATGGCAAATGAGGAAAAAACATTAAATATATATATATATATATATATATATATATATATAAAAAAAATAATAATAATGAAATTGCTTCCATTGCATTGTGGACAATCCACAACTTGGGGCAGGTGACGTGGCAAGTGGACAATCCACAACTTGGGGCAGGTGACGTGGCAAGTGGACAATCCACAACTTGTGGTAAGTGATGTGGCAAGTGACACGCTAAATACAACTACACTGCTCTCTCAGCTGCTGATACTCACTCTGGTCTCACAAAATAGCTGAAATTGTTAATAATACTGTTTTTGGAGCTTAGGGCTGCTCCTTATGATGTTTCCTAACTAAACGCATATAGACGCAGATGTGGTAAAACGCGGCATGCAAACGCCACAAATTACGCCTTTCTAAACGCCGGTTTCAACCTTAGTTCTGAAGACTTTGCACCAGCGTCCCGTGTACATGGGGCCTAAAAACGCCTATGCCATTTACAGCTCAAAAACGCCATGGTGGCCATGAGGCCATAGGCTAACACGGGGAGACGTTTTTAAGCTGCAAGAAACGCTCAAACAAGCAGCTGGAAAAACGTCCGTGTGCATGTAGCCTTATATTAACCACTTGCGCACTGGACACTTAAACCCCCTTCCTGCCCAGACCAATTTTCAAATTTCAGCGCTGATGCACTTTGAATGACAATTGCGCGCTCATACAACACTGTAACCCAATGAAAATGTATTATTTTTTGGCACACAAATAGAGCTTTCTTTTGGTGCTATTTGATCACCTCTGCGTTTTTTTTTGTTTTTTTTTTATATAAATACAAAAGACCGACTAAAAAAAAAATAATTCTGCCACTTCTCTCCTTCATGTAAAAATCATAAATTTATGGCTATAAAATTACTTAAAAACCCCAAACATTATATATTTTTTTTAGCAGACACCCTAGGTAATAAAATGGCGGTCATTGCAAATTTTTATCTCGCTCGGTATTTGCGCAATAAATTTTCAAACGCCTTTTTTTTGGAAAAAAAATGGTTTCATGAATTAAAAATAATTACAAAACAGTAAAGTTAGCCCAATTTTTTGGGATAATGTGAAAGATGTTGTTATGCTGAGTAAATAGATACCTAACATGTCACGCTTTAAAATAGCGCACACTCATGGAATGACACCAAACTTCAGTACTTAAAAATCTCCCTAGGCGATGCTTTCAAAATTTTTACACGTTACCATTTTCGCATTACAGAGGAGGTCTAGTGCTAGAATTGTTGCACTCGTTCTAACGCACACAGCAATACCTCAAATGTGTGGTTTGAACGGCGTTTACATATGTGGGCGGGACTTACGTGTGTGTTTGCTTCTGAGCGCGAGCTACTGGGGACATGGGCGTTTTTTTTTTTGAGGGATTTTTTTTTTTTTTTTTTACTTTTTTGTATTTCTTACTCTTTTTTTAACTTTTTCGTTTTTTTTTTATCACTTTTATTTCTATTACAAGGAATGTAAACATCCCTTGTAATAGGAATCTATTGTGACCTCTTTATGGAGAGATGAAGGGTCAATAAGACCCCACATCTCTCCTCCAGGCTGGAAAGCATGAGAATGGTCAATAAAATTCACCAATCTCATGCTGACAGCCGAGATCACGGCTTTGTTTACATATGGGAACCCGGCGTGATGTCATAACGTCGCGCCCGGGCCTCCGACGGTCATAGAGATGACTGGTAACCATCTGGTCACGAGTCATCTCTATGCTTCCCATCCGGCGCAGGCCAATTCGTTCTCCGAGCCCCAGATGGCCCGGGAGAGCCCGGAGAAGCACCGGATGGCGGCGGGATGGGGGGGATCGTCCCCTCCCACCACCTATAAGAACGATCAAGCGCCGGAACTGCCGCTATAATCGTTTTTATCGTGCACAGAATCGCTGGCTGAAAAGAATGATATCTGAATGATGCCTGAAACTGCAGGCATCATTCAGATGTCACTGCACAAAGCCAAGGACGTCATTTGACGGTGGGCGGTAGGAAAGTGGTTAATATTCCGAAAATTTAGAAAAAAGGCTTCATTGATGTACACTGATGAGACTGCACTGATGGGCACCGACAAGGTGGCAAGGGTGGGCACTGAGAGGTGGCATTACTAGTTGGCACTGGTGGGCATTGAGAAGTGGCAATGATAGTTGGCAGTGATGGGCACTGATAGGCATTGATAGGTGGCACTGGCAGGGGCTACTGATTGTCACAGAATTGCCTCTTCCTCTTCAGGCCCGATGTCCCTTTCACATAAGCCTTTTATTGCCTTTTTTTATGCTCACGCTGTCAGCACAAGGAGAAAACAAAAACCATTACTCAGCTTTTGTTTACATCACGTGATCAGCTGTCATTGGCTGATAAAGAGCAGGGATCGGCCCCTTACTCGGATCTGTCATCACTCGATTCTCAGTGACTCGGTGACCGCAGCGTGCGCGCGAAGGGGAGGACGTCTATTGACGGACTCCCGGCAACTGAGGACGGGCAATTGAGGACCGTGCTGTGCCCGTCGATCAGTTATAGCACTGATCTCAAGTGATTAAAGAGGGTCTAAATGGGCCATTGACATGCATCACAATTCAACTTAGGAATGTGTCTTTGCAAAGTTAAACTAAATGAAATCCTTTCTTATTTTTGCTTGGGGATAGAGTGCAGAGGGATTACAAGTCTAGACAGTTTTTGGGGATGTCTGCACCCCTGATAGGGTGAAGACAACTCCCAAATTTGGCCACTTTATCCTTCCAAATAATTCACTTCCTGTCACACAGGAAGTGAGGGTAAATCCCTACCAATGTCTTTCCTTGGGGACACACAGGTCAATCTAAATACTTTCCCCATTATGTACATTGCACTCCAGCATTTTGCGGGGTACACCCCAAATTATTAGGTATTTTGGACTTTGGGGTTTATTTACTAAAGGCAAATCTACTTTGAACTACAAGTGCACTTGCTGGATATCCGAGGGGGACATGCAAGCAAACAAAACAAAACACCATCTTTGCTTTTACATGATTGGATGTTACAATCACCAGTGATCCCTTAGATTTTCAGCAGCTACACTTTTACTGCGCAGTGGATTTGTCTTTACTAAACCCCAAACTACCCAATGATTTGGGGTGTACACAACAAAGTGCTAGAGTGCAATTTGCTTAATGGGGACACTAGTTAGATTGATCTGTGTGTCCCCAAGAAAAGACATTGGTAGGGTTTTACCTTCACTTCCTGTTTAGCTGTGTGACAAGAAGTGAAGCCAGTTTTACTAAAAGGGGACACAAAGCCCAACCTAAAAAAAACAAAAACAAGCAGGGGTTCTAACACTTACTTTGTTTCCCTCAAAATGCCCACAATTAGAATCTTATTGCCTTGAGAGATTTTTAAGTGCACTGCTCTAAATCAGTGCTTCTCAAGTACCCCCAACAGGCCATGTTTTCAGGTTTTCCTTCATCTTGCACATGTGCTTTAAATCACAGTCAATGGTTTTGTATTTTGGACAGCAATTCTCGATAAGATAAATTCACAAAACATGTCCTGTTGGGGGTACTTGAGGACTGAGGCTGAGAACCACTGCAGTAAAAAGGAAAATTGAATACTTACCGCTCTGTATTTTTCATTTCCTGGCGATTATCCATGGCAGCACACAATACATGCATATGCTAGCATGAAGGCACCAGGGTAGACAAATCACACCTGTTTTGTTTTGACATGCCAATCAGCTGTCACATTTGTTGCAAAGAAAACGCAAAACAAACCTCAAAACATTGCATCAAATTTTATTGGTAAACAAAACAAAGGGAAGCCAAAATAAAAAACATGGTCAATTTGAAACAGTTACAGACTCACAACATCTTGAGAAAGATTTGGCAAAATAATGCAGCACAGACAATTAAATCAAAGTGAACAAACGACACACATTAACAACATCAAAATTATTTGAGGGGAACATTTCCCCCACACAAAAAAATACAATTAACAAAATTAGAACAAACACCTGTTTTGCAAAGACATAACAAATAAAATACATGTGTTACAAACTCGATAAGGACACCAAAATGTACTTTTTACCCCCCAAACACACACACTTGCCTCTTTTCAGGGCAAGGGAGAGAATGCTATCTGCGAGCTTTATATAACATAGGTTTGTGTGCTAATGAGGCAATTGAAAACACATGCACAGTCCATGAAACACCCAAAATGCAAGTTCACCCAATGTAGAGACTGAACTTCAAAGTGGGTACACCTGTTAAGGATGTCCTTCAATTACTAACCCATAAAAACACTCTGAGCATGCCCAGCATGACCAAAAAGAATCGAACTGCATGGGCATGCTCAGAACAACACAAATGCAGCTAGCAGAAAATAACCCCCCCCCCCCCCACTGTCCAAAATTAAGCACATCATCCAGCATGCTACAAAATTAGAGATGGGACAATCACCCCCCCCCCCCTACCAACAAATACCATTGCAGTCTATGGGAACTGACTTGTTAATTTTGCTAGTCCCCACTTGGCTGGCTTATCTTCTAGTTATTGTCCTTAAAATGGGGGCCCAGGTCCCACCCTAAGGAACATATATCAATGTCACCAATTTGGACAACACCAAAAATAAAACAAGGAGAAGTGCCTTTAAATATGCCAAATTGCTTAAGGGCCATTTCACACCACATGCAGTCCATTGCGTTTTTTATGCATCAAAAATGCATGGAAAGTTGGTTATATGGTTCTAAATGGCAGTGTTTGTTCCAGTTCCACAAAATAAGTAGAACATGCTGCATTTTACCTGCACTGGACTGTACTGGAACGCAGCAAAACGCATCATAAACGCACTGGAACGCACAGGAACACACCTAAATGCACCAAAAACGCACTGGAACACACTTGTCCTTATCTATGGTTAATAAAAAAGAGGGGTGAAAAAAAAGCACTGGACTGCATCAAAAACTTACCAAAAATGCACTGGAATGCATCAAAAACGTGCATGCAAAAAAGCACCTGGAACGCATCCGGATTGCGTTTCTATGGTGTGAACTGGCCCTAGTTCACACCATAGAAACGCAGTCTGGATGCGTTCCAGGTGCTTTTCTGCATGCGCGTTTTTGACACGTTCCAGTGCATTTTTGATGTGTTTTTGATGCAGTCCAGTGTTTTTTTCCCCCTCTTTTCACTTAGGACAAGTGTGTTGCAGTGCGTCTTTGGTGCATTTAGGTGCGTTCTGGTGCATTCCAGTGTGTTTTTGGTACGTGTTTTACTGCGGTCCAGTACAGTTCTGTACCTAAAAAATGCAGCATGACCAATTTTTTTTTTCCTTTCTGAAACGCATTGGAACGGACTGCAGTGGTGTGAACTATGCCATTGGCATTAATGTGATCAACTTTCTTTGCGTTTTTCATGCATCAAAAAAACGCACTGCACTGCATCCGGTGTGAACTGGCCCTAAATATCATACCTGGGGGTGTCTATAGTATGCCTGGAAAGTAGTGCGTGTTTTCCATGTTTATAACAGTTCGAGAGCAAAATGACATTTATAAAGTAAAATAATAGTCATTTAAAAGTACTCGCGGCTGTAAAGATCTCAGTATGAAGCCAGGCCACCATTACTTAGAGTGTTGTTTTAACTGTCACTCTGGTACTATCAGCACTATTGGTTACCATGCTGGAGGAAGTATCACTGGACTACAAGTGAGGTGACATCACCGCATGAACAGCATGCTCCATTGGGAACCACCAGTCCCTCTGCCATGGTAAACCTAGCTTTTAAAGGATGTTGTACAAACTGTAATGTGTTGGCCAGCTTAAAAGAGAAATATGGGATTAGAAAAAAAAAAAACAATAATACTTACCTAGATGGCTGCAGCATCATTCTCAGCTGCCCCCCACCTCTAAGACCAAGAACTGAGCAATCAAACACCACTGATTGTGTTGGCCTTCAGCCAGTAGAGAGCTGGTGACTGTTAATTACCAGCTCTCTGCTCTGCCCCTTCAGCACTCACTGTACTTCTGGGCTGTGCAGGTGGCGAAAGCAGCTGGCTCAGGCCCCCAGCGGTTCGTTGAGAAGCTAAGCCAGCCGCCATCCAGGCTTCTGGGCAAATGGTCGGAAGCTTTTCAGGGACTGGATCAGGTCTGACGTCATCCTACAGCAGGCTTTAGCAGAACTAACTGTACTACTGTGACCCACAGGAGAAGTATAGCCAAAAAGCTTTGGCTATACTTCTCCTTTAAACAGTGCCCTTCATGAAAATGGAGCACCCAGCTTACTTGGGGAGGCATTGATAAGGCACCTCCAGGAAGCAAAAGTACAGAAGCCTAGGCAGAGGCAATTATTTATTTTTTTAAATTCCAGTCTTTTTAACCACTTCAGCCCCGGAAGAATTGGCTGCTGAATGACCAGGCCATTTTTTGCGATTCAGCACTGCGTCGCTTTAACTGACAATTGCGCGGTCGCGCGACGTTGTACCCAAACAAAATTAACGTCCTTTTTTCCCACAAATAGAGCTTTCTTTTGGTGGTATATGATCACCTCTGCGGTTTTTATTTTTTGCGCTATAAACAAAAAAATGCGACAATTTTGAAAAAAAATATATATTTTTTTTTACTTTTTGCTATATTTTTGGTAAAAAAAAAAAAAAATCGCAATAAACGTATATTGATTCGTTTGCGCAAAAGTTATAGCGTCTACAAAATAGGGGATAGTTTTATGGCATTTTTATTATTATTTTTTTTTATTAGTAATGGAGGCAGTCAGCGATTTTTATCGTGACTGCGACATTATGGCGGACACATCGGACACTTTTGACGCTATTTTGGGACCATTGTCATTTATACAGCGATCAGTGCTATAAAAATGCACCGATTACTGTGTAAATGACACTGGCAGTGAAGGGGTTTACCAGTAGGGGGCGAGGAAGGGGTTATGTGTGTCCTAACTGTGAGGGGGCTACCAGTGACACGACACTGATCACTGCTCCCGATGACAGGGAGCAGTAGATCAGTGTCCTGTCACTAGGCAGAACAGGGAAATGCCTGTGCCATTCTGCCATCGTATATCTACATGAGACAGTCGGCAAGCGGTTAAGCCATTTGAATTTAGTAAAATAGACTTTCCATTTTATGGCTATCTTGACATGCTAGGGGCTTGCAGTTTCAGGGTAGCTGGATATTTGCCAGTAGCCTATCAGTGCTGCTGGGCAGTTAACCAAAGCAACCAGAAGTGGGACAAGTGTCCCCAACCTGTCTGCAGAGATGCTACAGTAGTTGTAAATCCCTCTTGTGTTACTGTGGGAAGGGTCACTATTCTGTTACTGTAGGAAAAGTAAAGAGGGGTTTGACATTTTTCCAGCTCTTTATTGTGCAAACGACCCAATCCAAAAACAGGGCACATAAGCAGTAAATATGTAGCTTAAATGATTTACCTCTTGACATGTTTCACAAGGGTCTTCCTGCTTGCATGGAGCTTGCTGCAGAATGGACACTTGTGATCCTTTCTGGGAATTGCTGTTTCATTGTTGTGCCTCTTTCGATGAACTGTTAGGTTGGATTTGGTGGAGTACCTCAAATTGCAGATGTCACATTGAAAAGGCTTTTCTCCTGTGTGCACTCTTGTATGGCTCTCATAGTTACCTGAAAATAAATGGCAGCTCTAATAAAAGGTAAGCATTTTCAGTGATAAGTCAGGTGTAGACATAGACAACACAGCTCTCACCAGTATAGAATTGTTCTTGTTAAATAGAACAAGACAGCAGGTGGCATTTGTAGAAATCAGAACCTCAACTCTTCCATTGTTATAATAGTGCAGACTTACCATCCAGAGATAGTTCTCTCCTGTTATTCATTTATATTTATGATTTAGGAAAGCAGAGGCCTCGTTTCTGTGGATGGATTTAAGGCTTCCACAGAGCCTGTCCCATCTGCTGCCCCAGATCAGGGCTCTAGGGGTGCGTTTACACCAGATGGGTTGGGACTATGCTGACCACCATTTCCAGTGCAGGGCTAATGCATAAACAAGGCAAAATGTCTCATTTCCAAGTGTCAGTTCACAACACAGCGTTGCTGTGCTGGGCACTGAGAGAAAGTACTGCATGGACATGAACCACAGAATCGCAATGCTGCTGCCATGATAAGAACTGTATTGAAAAGTCACTTGTGACGCCATTTCTGTGTTGAGAAGGATGGTAAAACTGATGTAGCGGCCTCACCCCTCTCTCCCCTTCTTATTCTCGGCTTGTCTTTCTTTGTCTAGGGGTGTTAGTGCTGGGGAGAGGGATGAGATACACTACGGCCCATGTCCTCCATAGTGACGAGGTGAAGACCAGAAAGATTGGTCGGGCTTTGTGTAGGTGTCCTAGAGTCAAGTCCTGTACTTCGTTCCTGACTCCTTTGCTCCTAGTAACCAGAGTTCCACACAGTGAATAGGTCCAACACAGTTTTATTCTTCTCAGCGAATAAACACACAGCACGGTTAAGTTGGATTCTTTTGCAACAACTTAGTCTTAATGGGAATAGGTCGAGGCACAATCCTTTTCCTTCTCTTGCCAACCACTGTGGTATCACCAGTGGCGAATAGTCACTGCCACTGACTATGTGAAGTAGAACGTGAATTACCTTCGCTAGCAAGGCCCCTGTCAGGGGAAGGATATCCATCCAAGGGAGATACCGGAGGCCTCTCTGTCACCAGCGATGCTGCGCCGGACTCTCCGGAGAAGTTCTGCTCACCAGACCTCACGAACTCAGACATGGGCAACCAAGGAGTTAGGGCCCCATCGGATTACTCCACCCTCACGGAACTCAGTTGAAGGTACTGAGCCCCAGGCATCCGCCATAGTACCTCACCCCAGGCTAAAGGTGCCTGAGATGGACTCCATCTCCGCTCCGGCCAGGCCAAGGGCACCTGGGTCCGGAGCACCGGAACGCCAGCACCCAAGCTGAAGGTGCCTGGGTGCGGCCGCGTCCTCCGACTTCAACTCTGAATCCCGTGGTCAGGGCGTCCGCCTCTTCTATCCCCTCTCCCTTCGTGCCACAGCGGGTTCCCCGCCCAGCTGTACCAGCGCCAGGGGAGGACAAAAAGGCACAGTCTTGCGATGTGAGTTCAACTCCGGCCCAGGGCAACAACGCCACCTATAGGCCGCAGGGAACCTCACATCACCAGAGTCCTCCAAGAACCATAAAAGGGTCTCAGATTCCCTAGCAATCAGTGCATCTGGGTTACACTACCACCCAGATGCTTCCCCTAAATTCAAATACCCGCTACACTGACAATTAACGAACCATTGCTTTTACTTTCTTTCATGTAGGGTTGCACCGATACTAAGCATTTGCATGAGTACTTGTATTTGTGCAAATGCCCCGATACCTAAAAACGATACTTTTTTGTGTAGTGCAGTGCGATTTCAGCCACCGGCAGACAGCACGCTCTTTGGCTCTGTGCTATCTGCCGGTGATTTGACAGTTCACCAGTCACCATCACAACTAGCAGCTCTTGCTGTCCTCCTTGCCTCTCTTGTGGACAGTCCTGGCTCAGTCTTCTCAGTCTGCATCTGGAGGATTATACAGCAGCCACATAGCAAGGATGGATAGATGGATGAGAATGACACAGACCACAAGCTTTGTGACTGGCGTGTGTACAGTGGGAACCCAGGTTTGTCATAGTGACTCCAGCCTGGGTTCACACAGGAGCAGTGTGGGAAACTGCATTCCTGTTCAAATTACATGTGATTCTTTACAGTGCGATTTGAGCCCTTTTATTTTGTATTGGCTCAAATTGCACCATAGGTATCAGTAATTGGTATCGGCGAGTACCTGATAAAAAGTATCGGTACACATACTTGTTCATAAAAAAGTGGTGTCAGTGCATCCCTACTTTCATCCTCAAGTAAAAAATCTTAATATTACAAATGCCCATTTCTGACTGTGTCTCTTTAAAGCAGATTTCAGTCACCTAAAAAAATATTTTTATCAGTTTCATGTTATAGAACAGCCAATAAACTAATGTCTGTGCTGGACCATGTCTCCTACCTGTAGCGCCCCATCCAATATTTGAGGACGCTAGGTGGAAATTTAAGGGTAGTCTGAGCCAGTAGTTGGGCTCAGACCAATTGTTAAGTTCTTTAATGCTTCTGCTCTGGGTGTGATACTGCCTGCTGTAGTGTTCTCTTTTGCCTGTAGGTGGCACTGTCACCGCCGGTATAGGTGAACCAGTGAGGGGTATCACAGCACCATGGGTGTCCTCTCTCGGCAGCCGTGCAGTGGGTGTAATTGGCCTTCTGTGCATGCTGGGAGGGGGTACATAAGGGGCAGAAGCCATTGGGGCTGAGGAGAGTTCCAGGGGACCCGTTGGTCCTGGGTGTGTGCCTCGTGGCCCATATGGCACAAGGCGCGCGAGCGTGTTCGGACCTCGGGCACCTTCAGCCCGAGGCTGCTTTGCTTCATGGTAGGCCCGGCTCCGCTGGCTGGGGCCTACACTTCAGAGAGGGATCCCAGGCTGCCCACTTCTAGGGGGCCCAACTTTAGGAAAGGAGACCAGGGGAGGATCAATCCCTGAGGAGACTAGTGACGGTACTGCTGTCTCGGGAAGAGGCCTGCAAACTCGCCTAAAGAGGGATCCATCTTCAAAGATACAAATATTCAAGTATTGTTTGGCTGGGAGGATCGGGACTTAAGTTCTGTGGCATAAGATTCTCCGATCGCATCCTTAGATACTCAGGAAAGGAAAAGATTGATTTGTGCTACATCCCGGCTGCTAGGATTGCTCTCATAGGGACTATCCGGGTGAGCAATACCCACTCAGGCTTGAGTGGCGACAAAAGATTGACACTGAGCTTTAAGTGTTGCGTGCCTGAACCTTTCCCTACTTCTCTCAACTTCCTACTCTCTCTCTTCAAGTTTAACTCAAAGATAAAGCATAAAACCTTGCTAATTAGGTTTTACTCCTGTGTGGACATTGGCCTTATTCCAAGAGATTTTGACCTAGACAACGGAGAGAAGTGATCCACTCTAGAAATTTATTGCTACAGACCCAAACAAAACCAGCCGGTCCCTTAAATGGGGGTAAGTGCTACATACCTTTTATTCCGTTCAAGCACAGCAGACTTCCTCAGGCTCTTCAGCATTCATACTTCTGACCGTGTAAGATGCCCATGTCTTCTTTTGCGTACTATGGTTCTATAGTTCTATCCTCGGCCGCCTATAGGGGGATCAGAGAACGGAATCACAGTGCACGACAGGGTTCACAGGCATCCATCCAATGATAGAGTCCGATGGAAGTGCAGCATTTGAACGAAGCAAAGGTGGGAGACACAAACCACCTAGGTGAGCAAGATAGCTAGGGAACTGTCATAAGGATTTTATTTGAGCAACAGACAGTGTCTTATTAAAGTGCATGTAAAACAAACCACTTACTTTCCATGCGAGTTGTAACATGGTAATGCGATTTCAAAAGTCATGTGAATTATTTTAAATATACAGCTTTTTAATAAACTAATAAACTAATTGCGAGTGCACGTGGGTCCGTTGGTCTGCGAGTGCACGTGGGTCCGTTGGTCTGCGAGTGCACGTGGGTCCGTTGGTCTGCGAGTGCACGCGGGTCCGTTGGTCTGCGAGTGCACGTGGGTCCGTTGGTCTGCGAGTGCACGCGGGTCCGTTGGTCTGCGAGTGCACGCGGGTCCGTTGGTCTGCGAGTGCACGCGGGTCCGTTGGTCTGCGAGTGCACGCGGGTCCGTTGGTCTGCGAGTGCACGCGGGTCCGTTGGTCTGCGAGTGCACGCGGGTCCGTTGGTCTGCGAGTGCACGCGGGTCCGTTGGTCTGCGAGTGCACGCGGGTCTGTTGGTCTGCGAGTGCACGCTGGTCTGCGAGTGCACGCGGGTCCGTTGGTCTGCGAGTGCACGCGGGTCCGCGAGTGCACGCAGGTCCGTTGGTCTGCGAGTGCACGCTGGTCTGCGAGTGCACGCGGGTCCGTTGGTCTGTGGGTGCACGTGGGTCTGCGTGGTACCTGTGTATTGTCTTGTTGAGTACCTGTGTATTGTCTTGTTGAGTACCTGTGTATTGTCTTGTTGAGTACCTGTGTAATGTCTTGTTGAGTACCTGTGTAATGTCTTGTTGAGTACCTGTGTATTGTCTTGTTGAGTACCTGTGTATTGTCTTGTTGAGTACCTGTGTATTGTCTTGTTGAGTACCTGTGTATTGTCTTGTTGAATAGTTGGGTCAGGAAGCTAGTGTTAGGTAATTTGGACAGGGTATAATCTCGAATCCTCATTAAATTAATAGGTACGATGCCCAGCGGGTGTTGTGAGGCGACTCGGTGTACATCTTGCAGCATGTATGCGTTCCTTGATCATCTGATCGAGGGCGATTACTGCTGTGCAAAATGTAAGCACATTGTTTCCCTGGAAGCCCAGGTTCTGAATCTAGGGAAGCAACTGTCAGCACTGGGAAGTCCCTCCACACTAAAGGAGAGCTGGATACGTACCCGGCAGGTGATGGCAGGGGCCAGCACAGAGGTGGGTGGAGTCAAAGAGGTGCAGGCACTAGAAAATAGTAGATGGGTGACAGTCAGGAAGGGTAGAGGGCGAAGTGCCAGGGAGGCCGATCCAGGGCTGGAGCATCCCAATAAGTATGCTCCATTGAGTGACATTGGTGAAACCAGTCCGGGACCAGCACTGCTGGAGCTGAGGGACTCTCCTAGCTGCCAGGGGAAGAACTCCTCCAGTGAGAGTGGGGAGGAAGCGAAGGGAAAGGAAAGACAGATTCTGGTGGTAGGGGACTCAATTCTTAGAAGGACAGAGAGGGCAATCTGTAACAAAGACCTGAAGCGCCGAACTGTATGTTGTCTACCGGGCGCTCGGGTTCGGCACATCACGGATCTGGTGGACAGATTACTGGGAGGGGCTGGGGAAGACCCAGCTGTCATGGTGCACGTTGGCACCAATGACAAAGTCAGAGGCAGATGGAGTGTCCTAAAGAACGATTTTAGGGACTTGGGAGCTAAATTGAGGAAAAGGACCTCCAAGGTAGTATTCTCGGGAATACTACCGGTACATCGAGCCACACCAGAAAGGCAGAGGGAGATTAGGGAAGTGAACAAGTGGCTGAAGAGCTGGTGTAGTAAGGAGGGGTTTGGGTTCCTGGAGGACTGGGCCGACTTCTCAGTCGATAACCAGTACTATAGAAGGGACGGACTGCACCTAAATGAGGAGGGTGCAGATCAGCTGGGAATAAGGATGGCCAAAAAGTTAGAGGGGTTTTTAAACTAGGTGACAGGGGGGAGGGTCCAGAGATAGTGAGAGTCAGCGGGGGAACATATTCTAAAGGGTAGTATTAGGGGCATTAGTGGTAGGGTAACCAAAGAACATAAACCCAAGGTAAGTATAGTAGCAAGTCCTAGTTGCAATCTGGGAACACCCAAGAGGATAGTATGTGACCGGTCAAATAATATTAATGCATTAAAGTGTCTGTTCACCAACGCCAGAAGTCTGCCAAGCAAAATAGGTGAGTTGGAAGCTCTGGTGCATGAGGAGAGCTATGATGTAATCGGTATTGCTGAAACTTGGCTTCATTCCTCACACGACTGGGCTATTAATATTCCTGGCTATGCACTCTTTCGGAAAGACAGGGTAAAAAGGAAGGGTGGAGGGGTCTGTCTCTATGTGAGAAGTGATCTCAAAGCGAGTGTGAAAGAGGACCTGGTGGATGGAGAGTGTGATGAGTCTGAAGCATTATGGGCAGGACTGCATACAGATGTGCGTAGTTCAAAGCTAATCATTGGAGTTTGTTATAGACCACCCAATGTTAATGAGGAGTTAGAGACTCAGCTCCTTGCACAGATGGAAAGGGCTGCAAGGGCTGGGACGGTGATAATAATGGGGGATTTTAACTACCCAGAAATTGACTGGAGTAATGGAACTGCTGGGACAGTTAAAGGGCAAAAATTTATAAACCTATTGCAGGACAATTTTATGGTCCAGTTTATTGAGGCCCCAACTAGGAATGATGCTCTGTTGGACCTGGTAATCTCAAACCATGCAGAGCGTATTACTAATGTTCAGATAAAGGAACACCTGGGTAGCAGTGACCATAACATGATTTCATTTGATGTTAGTTGTAAGCAAAAATCACATACAGGAAAGATAAAAACACTTAATTTCAAGAGAGCAAATTTTCCAAGGATGAGTGCTGCTCTCCAGGACTTAGACTGGGAAGGAATATTGGCATCAATGGGCACAGAACAGAAATGGGAATTCTTCAAAAAGACTGTTTGGGAACTCACTGCAAAGTATATTCCCATGGGCAATAAGTTTAAAAGGCTAAAAATAAAACCTATGTGGCTCACTGACAAAGTTAAAAAAGCTATAAACTATAAGAAAAGAGCTTTTAAAAAATATAAAAATGAGGGAACACTAGTGTCATTTAAATGTTACAAAGAATATAACAGGATATGTAAAAAGGAAATCAAGGATGCAAAAATTCAAAATGAACGACAGATTGCAAAAGATAGTAGGACAAACCCCAAAAAATTCTTCAAATATATTAATAGCAAAAAGGTCAAGTCTGAGCATGTAGGCCCTTTACAAAATAATCTAGAGTGGGTGACTGGGGACAAAGAGAAGGCTAATTTATTAAATACTTTCTTCAGTTCTGTGTATACAAAGGAGCATGGGGGAGCTCATGTCCAAAATGGGGGTGGTAGTGACACAGCCCCAAATCCACAATGGCTCAAAAGTGATATGGTCCAGAAATATTTAGATGGAATAAAGGTGGATAAAGCACCTGGACCAGATGGCATACACCCACGGATCCTAAAAGAATTGAGCTCTGTAATTTCAAAGCCATTGTATTTAATTTTTAGGGACTCATTAATGACAGGAATAGTACCACTGGATTGGCGCAGGGCCAATGTGGTGCCTATATTTAAAAAGGGAATTAAGTGTTTACCAAGTAACTATAGACCTGTTAGTTTAACTTCTATAGTTGGGAAAATACTGGAGAGATTAATAAAAGACCACATAGATGAGTTCTTGCTGGAAAAAAACTACTTAAGCAACAGACAGCATGGATTCATGAAAGACAGAAGTTGTCAAACAAACCTGATTTCTTTTTATGAAGAGGTAAGTAAGACCTTGGACAGAGGGGTGGCAGTGGACGTGGTATACTTGGATTTTGCAAAAGCGTTCGATACAGTTCCCCACACACGGCTCATGTGTAAGGTAAAGTCTACAGGATTGGAAATATCAGTTTGTAAATGGATAGAAAACTGGCTAAAAGACAGAATTCAGAGAGTAGTGGTTAATGATTCTTACTCTGAATGGTCCAAGGTTATCAGTGGTGTACCCCAAGGTTCAGTGCTGGGACCCTTACTTTTTAATATGTTTATAAATGATATTGGGTCTGAGATCAAAAGTAACATTTCTGTCTTTGCAGATGACACCAAGCTATGCAGTGGAATAACGTCCTTACAGGATGTCGCCAATTTACAAGCCGACCTCAATGCTCTGTCTAATTGGGCGACTATGTGGCAGATGAGGTTTAATGTTGATAAATGTAAAGTTATGCACTTGGGGGCTAATAATATGAATGCATCATACATACTAGGGGGAGTACAACTGGGGGGATCCGTAGTGGAGAAGGATCTGGGGGTTTTGGTAGATCATAAACTCAATAATGGCATGCAATGCCAAGCTGTGGTTTCCAAAGCGAGCAAAGTCCTTTCTTGTATTAAGAGAGGTATGGTCTCCAGAGAGAGAGATATCATTTTGCCCCTGTTCAAATCATTAGTAAGACCTCATCTGGAATATGCAGTTCAGTTTTGGGCCCCAGTTCTCAAAAAGGATATTGGGGAACTGGAGAAAGTGCAGAGAAGGGCAACCAAACTGATAAGAGGCATGGAGGAGCTCAGCTATGAGGAGAGATTAGAGGAACTGAATTTATTCTCTCTTGAGAAGAGGAGATTAAGGGGGGATATGATCAACATGTACAAATATATAAGGGGTCCATATAGTGAACTTGGTGTTCAGTTATTCACTTTACGGTCAACACAAAGGACAAGGGGGCACTCTTTGCGTCTAGAGGAAAAGAGATTTCACCTCCAAATACGGAAAGGTTTTTTCACAGTAAGAGCTGTGAAAATGTGGAATAGACTCCCTGCAGAGGTGGTTCTGGCCAGCTCAGTAGATTGCTTTAAGAAGGGCCTGGATTCTTTCTTAAATGTACATAATATAACTGGGTACTGACATTTATAGGTAAAGTTGATCCAGGGAATATCCGATTGCCTCTCGGGGGATCAGGAAGGAATTTTTTCCCCTGCTGTAGCAAATTGGATAATGCTCTTCTGGGTTTTTTGCCTTCCTCTGGATCAACTGTGGGTATAGAATTGGGTATATGGGATTGTACGATATATGTTTATTTTTATTTTTTTATTTTTATTTTTTACGGTTGAACTGGATGGACTTGTGTCTTTTTCAACCTGACTAACTATGTAACTATGTAATACTTGGTTCTTATGTCAGTTATATCCCATTTAGTGTTTGAGGACCAGACGGGGTTCATGCCAGGCAAGGCCACAGATATTAACCTGTGAAGGGTGTTTACCCATCTACAGCTGGGCCCTGAGACTACTAAAGGGGGAATATTAGTCTTTTTAGATTTAGAGAAGGCTTTTGACTCCGTGGATTGGAGCTATATGCAGGAAGTGTTATGGCGGTTCGGGTTTGGGCCTTTATTTTGTAAATGGATTGCGCTGCTGTATCATTCCCCAGTTGCAGCAGTCAGACTTAATGAGATGGTATCAGAGTTCTTCCCGGTGGCTCGGGGGATGCTCGTGGGACGCTGCCCGCTCTCTCCTGGCCTATTTGCCTTGCTTATAAAGCCCTTGGCCGCAGCCCTGCGCATGTCTTCTGGGGTGAAGGGAATACAGGTGGGTGTATTGGAAGGAAAAACGGCACTATACACTGATGATATGGTGCTCTTTCTGGGGGATCATGAAGAATCGCTGACCACGGCCCTGTCCATCCTAGACACCTTCTCCCGGTTCTCCGGTCTTAAAGTAAATTGGGGTAAGTCGCAAATTCTACCATTGAAGGTTCCATCCCCAACCTTTAGGGCACTGACAGGCTGCCCACTTCAGTGGGTGGAGAAGGTGAAATATTTGAGACTGCATATTACCAAGTCGGTATCTGACTTTATCCCCCTTAATGTTGCTCCGCTTGTTCAGACGCTTAAGCTACGCACACAGACCTGGCGTAACCAACCATTGTCCCTGATTGGAAGAATAAACTTGCCGAAAATTTAATTTCTCCCCCTATTCATTTACATCTTTAGGAATTCCCCAGTTTGGATACCTCAGACTATTTTTCAGTCTATTGATAGAGTGATTTCAGACTTTCTCTAGGGGGGGGGACTCCACTCCCCGCATTAGATTGCAAATGTTACAGCAGCCCTGGGGAGATGGGGGGTTGGCGGTACCCAATTTTTTTTAGATATTTCTTGGCGGGGCAGTTCATTCTTGCACATAGATGGCTGACTCAACCAGATGATGATGCTGCGGTAACTTTGGAAGCTGCAGTAGTTGGCTCCTATGAGGCACTGTCTGGCCTGTTATACAGGGGAAGAGGGGCCCCTCATCCCATAACGAGGTCCATGCGCTCGGTCATCAGAGCATGGGACTTGACTAGAAGGGCTGCACTTCAGGGTGGGGTAGTGTCACCTTATACTCCTCTGTGGCACAATCCAGGCTTATCCCACTTTTTTGCATATCCAGATCCAATAGTCTGGACCAGATATGGGATAAAAACAGTGGGTGCAGTGGTTGGAAATGGGGTGTTGTTGATGTTTGATGTGCTCAGAAGCAAGTACCAGCTCCCTAGCTCGCACCTGTTCTGTTTTTTACTGTTCAGGCATTCTTTTTCGGCCCAGTTTGGGTCTTCCACCCTGAATGTGAGGGCTGGCGACCTGGAATCACTGCTCAGGGACAAGAACCTACCCAAAGCCTTGTCTACTATATACAAGGAATTATTCACCGATACTAAGAAGCTTCTCACATCCTGTCGTGCTGCATGGACGTTGGATTTCCTGCAGCTTGACAATGATGATTGGGATGACATCAGGAGCAGCATGTTTGCCAGACTAGTGTTGGCGCGTGATCACCTCATACAGTTCAAGTTTCTTCATTGGATATACTACACTCCCGCTAAGTTAGCAAGGATTTTCCCTGCGCACCCGTCAAACTGCTGGAGGTGTGATGCACCCGGGGCAGATTTTCTGCACATTTTTGGGCTCTGCCCGCACATCCGGCAGTTCTGGGTGGGTGTGATGGACTGTGTTAGGTCGGTGACTACAATCTCCATTACACCATCTATCGAAATATGTCTGTTGGGCTTGGTAGACACATTAACACCCAAAAATATGATCCGTACTCTGCTTACATTGCTCCTGTACTATGCTCGCAAAGTGATTATCCTATCGTGGAAGAAACCGTTGGCTCCTACCCTTATGGCCTGGAAGGCATTGATCAACAAGGCTCTACCGCTGTACGAAGCCACGTACCTTAATAGAAGGGTACCTGATAAGTTTAAAAAAGGTGTGTCGATAGACAACAACTCAAACGCTACAGATTAACTGCCTCCTGGTGAATGGTTGACCTATGTGGCGGGTAGTGAGGCTTATGTAAGCCTGGATGGGAACATATGACTTCCTTTAATACTGCTGTAGGGGGATATTGTAATGCATATAACGAATGTACATTGTGTATACTATCCCCCCTCTCCCCCTTTACTATGATTTCTATAAGGAAGGATTTCTGATGTCTGCTATTATCTGGTTTGGGAGCTACGTTGTGCACTGGTACTGGGAATTGTAGTGCTGAATGTTTATTGTGTTCTAAGTTTGTATACGTCTTTTTTTTTTTTTTTTTATGTAAAAAACCTTTAATAAAAATAATTTACAAAAAAATAAAATAAAAACGAATACTTGGTGATCCTACCATTAAAATCCTCATTCAAGTACTTCCTGTTAGAGGGCGACAACACTGTTATTTCTTCCAATTGTGCACCTGCGTTGTCATCTTCCCATTAAGACTATAGGTAGACATTTGAATACACATTGCACAGGCATGGTTGAATATTGACATCCTCAGGAAGACCGCCATGAAAATGCCATGCAACCATAACTGGATTGAAGAAAGAAAGAAAGGTCTTCTGGACGCAGCACTCCGGTTAAAAAGCCTTTATTCCAAAAAAAGGTTCAGGAAACCAAAAACACTCTGCACAACACAACAAACTGGTCACGTCTGGCTGACGCGTTTCACACTATTAAAAGTGCTTACTCATACTATGAGTAAGCACTTTTAATAGTGTGAAACGCGTCAGCCAGACGTGACCAGTTTGTTGTGTTGTGCAGAGTGTTTTTGGTTTCCTGAACCTTTTTTTGGAATAAAGGCTTTTTAACCGGAGTGCTGCGTCCAGAAGACCTTTCTTTCTTTCTTCAATTGCATTTGCATTTGCCTGCACCCTCGGTTGCTGGGAGGAGGTAATTCCAGGGACTTCCACACCTGAGCGGCTTCCTTTCTCCTGTCTCAACCATAACTGGATCCAGGGAGGACTGGGGGAAAATATCATCATCCAGTGCTTTTGTAAAAGCCCTGCTTACAGTAGGCCTCTCGGATATGCGAACACAGCAGACCATATGGAACAGGACAGTAGGGAAAAGGGAATGTACAGTGCACTTGGCAATATTCATGTGGGTGGAGTTACAAGATTACATAATGGTACCACCCCAAGAGCATAAATTCAAAGACTGAATCTCAACTGCTCACAATGAGTGTGATCATGTGGAGTGAGAGAAAGGACTTTGAATGTGCCATAGATTACATACCAAAGGAGACAAATATAAAACATATAGGGGTTTATTTACTAAAGACAAATCCACTTTGCACTTCAAGTGTACTTGGAAGTGCAGTCACTGTAGATCTGAGGGGGATATGCAAGGAAAATAAAAAAACAGCATTTTTGCTTGCACATGATTGGATGATAAAATCAGCAGAGCTTCCCCTGATTTCAGATCTTCCCCTCAGATCTACAGTGACTACACTTCCACGTGCACTTTCAGTGCAGAGCGTATTTCCCTTTAGTAAATAAACCCCATAAGCTTTATTCTGTTACATAATGAGATTTAGAAGTTACAAATATTTGCATAGAATCTGGCATATACACAACTCAATATATATGCCAGATTCTATGCAAGCATTTTTAATTTCTAGAACTTATGTAACAGAATAAAGCTTATATGTTTTATATTTACGTTTCCTTTTGTATGTAATCTATGGCACATTCAAAAACCCTTATCTCACTCCACACGTTCACTCAGTGTGAGCAGTTGGGATTCAATCTTTGAATGTTCAGTGTACATAGGGATGAGCCGAACACCCCCCAGTTTGGTTCGCACCAGAACCTGCGAACGGACCGAAAGTTTGCGCGAATGTTAGAACCCTATTAAATACAATGGATGCGAACGTTCGAAATCTAAAGTGCTAATTATAACAGCCAATATGCATGTTATTGTCCTAAAAAGGGTTTGAGGACCCGGGTTCTGCCCCAGGGGACATGTATCAATGCAAAAAGAAGTTTTAAAAACGGCCGTTTTTTCTGGAGCAGTCAGTCATTTTAATGATGCATAAAGTGAAAAAAAAAAGTGAAATATTCCTTTAAATATCATACCTGGGGGGTGTCTAAAGTATGCCTGTGAAGTGGCATGTGTTTCCCGTGTTTAGAACTGTCCCTGCACAAAATGACATTTGTAAAGGAAAGAAAGCCATTTAAAACCGCTTGCGGCTTTAATGTCATGTCTTGTCCTGGCAATATGGATGAAAATCTTTGAGAAAAATGGCATGGCTACCCCATCATCCCCCCCCCCCCTACCCCAGCCCATTACCAGCTCCTTTGGGTCTTGTATGGATATTAAGGGGAACCCTGCACCCAAAATAAAACCCTATACCTAAAACCCTATATACTCTGAACAGCAGTATACAGGCGGTGCAAACAAGACAGGGAGTGTAGGTTTGTTCTTAAGTAGAATCTGTTAGTAATTTGGAACAGGTACATTTTTAAGTGTAGCTGCAGCCAAAAAATCTATTTTTAAGCTTTTTGGAGAACATAGGGAAGGGTTATCACCCCTGTAACATTTGTTTTGCTGTCTGTGCCCCTGTTCAGAACAGTTCACCTCACTTTCCATCCTAATGACAAATGTTTTTGGAAAAGTGGGTTTTTTATTGAAACAAGGATTGGTGATAAAGCATCAGTAGAGAGGAGACACCCTTTTCCCATATTAACTCTTACAGGAGAGAATTTCCCTTCCTAGGGGTAGATTTCCTCTCACTTCCTGTTGTCTCCTTCCGTTTGCAAGTAGGAGTCGTTTGTAAGTTGGATGTTTGAAAGTAGGGGCCTGCCGTATATACTCTGCAGAAATTTGCCCCTTAGATGTTGGTGTTGCCACAACACTGTGAGCCCTCACAGTTACTCTTGGTGGGCGCTGGAATGCCCTGCTGTGAACTATTATATCAGGAATTGTAATTACATGCCATTGTTGAACAGTGGTAAGAAAAATTGGGCATTGGTGGTGGTGCTGGTGCTACAACACTGTAAGCCCTCACAGTTACTCTTGGGGGCGCATGAATGGGCCCTGCTGTGAATTATTAGATCAAGAATTGTAATTGCATGCCCCTGTTGAACAGGGGCAGAAAAATTGGGCCTTTGGTGGTGGTGGACGGTGTTGCCACAACACTGTAAGCTCTCACAGTTTCTCTTGGTGGGCGCAGGAATGGGCCCTGCTGTGAATTATTAGATCAAGAATGGTAATTACACGCCCCTGTTAAACAGGGGCTGACAAATTGGGCCTTAGGCACTGGTGCCACAACACTGCAGCCCCTCACAGATACTGTACTTGGAGCACAGCAATAAGCCCTGTTCCAAAGTATTGCATCAAAAATTGTAATTACATGCCCCTGTTAAACAGGGGCTGAAAAATTGGGCCTTAGGCGCTGGTGCCACGACACTGCTACCTCTCCCAGATACTCTAGTTGGAGTGCAGGAATGAGCCCTGCTGCAAAGCATTGCATACAAAATTGTAATTACATGCCCCTGTTAAACAGGGGCTTAAAAATTGGGCCTATGGGAAGTTTCCCCCGCTAGGGTTTTTCAAAGGCAGTAGAGATTGGAAACATGTATAGTAAAAAAGTTCTTTATTAATGGAAACCAATGTTTACACCGGTAAAATTGAATGAAGATATGAGCTCTGGTACATGAATGAATTTGAAGTACAAAACAATATAAACACTATGTAACACATAACATCGCTGCTAAAGTGCAATGTGGATGACTACATATATCTTGACGCGTTTCGACCCTATAGGGTCTTCTTCAGAAGATATGTTAACTGTAAGGAAAATTGCATTTAATAAATCATACAAGAAATTTGAGAAAACCATAAAAGTAGCAATCATGAAATTGTTTCTAACATATTTACCAAACAGACTGTTTTGTACACGATCACATGACCAGAAATCCTTCCTTTTAAAAGGGAATCCTCATAGGATCCCATATCCAGCTCGTCGGTCGGCAAAAGAACCTCCACTAGTTATGGGATACCCCACTAGATCATACCTGACTTACAAGAAGTCATCACATGAAAACAGGATCCTACGCCTGACGTGGCGCGGGAAAGGGGGGGCCATCACACCTGAAGTGGATCATAACAAGACATCAATAGAAATAATAATAGTATAATCAGTTATTAGGAAAGGGTTGTGGCGAGCTGGTAGTGGTCAAACCACCCTTTATATATTATTGTTATAACTAACATGATAGAAATTTAAGTAGTTGATAGGATGGTATAAAAAAGTGAAAAGTGAACGGGTACCCCTGTGCAATGGACGTACAGGTGAAGAGGGAGAGAAGAAAGAAAAAGGAGATAAAAAAAGAAGAAGGAAAAAGGGAAAGAAAAACGAAAGAAGGGAGAGACCCTCTTCTCTCCCTTCTTTCGTTTTTCTTTCCCTTTTTCCTTCTTCTTTTTTTTTCTCCTTTTTCTTTCTTCTCTCCCTCTTCACCTGTACGTCCATTGCACAGAGGTACTCGTTCACTTTTCACTTTTTTATACCATCCTATCAACTACTTAAATTTCTATCATGTTAGTTATAACAATAATACTGTATATAAAGGGTGGTTTGACCACTACCAGCTCGCCACAACCCTTTTCTAATAACTGATTATACTATAATCTTTTGCATTCATACAATTCTATGATGTATGCATCTATTATTATTTCTATTGATGTTTTGTTATGATCCACTTCAGGTGTGATGACCCCCCTTTCCCACGCCACGTCAGGCGTAGGATCCTGTTTTCATGTGATGACTTCTTGTAAGTCAGGTACGATCTAGTGGGGTATCCCATAACTAGTGGAGGTTCTTTTGCCGACCGACGAGCCGGATATGGGATCCTATGAGGATTCCCTTTTAAAAGGAAGGATTTCTGGTCATGTGATCGTGTACAAAACAGTCTGTTTGGTAAATATGTTAGAAACAATTTCATGATTGCTACTATTATGGTTTTCTCAAATTTCTTGTATGATTTATTAAATGCAATTTTCCTTACAGTTAACATATCTTCTGAAGAAGACCCTATAGGGTCGAAACGCGTCAAGATATATGTAGTCATCCACATTGCACTTTAGCAGCGATGTTATGTGTTACATAGTGTTTATATTGTTTTGTACTTCGAATTCATTCATTTACCAGAGCTCATATCTTGATTCAATTTTACTGGTGTAAACATTGGTTTCCATTAATAAAGAACATTTTTACTATACATGTTTTCAATCTCTGCTGCCTTCGAAAACCCCTAGCAGGGGAAACTTCCCATATCTCCTTTACCGGGGTGAGCAGCATCACTTCCTTGTCCTCCATGAGTGTCTTCCCTCTGATGAAAAATTGGGCCTTAGCCACCTGTGGCGGCACCCAGAAACAAAAATGTTCTTCCAAGCTATCATCAGGATCATTGAGGAGGAAGAGGATAGTCAGTCAACATAACAGGACAGTCACTCAGCATCAGCATAGGCAGTCTTGAAGGGATGTGACATTTCAAAATAAATTATTCTGTTACATCAGCTTCAGGTGCCTGGTAGCTGGTGGTAATCTAAGACTGATTCATCTTTATGAAGGTCAGTCGATCAACCGAGTCGGTGGACAGGCGCACCCTGTGATCGGTGACAAAGCCCCTAGCAGCACTGAATGTGCATTCTGAAAGAACGCTGGATGCAGGACAGGCCAGTAGCTCAATTGCATACTGTGCAAGCTCTGGCCAGTGATCCATCCTCAAGACCCAGTAAGCCAGAGGATTTTCGGTGGGAAAGGTGTCCAAGTCTGACCTTGCCCCTAGGTATTCCTGCACCATGTATATCAGACGCTGGCGATGGTTGCTGGAACAGATCATACCTTGGGGCTGCGGACTAAAAAATTGTCTGAACGCATCGGTCAGACAGCCACCTTCTCCACCGCTCCTTCTGCTACTGACCGAAGCCTCAGCAACTCGTCCAGGACCAGGAGTTTGTAACCTCCCAGTCTCTGGGAATGCATTGCACATACCTTTCTGCAAGGCCCCCCGTCGATGTCTCATCCCCTGCTCCCTCTGCGATGGCAAGATAAGGTCCGCAACCTTACCCTTGTACCGTGGATCAAGGAGAATGGCCAGCCAGTAATGGTCCCTCTCCTTGATCCGAAGAATACGAGGATCCTTCCGCAGACTTTGCAGGATCAGAGAGGCGATGCAGCGTAGGTTAGCTGAGGCATTCAGTCCGGAGTCCTCTGGGTCACGAAGGATGACATGATCCGCAACCACCTCCTCCCATCCCTGTACAAGTCCACAGGTTTCTTGGGACTGTAAATCATCCCTAAAAGACTGCTGCTGTTGATGCTGAGTGCCAGGCTCCACCTCCATGCTGACACAATCCTCCTCCTCCTCCTCATCCTCTTCCTGTGTGATGGGTGGGACAGAAGGAACACTGTTTGGGTAAAGGAGGCCTTGAGAGGCAAGGAAGTCCTCCTCTTCCTGCTTCTGTTCTGCCTCAAGTGCCCTGTCCATTATTCCATGCAGCGTATGCTCCAACAGGTGGACAAGAGGTACAGTGTCACTGATGCATGCACTGTCACTGCTCACCATACTCGTGGTCTCCTCAAATGGTGCCAGGACAGCGCATGCATCCCTGATCATGCCCCACTGGCGTGGTGAAAAAAAACAGAGCTCCCCTGACCCTGTCCTGGTGCCGTAGTTGCACAGGTACTCATTGATGGCCCTCTGCTGCGTGTGCAGCCGCTGCAGCATGGCCAACGTTGAATTCCACCTGGTGGGCATGTAACATATAATGCGGTTCTTGGGCAGGTTCAACTCCTTTTACAGCTCAGCCAGCTGAGCACTGGCATTATATGATCTGCGGAAATGCACACAAACTTTCCTGGCCTGCCTCAGGACATCCTGTAAGCCCGGGTACCTGCCCAAGAACCGCTGCACCACCAGGTTAAGGACGTGAGCCGCACAGGGCACATGGGTCAGTTGTCCCTGTCGGAGGGCGGAGAGGAGGTTGGTGCCATTGTCGCAAACCACCATTCCTGGCTTAAGCTGGCGTGGCGTCAACCACCTCTTGGTCTGCCCCTGCAGAGCTGACAGAACCTCTGCCCCAGTGTGGCTCCTGTCCCCCAAACACACCAGCGCAAGCACGGCGTGGCATCTTTTTGCCTGCGTACTTTCGTAGCCCCTTGAACGCCTATGGAGCACCGCTGGTTCCGAGGACAAAGCACAGGAAGAGGCCATGGAGGAGGAAGAAGAGGAGGGGGTGGAGGAGAGAGGTGTGTCACAACCAGTAGCAGGGATGAGCCAAACACCCCCCTGTTCGGTTCGCACCAGAACCTGCGAACAGACAGAATGTTCGTGTGAACTTAGAACCCTATTAAATACAATGGACTCGAACGTTCAAAATCTAAAGTGCTAATTATAAAGGCTAATATGCAATTTATTGTCCTAAAAAGTGTTTGGGGACCGGGTCCTGCCCCAGGGGGGTGATTTTAATAATGCTTAAAATGAAAAAATAAAAGTGAAATTTTCCTTTAAATTTCGTACATGGGGGTGTGTGTATGATATGCATGTAAAGTCGCGCATGTTTCCAGTGCTTAGAACTGTCCCTGCACAAAGTGTCATTTTTGAAGGAAAAAAAGTCATTTAAAACTCACTATTAATGAATTGTCGGCTTTTATCAATACATAGAAAAGTCATTGATAAAAAAAAAAAAAAAAAGCGTGGGGGTTCCCTCAAATTCAATTACCAGGCCCTTCAGGTCTGGAATGGATATTGAGGGGAACCCCACCGCAAATTAAAAAAGAAAAATGGCGTGCGATTTCCCCTAAATATCCATACCAGGCCCTTCAGATCTGGCATGGATTTTAAGGGGAACTCCACCCCAAATTTAAAAAAAAATGGGTGGAGTCCCCCCACAAATCCATACCAGACCCTTATCCGAGCATGCAACCTGGCCGGCCGCAGGGGAAGAGGGGGGGATGAGAGAGTGGCCCCCCCTCCCTCCTGAACCGTACCAGGCCACATGCCCTCAACATGGGGAGGATGTCCCCATGTTGATGGGGACAAGGGCCTCATCCCCACAACCCTTGCCTGGTGGTTGTGGGGGTCTGCAGGCAAGGCGCTTATCGGAATCTGGAAGACCCCTTTAACAAAGGGGACCCCCAGATCCCAGCCCCCCTATGTGAATTGGTAAGGGGTACATTGTACCCCTACCATTTCACGAAGAAAGTGTCAAAAAAAAGTCCTTTATTAAAAAAAAAAAAAAAAAAAAACATTCCAGCGATGAAATCCAGTGTCCCGCGGCGATCCCGATGTCCAGCGCTGTCCGCCCCCTCGGTATGTCAGACCCCGCCTACGTCATTGGCCTGAGCGGGAAACTTCCTTCACTGTGTAAATTTAAATTAAGTTCCCCGGTCAGGCCAATGACGTAGGCGGGGTCGGACATACCGAGGGGGCGGACCTGATGGGGAACTTCGTTCGCTGTGTAATACATGAATAGACCCGCCCCTTCTCGCGTTCCGCATCTGGTCCGCTGAGCGGACCTGATGGGGAACTTTATGAGGGGCGGGTCTATACATTTAAAACACTGCGGAGGAAGTTCCCCATCAGGTCCGCTCAGGCACAACCAATGACGGACAGCGCTGGACATCGGGATCGCCGCGGGACACTGGATTTCATCGCTGGAATGTTTTTTTTTTTTTTTTAATAAAGGACTTTTCCAAGGTGTTTATGTGTTTTTATTTAAATTTTTTGACACTTTCTTCGTGAAATGGTAGGGGTACAATGTACCCCTTACCAATTCACATAGGGGGGCCGGGATCTGGGGGTCCCCTTTGTTAAAGGGGTCTTCCAGATTCCGATAAGCCCCTTGCCCGCAGACCCCCACAACCACCGGGCAAGGGTTGTGGGGATGAGGCCCTTGTCCCCATCAACATGGGGACATCCTCCCTATGTTGAAGGCATGTGGCCTGGTACGGTTCAGGAGGGAGGGGGGCCGCTCTCTCGTCCCCCCCTCTTCCCCTGCGGCCGGCCAGGTTGCGTGCACGGATAAGGGTCTGGTATGGATTTTTGGGGGGACTCCACGCCATTTTTTTTTAAATTTGGGGTGGAGTTTCCCTTAAAATCCATGCCAGATCTGAAGGGCCTGGTATGGATATTTAGGGGGAACCGCACGCCATTTTTTTTTTACATTTGCGGCGGGGATCCCCTTAATATCCATTCCAGACCTGAAGGGCCTGGTAATTGAATTTGGGGGAACCCCCACGCTTTTTTTTTTTTTTTAGCAATGACTTGTCTATGTATTGATAAAAGCCGACAATTCATTAATAGCCGCGAGTGAGTTTTAAATGACTTTTTTTCCTTCAAAAATGACACTTTGTGCAGGGACAGTTCTAAGCACGGGAAACATGCGCGACTTTACATGCATATCATACACACCCCCCAGGTACGAAATTTAAAGGAATATTTCACTTTTATTGTTTCACTTTAAGCATTATTAAAATCACTGCTCCTAAAAAAATATGTCCCCTGGGGCAGGACCCAGGTCCCCAAACACTTTTTAGGACAATAACTTGCATATAAGCCTTTATAAGCCTTTATAAGCCTTTATAATTAGCACTTTAGATTTCTCCCATAGACTTTTCGAATTTGCCGCGAACACCCCATATTGTTCGTTGTTCGGCGAACGGGCGAACAGGCAATTTTCGAGTCGAACTCGAAGCTCATCCCTAACCAGTAGTAGCATTTTGGAGGCGTGGTGGCGGAACAACCTCCAACACTACTGCACCTTGTCCTGCATCCTTCCCAGCTGCCAAAAGAGTGACCCAATGGGCCGTGAAAGAAAGGTAACATCCCTGTCCATGCCTGCTGGACCATGAGTCAGCGGTAATATGCACCTTACCGCTGACCGCCCTGTCCAGCGAGGCATGGACATTGCCTTCCACATGCCGGTAGAGAGCCGGAATCGCCTTCCGTGAGAAAAAGTGGCGTTTGGGAACCTGCCACTGAGGAACCGCACATTGCACAAACTCACGGAAGGGGGCCGAGTCTACCAACTGAAAAGGCAGCAGTTGAAGTGCTAGCAATTTAGCCAAGGTAGCATTCAACCGCTGGGCATGTGGATGGCTGGGAGGGAACTTCTTTTGATGGTCCAGCAGCTGGGGCAGGGAAATTTGCCTGCTACAATCGGACGTCGGTGTACTGCTAGAAGAGTGCCCGCAAGTACTTGGCTGTGACACACCTAATTCTACACCTTCATTCATCTCAGTGCAGGTTTCAGAGAGGACTGAAGGTATAGTGGGGTTGGAGATCCCAGCTGATGAGGAGCAAGGAGATGTCCGCTTTGTTCTTTGGTGTGGGTCTTTAAGGTACGCTTGCCAACGAGCTGCATGGCAGGTCAACATATGTCTGGTCAAGCATGTGGTGCCCAAGCGGCTGATGTTTTGGCCACACGAGATACGTTTGAGACATATGTTGCAAATAGCAGCGGTGCGATCTGATGCACTCAACTCAAAAAAGGCCCACACCAAAGAACTTTTGGAATAACGGGCAGAGACAGTGCCCTGCACAGGCGGAGCTCTGCGGTGTGATTCAGTCAGTGTGCTGCCATTACGCTGGCTCCCGGAGGGCATCCTGCCTCGTTGGAGATGTGCCTCCTCCTCATCCTCCTCCTCTCTCCTATCAGGCACCCACGTGGAGTCAGTGGCCTCATCATCCCCTCCCTCTTGATTACTGGAGCAAACCTGGCAGTATGCTGCAGCTGCTGGAACATGACCTCCAGATTGCTGTCCTTCTTGAGCATCCTCTCTCTGCGCTCACACTACTGCCTTCCTCTAGCTGTGTATCATCATCAGACCCTTCAAAACGCTGGGCATCCTCCTGGAGCATGTACCCAACACTGTGCTCAAACAGTTCGGGGGACTCCTCAGGAGGACATGGTGGGTCTAGGGAAGGAGTGACTGATGATGACATTGATACGAGGGAAGAGGACGCATTGGCAGCTGCTTTGCCAGTACCCTGAGCCTGGGTGAGAGAGGATGAGGAGGATGAGGAGGGCTTGGTCATCCACTCTACCAAGTCTTCGGCATTATGCGGCTCAACACATCCAGCTGCCGAAAATAAGGACAAGCGTGTCCCATGGCCATGTGCTGATGACAATGCACCGCATCCACGACCAGCACTGTTGTCTCTAGACACAGAGCCTGCTTGCCCTCTTTTATTGGCTTGTGACTGTCTGCCTCTCCTTGTTGGCCTTCCAGACATAGTAATGGCCTGCAGGGATATGGGAAAACCAGCAATTGGGTAGTGTATATTGTGCTGGAGGCACACAACACCCACTAACTCCTGCAGATGCCTGTATTAGAGAACACCAGCAATAAACGGTAGATACAGGTGTATACTGTGCTGGAGGCACACAACACCCACTAACTCCTGCAGATGCCTGTATTAAAGAACACCAGTAATAAAGGGTCGATACAGGTGTATATTGTGCTGGAGGCACACAACACCCACTAACTCCTGCAGATGCCTGTATTAGAGAACACCAGCAATAAACGGTAGATACAGGTGTATACTGTGCTGGAGGCACACAACACCCACTAACTCCTGCAGATGCCTGTATTAAAGAACACCAGCAATAAAGGGTAGATACAGGTGTATACTGTGCTGTGCTGGAGGCTAGGGATGAGCTTCGAGTTCGAGTCGAACTCATGTTCGACTCGAACATTGCCTGTTCGCCCGTTCGCCGAACAACGAACAAATTGGGGTGTTCGCGGCAAATTCGAAAAATCTATGGGAGAAATCTAAAGTGCTAATTATAAAGGCTTATATGCAAGTTATTGTCCTAAAAAGTGTTTGGGGACCCGGGTCCTGCCCCAGGGGACATGTATCAATGCAAAAAGAAGTTTTAAAAACGGCCGTTTTTTCGGGAGCAGTGATTTTAATAATGCTTAAAATGAAAAAATAAAAGTGAAATATTCCTTTAAATTTCGTACCTGGGGGGTGTGTATGATGTGCATGTAAAGTGGCGCATGTTTCCCGTGCTTAGAACTGTCCCTGCAAAAAGTGTCATTTTTGAAAGAAAAAAATGCATTTAAAACTGACTCGCGGCTATTAATGAATTGTCGGCTCCCGGCAATACATACAAAAGTCATTGAGAAAAAAAAAAAAAAAAAGCGTGGGGGTTCCCCAGAATTCAATTACCAGGCCCTTCAGGTCTGGAATGGATATTAAGGGGAACCCCGCCGCAAATAAAAAAAAAATTGACGTGGGGTTCCCCCAAATATCCATTCCAGGCCCTTCAGATCTGGCATGGATTTTAAGGGGAACTCCACCCCAAATTAAAAAAAAAATGGCGTGGAGTCCCCCTAAAAATCCATACCAGACCCCTTATCCGAGCATGCAACCTGGCCGGCTGCAGGGGAAAAGGGGGGGACGAGAGAGCGGCCCCCCCTCCCTCCTGAACCGTACCAAGCCACATGACCTCAACATGGGGAGGATGTCCCCATGTTGATGGGGACAAGGGCCTCATCCCCACAACCCTTGCCCGGTGGTTGTGGGGGTCTGCGGGCGGGGGGCTTATCGGAATCTAGAAGACCCCTTTAACAAAGAGGACCCCCAGATCCCGGCCCCCCCCCTATGTGAATTGGTAAGGGGTACATTGTACCCCTACCATTTCACGAAGAAAGCGTAAAAAAATGTTTAAAAAAACACACAAACACCTTGAAAAAGTCCTTTATTTAAAAAAATAAAAAAAAAACATTCCAGCGGTGAAATCCAGTGTCCCGCGGCGATCCCGATGTCCAGCGCTGTCCGTCATTGGTTGTGCCTGAGCGGACCTGATGGGGAACTCCCTCTCAGTATTTTAAATGTATAGACCCGCCCCTTCTAAAGTTCCCCATCAGGTCCGCTCAGCGGACCAGATGCGGAACATGAGAAGGGGCGGGTCTATACATGTATTACCAAAGTGAGAGCAGTTCCCCATCAGGTCCGCCTCCTCGGTATGTCGGACCGGCTACGTCATTGGCTTGAGCGGGGAACTTCCTTCACTATGTAAATTTAAATTTACATAGTGAAGGAAGTTCCCCGCTCAAGCCAATGACGTAGGCGGGTCCGACATACCGAGGGGGCGGACCTGATGGGGAACTGCTCTCACTTTGGTAATACATGTATAGACCCGCCCCTTCTCATGTTCCGCATCTCGTCCGCTGAGCGGACCTGATGGGGAACTTTAGAAGGGGCGGGTCTATACATTTAAAATACTGAGAGGGAGTTCCCCATCAGGTCCGCTCAGGCACAACCAATGAAGGACAGCGCTGGACATCGGGATCGCCGCGGGACACTGGATTTCACCGCTGGAATGTTTATTTATTTATTTTTTTAAATAAAGGACTTTTTCAAGGTGTTTGTGTGTTTTTTTAAACTTTTTTTTACGCTTTCTTCGTGAAATGGTAGGGGTACAATGTACCCCTTACCAATTCACATAGGGGGGGGGCGGGATCTGGGGGTCCCCTTTGTTAAAGGGGTCTTCCAGATTCCGATAAGCCCCCCGCCCGCAGACCCCCACAACCACCGGGCAAGGGTTGTGGGGATGAGGCCCTTGTCCCCATCAACATGGGGACATCCTCCCCATGTTGAGGGCATGTGGCTTGGTACGGTTCAGGAGGGAGGGGGGGCCGCTCTCTCGTCCCCCCCTTTTCCCCTGCGGCCGGCCAGGTTGCGTGCTCGGATAAGGGGTCTGGTATGGATTTTTAGGGGGACTCCACGCCATTTTTTTTTTAAACTTGGGGTGGAGTTCCCCTTAAAATCCATGCCAGATCTGAAGGGCCTGGTAATTGAATTCTGGGGAACCCCCACGCTTTTTTTTTTTTTTTTCTCAATGACTTTTGTATGTATTGCCGGGAGCCGACAATTCATTAATAGCCGCGAGTCAGTTTTAAATGCATTTTTTTTCTTTCAAAAATGACATTTTTTGCAGGGACAGTTCTAAGCACGGGAAACATGCGCCACTTTACATGCATATCATACACACCCCCCAGGTACGAAATTTAAAGGAATATTTCACTTTTATTTTTTCATTTTAAGCATTATTAAAATCACTGCTCCCGAAAAAACGGCCGTTTTTAAAACTTCTTTTTGCATTGATACATGTCCCCTGGGGCAGGACCCAGGTCCCCAAACACTTTTTAGGACAATAACTTGCATATTAGCCTTTATAATTAACACTTTAGATTTCGAACGTTCGAGTCCATTGTATTTAATAGGGTTCTAAAGTTTACACGAACATTTTGTCTGTTCGCAGGTTCTGGTGCGAACCGAACAGGGGGGTGTTCGGCTCATCCCTGCTGGAGGCACACAACACCCACTAACTCCTGCAGATGCCTGTATTAGAGAACACCAGCAATAAAGGGTCGATACAGGTTTATATTGTGCTGAAGGCACACAACACCCACTAACTCCTGCAGATGCCTGTATTAGAGAACACCAGCAATAAAGGGTAGATACAGGTGTATACTGTGCTGGAGGCACACAACACCCACTAACTCCTGCAGATGCCTTGATTAGAGAACACCAGCAAAAATGGGTAGATACAGGTGTATACTGTGCTGTGCTGGAGGCACACAACACCCACTAACTCCTGCAGATGCCTGTATTAGAGAACACCAGCAATAAAGGGTATATACAGGTGTATATTGTGCTGGAGGCACACAACACCCACTAACTCCTGCAGATGCCTGTATTAGAGAACACCACCAATAAACGGTAGATACAGGTGTATACTGTGCTGGAGGCACACAACACACACTAACTCCTGCAGATGCCTGTATTAGAGAACAACAGCAATAAACGGTAGATACAGGTGTATACTGTGCTGTGCTGGAGGCACACAACACCCACTAACTCCTGCAGATGCCTGTATTAGAGAACAGCAGCAATAAACGGTAGATACAGGTGTATGCTGTGCTGGAGGCACACAACACCCACTAACTCCTGCAGATGCCTGTATTAGATAACACCAGCAATAAACGGTAGATACAGGTGTATACTGTGCTGGAGGCACACAACACCCACTAACTCCTGCAGATGCCTGTATTAGAGAACACCAGCAATAAACGGTAGATACAGGTGTATACTGTGCTGGAGGCACACAACACCCACTAACTCTTGCAGATGCCTGTATTAGAGAACGCCAGCAATAAACGGTAGATACAAGTGTATACTGTGCTGGAGGCACACAACACCCACTAACTCCTGCAGATGCCTGTATTAGAGAACAACAGCAATAAAGGGTAGATACAGGTGTATACTGCGCTGGAGGCACACAACACCCACTAACTCCTGCAGATGCCTGTATTAGAGAACACCAGCAAAAAAGGGTAGATACAGGTGTATACTGTGCTGTGCTGGAGGCACACAACACCCACTTACTCTTGCAGATGCCTGTATTAAAGAACACCAGTAATAAAGGGTAGATACAGGTGTATATTGTGCTGGAGGCACACAACACCCACTAACTCCTGCAGATGCCTTTATTAGAGAACACCAGCATAAAAGGGTAGATACAGATGTATACTGTGCTGTGCTGGAGGCACACAACACCCACTAACTCCTGCAGATGCCTGTATTAACCACTTAACGACCGCCCACCGCCGATTTACGTCGGCAGAATGGCACGGACAGGCAGAATCACGTAGATCTACGTGACTGCCTTTGTACAGTTGGGGGGTCCATCCGGACCCCCCTTCTGTGCCGTGAGCGGTCGTTACTTCACCGGGAGCGATCCCAGATGAGGGGGCGGCCTTTCGATTCCGGCCCCCCCCTCGCGATCGCTCCCGGCGAATGGAAATGCCTCCTCTGTCTGTTTCAGACAGAGGAAGCAGGAGGAAGTGATGTCATCTCTGGTGCGGTGCTCACATATACCGAGCGCCGTACAAGAGAAGACATCAGGTCAGTGAGCACAACACTACACTGACACCAGGACACATAGGAACACTAATCGCCCCCCCCAGGACCCCCAGACCCCCCCAGATCACCCCCCAGATCACCCCCCAGCCCCCAGTCACAGTGTCACTGATTGCAGTGACCATTTATTTAGTGATCACTGCAATCAGTGACATTTGTGACTGTGAAAGTGTCACTAAAGTTTAGTTTTAGGTCCAGTGTAGCCCCCTAACCCCCCCTAATAAAGGTTTAACCCCCTGATCACCCCCCAGATAACCCTTTCACCCCCTATCACCGCTGTCGCTATGCGATCATTTTTCTGATGGCTGTCTTAGCATCAGTGATGGCGATCGGTAGCCAGTAATTTTTTTTAGGTTCGCCGCAGGTTTTTATAGCGTCGGGTACCCCAATATATTATCTAATAAAGGTTCAACCCCCTTGATCGCCCCCCAGGTAACCCTTTCACCCCCTATCACCGCTGTCGCTAATCGATCGTTTTTCTGATGCTGTCTTAGCATCAGTGATGGCGATCGGTAGCCAGTAATTTTTTTTAGGTTCGCCGCAGGTTTTTATAGCGTCAGGTACCCCAATATATTATCTAATAAAGGTTAAACCCCCTTGATCGCCCCCCAGGTAACCCTTTCACCCCCTATCACCGCTGTCGCTATGCGATCATTTTTCTGATGGCTGTCTTAGCATCAGTGATGGCGATCGGTAGCCAGTAATTTTTTTTAGGTTCGCCGCAGGTTTTTATAGCGTCGGGTACCCCAATATATTATCTAATAAAGGTTTAACCCCCTTGATCGCCCCCCAGGTAACCCTTTCACCCCCTATCACCGCTGTCGCTAATCGATCGTTTTTCTGATGCTGTCTTAGCATCAGTGATGGCGATCGGTAGCCAGTAATTTTTTTTAGGTTCGCCGCAGGTTTTTATAGCGTCAGGTACCCCAATATATTATCTAATAAAGGTTAAACCCCCTTGATCGCCCCCCAGGTAACCCTTTCACCCCCTATCACCGCTGTCGCTATGCGATCATTTTTCTGATGGCTGTCTTAGCATCAGTGATGGCGATCGGTAGCCAGTAATTTTTTTTAGGTTCGCCGCAGGTTTTTATAGCGTCGGGTACCCCAATATATTATCTAATAAAGGTTTAACCCCCTTGATCGCCCCCCAGGTAACCCTTTCACCCCCTATCACCACTGTCACTAAGCGATCGTTTTTCTGATCGCTGTCTTCGTGTCGGTGATGCCAATCGGTAGCCAGTCATTTTTTTTAGGTTCGCCGCAGGTTTTTATAGCGTCAGGTACCCCCAAATATGATCTAATAAAGGTTTTAACCCCCTAATTGCCCCTAGTTAACCCTTTCACCAGTAATCACCATATAAGTGTTACGGGTGACGCTGGTTAGTTAGTTTGCTTTTTATAGTGTCAGGGCACCCGCCGTATATAACCCAATAAAGGTTTAACCCCCTGATCGCCCGGTGGGTGATATCAATTAGGTTTTAGCGTCAGAGAGGGTCTGCGTCACACCCCAGGCAGCGTCAGGTTAGTGCCAGTAACGCTAACACCCACGCGTAAAGCATACACCCCCCTTAGTGGTATAGTATCTGAACAGATCAATATCTGATCTGATCAGATCTATACCAGCGGTTTAGGGTTCCCAAAAACGCAGTGTTAGCGGGATCAGCCCAGATACCTGCTGGCACCTGCGTTTTGCCCCTCCGTCCAGCCCAGGCCACCCAAGTGCAGTATCGATCGATCACTGTCACTTCCAAAACACAACACACATAACTGCAGCGTTCGCAGAGACAGGCCTGATCCCTGCGACTCCAGTGCTGTAGGAGGTGATTTCACCACCACAGTTAAAAAAAAAAAAGCATATATGCCGAAGCATGGGGGCAGCAGGGCGGAGGAGCAATTTTGCTCCTAATGCCGCATACATACGGTCGAAATTCCGACGGAGGCTTGCCCGTGGAAACGTTTGACCATGTGTGTGCGGCATAACTTTTTTGCGGGAGGATGCCCCCATGCTTCGGCATATATAAATGGTGCATGTATGCCCATCATTAGAAGTGGGTGGATGAAGGGCGGTATTCTAATGGTGGGCATACCCACCGATCAATCTCTTTTTTCGTTCAGCCAACAGGCTGCATGAAAAAAAAAGATTACAATACATGTCCAACAAGGACCAGCAACGTACTGGTATGTTGCTGGACTTTGAATGGTTATACCAGATTGATGCCTGCGGGTTTAGGCATCATCTTGGTATCATTCTTTTCAGCCAGCGGCCGGCTTTCATGTAAAAGCAATCACAGCGGCTAATTAGCCTCTGGACTGCTTTTACAAGCAGTGGGAGGGAATGTCCCCCCCCCGGATATAAAAAGCACCATTGGGAAATTGGGAAAGCATTTTATCACACCGATCTTGGTGTGGTCAGATGCTTTGAGGGCAGAGGAAAGATCTAGGGTCTAGAAGACCCCAGTTTTTTCAAAAAAAGAGTACCTGTCACTACCTATTGCTATCATAGGGGATATTTACATTCCCTGAGATAACAATAAAAATTATAAAAAAAAAAATATATGTAAGGAACAATTTAAAAATAAAATAAAAAAGCAAAATTAATAATAAAAAAAAAAAAAAAAAAAAAAAGCACCCCTGTCCTGCCCTGCTCTTGCCCAATGGCGAACGCAAGCGTCGGTCTGGCGTCATATGTAAACAGCAATTGCACCATGCATGTGAGGTATCACCGCGAAGGTCAGATCGAGGGCAGTCATTTTAGCAGTAGACCTCCTCTGTAAATCTAACGTGGTAATCTGTAAAGGCTTTTAAAGGCTTTTAAAAATGTATGTAGTTTGTCGCCAATGCGCGTTTGTGCGAAATTTTAAAGCATGTCGTGTTTGGTATCTATGTACTCGGCCTAAGATCATCTTTATTATTTCATCAAACATTTGGGCAATATAGTGTGTTTTAGTGCATTAAAATTAAAAAAAGTGTATTTTTTCCCCAAAAAATGCGTTTGAAAAATCGCTGCGCAAATACTGTGTAGAAAAAAAAAATGCAACACCCACCATTTTAATCTGTAGGGCCTTTCCTTTAAAAATATATATAATGTTTGGGGGTTCAACATAATTTTCTTGCAAAAAAAAAATATGTTTTCATGTAAACAAAAAGTGTCAAAAAGGGCTTTGTCTTCAAGTGGTTAGAAGAGTGGATGTAAGCTTCCTAATGTTGTGTATAAAATGCCAGAACAGTTCAAAACCCCCCCAAATGACCCCATTTTGGAAAGTAGACACCCCAAGCTATATACTGAGAGGCATGTCGAGTCCATGGAATATTTTATATGTTGACACAAGTTGCGGAAAAAAGACAATTTTTTTTTTTTTTTTTTTGCACAAAGTTGTCACTAAATGATATATTGCTCAAACATGCCATGGGCATATGTGGAATTACACCCCAAAATAAATTCTGTTGCTTCTCCTGAGTACAGGGATACCACATGTGTGAGACTTTTTGGGAGCCTAGCCGCGTACGGGACCCCAAAAACAAAGCACCGCCTTCAGGCTTTCTAAGGGTGTAAATTTTTGATTTTACTTCTCACTGCCTATCACAGTTTCGGAGGCCATGGAATGCCCAGATGGCACAAAACCCCCCCAAATGACCCCATTTTGGAAAGTAGACACCCCAAGCTATTTGCTGAGAGGTATTGTGAGTATTTTGCAGATCTCGCTTTTTGTCACAAAGTTTTGAAAATTGAAAAAAAAAAAAAAAAAAAAAAAAATTTTCTTTCTTCATTTTCAAAAACAAATGAGAGCTGTAAAATACTCACCATGCCTCCTCAGCAAATAGCTTGGGGTGTCTACTTTCCAAAATGGGGTCATTTGGGGGGGTTTTGTGCTATTTTGGCATTTTATGGCCTTAGAAACTGTGATAGGTAGTGAGGAGTGAAATCAAAAATTTGTGCCTAGAAATCCTGAAGGCGGTGCTTGGTTTTCGGGGTCCCGTACGCGGCTAGGCTCCTAAAAAGTCCCACACATGTGGTATCCCCGTACTCAGGAGAAGCAGCAAAATGTATTTTGGGGTGCAATTCCACATATAACCATGGCATGTGTGAGCAATATATCATTTAGTGACAACTTTTTGTAATTTTTTTTTTATTTTTATTTTTTGTCATTATTCAATCACTTGGGACAAAAAAAAAAAATATTCAACGGGCTCAACAGGCCTCTCAGCAATTTCCTTGGGGTGTCTACTTTCTAAAATGGGGTCATTTGGGGGGGTTTTGTGCTATTTTGGCATTTTATGGCCTTCGAAACTGTGATAGGTAGTGAGGAATGAAATCAAAAATTTAAGCCCTTAGAAATCCTGAAGGCGGTGCTTGGTTTCCGGGGTCCCGTACGTGGCCAGGCTCCTAAAAAGTCCCACACATGTGGTATCCCCGTACTCAGGAGAAGCAGCAAAATGTATTTTGGGGTGCAATTCCACATATAACCATGGCATGTGTGAGCAATATATCATTTAGTGACAACTTTTTGTAATTTTTTTTTTTTTTTTTCATTATTCAATCACTTGGGGCAAAAAAAAAAAATATTCAATGGGCTCAACATGCCTCTCAGCAATTTCCTTGGGGTGTCTACTTTCCAAAATGGGGTCATTTGGGGGGGTTTTGTACTGCCCTGCCATTTTAGCACCTCAAGAAATGAGATAGGCAGTCATAAATTTAAAGCTGTGTAAATTTCAGAAAATGTACCCTAGTTTGTAAACGCTATAACTTTTGCGCAAACCAATAAATATACGTTTATTGACATTTTTTTTACTAAAGACATGTGGCTGAATACATTTTGGCCTAAATGTCTGACTAAAATTGAGTTTATTCGATTTTTCTTATAACAAAAAGTAGAAAATATCATTTTTTTTCAAAATTTTCGGTCTTTTTCCGTTTATATCGCAAAAAATAAAAATCGCAGAGGCAATCAAATACCATTAAAAGAAAGCTCTATTTGTGGGAAGAAAAGGACGCAAATTTCATTTGGGTACAACATTGCATGTCCGCACAATTTACAGTTAAAGCAGCGCAGTGCCGAATCCCAAAAACAGGCCTGGTCCTAATGGCCCGAAATGGTCCGGGGCTTAAGTGGTTAAAGAACACCAGCAATAAAGGGTAGATACAGGTGTATACTGCGCTGGAGGCACACAACACCCCTAACTCCTGCAGATGCTTGAAAAAAGAACACATTGTCCCTGCCTATCTAGCTCTTTCCCTGCATGCCGGAACACACTACACAAGGCCACCGCGCTGGCGGGCTTATATAGTGTGGGGCGTGTACTAAACCCCCTGAGCTATAATTGGCCACAGGCATCCTGCCTGTGGCCAATTATGGCTCTCCTCGCTGCCGGCGCTGTGATTGGCTAAGCATGCGGGGTCACAGTGCATGCTTGGCCAATCATCAGCCAGAAATGCACTGCGACTGGCGCAGTGCATTGTGGGCCGTTCGTATCACACTAATTTGATGCGAACGGCCCACAAAGTTCTGGCTTCGTCGAACGGACTAACGGCCGATATTCGATTCGAACATGGGTTTGAATCGAACACCGGGCTCATCCCTAGTAATAAACAGTGTACATATATATGCAGAGCCCTGCAATAAAAGATTATCTCAATAAACAGATAGATATACAGTACTGTGAATAATACTAAAGGTCCCCGCTGCAGCTATTCTCCCTCGTGGGCAAAAATGGCGCCCAGCAAAGTCTACGCTAAGTCAGGCTGTACTGTGTAGAAGTTCTGTAGGGGAAAATCTTCGCTAGCAAAACGGTGGTGCACTTTAGAAGAAAACAACTGTAATCCACAGGGTAAAAGGGATTTGAATAACTTGGTGAATTAAAGGCAATCTCTAAAGTTGCTCCGATGCACTGTCTCTCCGGTGCGCAGCGCAACACTAGTGATAACTCCGGATAATAGTCATTGGGCCTAGAGATCCTATATAGTTCTCTGAGCAGGTGCTCTCCCACCCAACTGGACCATTCCGTGTCCGTATCTTCCGCTGCTGTGTCTTGGTACACAGGTCTCACGACATCCAAGTCTTCGGTCCTCCTGGCAACGATGCAGCAACAGTGTGGAGAGACGTCCCTCAGGTTCCTCGGTGAGAGCGGAAGGCTCTTTGGAGAAAGGCCCAGGCTTCAGGCCTTGTATCTCAGCAGGCTCGGAAAGGAGTTCCACTTGCTGGGCGGGCGGTGTCCAAAGAGACCGAATTCAGCTCTGCCCTCCGGTTAAATAACCCGCTCCAGCAGTCTCTGCAATGCACCCTGGGTGTCCCGTTGCACACTGGGTACTGTAGTCTCTGGGGTTTTAAAAGGCAGTACCCCGCTACACACTCCCCCCACTTGAAATCTTTGGTCCCCAAAGATAACATAAGCATTATCTACAAGCAATGCAATTTATTGTAGCAAAAGAACTTGGCAGGGGAACCTCCCACCAAACTGGGTATGGGGGGGTTCCCTGCCCACAGGTCATTTTAGCAGAAGTGACCTGCCTAACTGTGCCAGAGAGAGAGCTGGGGTTGCCCTCCACCAAATGCGCAGTGGAGAGACCAGGTTTTTGTATTGTCCTTCTTGCGGTTGTCACAGTGTCCTCAGAGCATTCTCCCATCTGAGTGTATGTCAACTTTCGAGGAGGGTGGATAGTTCTCTTCACTCTTTGTTCTTGAGGAGTTATGACCTCAGGTATTAAGGGTGCTTCCATTAAGGCAGGTGTGGTGGAACTTGCTGCTTCGGGGGGCATCCGACTCAGGTGCAGGGATGTACATTGAGTTCCTTGGGTCTTCATCTGGGATTGATTCCAGGGCATCTTCCCATTCTTCACTCTGAACATTGGACGGGATGAACTCAGCAGCTTCAGCATTCAAGGTGTCACTCATGGGGGAATCAGAGGGTGGAGAATCCATCACTAGGGATTCAGGTGCCTGAGACGGCCATAGCCAGGTAAATTCCAGCTCCTCCTCTTCACTTTGATCTGAAGTATCCTCTGCTCTCGATAGAGTTGTTTGAGACCTGGTATTGGGTCTAGGAGTATAGGGAGTTGAAGGCAGCTCCGGAGAATCCAGAGTAGGGGGCATCCTGACTGCTTCAGAAAGGGGTAGCAGATGGTTCCTGTGCCAGATCTTCAACGGCCCCGATCTTCCTTCAGGCTTCAGCTGGTACACTGGTAGACCAGGCAGTTTTTTACAAATCACATAGGGCTCTGACTTCCACCGGTCTGCCAGCTTGTGCTTTCCTGAAACCCCTAAATTTCTCAGTAACACTCTGTCCCCCAGGTTGCAAATCTTGAATCCGGACCCTAAGGTCAAAGTTCAGTTTATTCCGGGCCCCTCTCTGGTCAGAAGTTAATTGGGCCTTCTCATAGGCCAGCCTTAAGCTCTTTCGTAGTTTGTCCACGTATCCCTTGTGTGAGGCAGCTGATGTGTGGTCCACTAAGGGGCCAAAGGCCAAGTCTACTGGTAGTCATGCTTCCCTTCCAAACATAAGTCTATAAGGGGAATACCCTGTGACATCACTGGTGGTACTATTGTAGGTGTGCACTATGGCAGCTATGTGCTTGCCCCAATGTTGCTTTTCCTCACTGCTCAGAGTCCCCAACATGTTTAGCAAAGTCCTGTTGAATCTTTCTGGTTGGGCATCACCCTGGGTGTGATAAGGAGTAGTGCGAGTTTTCTTAATGCCCAAAGATTCCAGTAGCTTCCGGATCAGTCGGCTTTCAAAGTCTCTCCCTTGATCCGAGTGAAGGCGTTGGGGTAACCCGTAGTGCACAAAGTACTTCTCCATAAGTATCTTGGCTACAATGGAGGCCTTCTGGTCTTTAGTTGGAAAGGCCTGGGCATAACGGGTGAAATGGTCGGTTATCACCAGAACATTTCCATGTCCACTCAAGTCAGGTTCCAGACAAAGAAAGTCAATGCATACCAAGTCCAAGGGTCCTTGACTCTGCAGGTGGCCCATTGGGGCAGCTTGACGTGGCAATGTCTACTTCTGTATGCAGCACATGAGTGACAGTACTCCTCCACTTCAGTTTGCATACAAGGCCAGTAGAATCTACTCATGACGAGCTGAAAGGTTCGTTCTGCCCCTAAGTAGCCATGGTTGTCATGTAGGGCAGCTAAGACATTCTTTCGGTGTTTTTTATCCGGCAAGAACAGTTGCCACTTATCCTCCAGGTCATCAGAGGGGCCCCTTCGGTAGACCACCCCTTGATGCACCTGCAACCTGTCCCACTCCTTGTGGATTAATCGGGCCTTCTTTGAGGGATCATGCAAGAGCCTGTCCGGATCCTGATCCTCCAGTGTTTCCAGGGCTAATCTTCCCCAGGGGTCTTCCAACTGATCCCGTCTTATTTCTTTCTTAGACAGTTTTGGCAAGTCGTCTTCACCAATCTGAGTCACATCACAATAGTATTTGGGCACTCCCACCACCGAAACTCCAATTTCTTCTGCCCTGGATCCGCCGCTAGCTTGAAACTGTGCTCCCTGACACAAGGCCCGTACTCCATCAGGAGTCACCTGGGTCCAGTCTTCTGTACAAAAAGTGGGAGCATGAGACCTTCTGGACAAAGCATCGGCATCCCGGTTTCCAGTTCCAGGTCTATACTTCAAACTAAAGTTGAATCCAGAGAGGGCTGCCAACCAACGGTGCCTGGTGGCATCCAGCTTGGCTGTGGTGAAAAGGTAAGTGAGGGGGTTATTGTCTGTATTCACTACAAAGTCAGCTCCATACAAATAGTCTTTGAGTTTGTCTACAACAGCCCACTTTAGGGCCAAGAATTCCAATTTATGGGTGGGGTAGTTCTTTTCTGCTGGTGTTAAACTCCTGCTCACATAGGCGACTGGCCTTAACTGTTCTTAATACTCCTGGTACAGCACACCTCCCAGACAATCATGGCTGGCATCCGGCATAGGCCAAGACAGGGGCAGTGGTCAAAGTCTTTTTCAGCATTGTGAAGTCCTCCTCACACTTTTCCGTCCATTGGTCTTCCACAGACTCTCCGGGCTTCCTGGGACCAGTGTCATCCTCCTCTCCTTCTGTCTTCAGTAACTCATTCAGAGGTTTGGCAATCCTCGCAAACCCTTCCACAAATCTGCGGTAGTAGGAGCAGAACCCGAGGAAGGATCTGAGCTCAGTCACTGTAGTTGGTCGGGGCCAAGAGGTAACTGCCTCCACTTTGTCAGGATCTGTAGATACCCCCTCTTCAGACACTATGTGTCCCAGGTAATGGACTGAGGACTGGTAGAACTGACACTTCTCCCTGGAGAGTTTAAGTCCCTCTTCACTAAGTCTCTTCAGGACTTTCTCCAGCCTTTCCTCGTGCTCTTCCAGAGTCTTCCCGAAGACAATAATGTCATCTAGGTACACCAGGACTTAAATGAGATTCATGTCCCCCGCTGTCTTCTCCATCAGTCGCTGGAAAGTGGCAGGAGCCCCCGACAGGCCTTGAGGCATCCGTGTAAACTCGTAGAACCCCACTGGGGTGATGAATGCTGTCTTCTCTCGGTCATCTGGATGCATTGGGATTTGGTAATTCCCGCTCTTCAGGTCCGTTACACTGAACCACTTAGCTCCAGACAGACACTGTAGAGCATCCTCTATCCTAGGAGTGGTGTATTGGTCAGGTATTGTCCTTCTATTGAGAGTCCTGTAGTCTATGCAGAGTCTCAGTGACCCGTTCTTCTTCCTGACAACTACAATAGGGGAGGCATATGGGCTTCTGGACTCTCGGATAACTCCAGTTCTCTTGAGCTCTGCCAGTTGCTCACGCAAGTCTTCCAGGTCAGCCAGGGGGACTCGCCGGACCCTTTCCCGGAAAGGTTTGTCTTCTTGCAAGCGGATCTTGTGGGTGGCACTCCTTGCACACCCTACGTCAAATTTGTCTTTTGAGAAGATTTTTCTCCACCTGGTCAGCTGGGCCTTGGCTCTCTCTTTCCACACCGGTGGTAGGGTCGTGTTCTCTAAGCAGATCTTCTCCAGAGTGGGCTCCCCTTCTTCCGTCTTCTCCAGGTCAGACAGGACCACTGGGGTAGCAGGGTTTACTCTGCCCAGCAACATCCGGCCCGGAATCTTCACAGGGGAGCCAGTGATATTCCTGATACTCACTGGGATCCGGCCGTTCGCCTTCTTCAATGCCCTTAACGGGACCACTTTAGGGATCACTTCCAATCCTGGGTGGGAATCTAAAGGGTCTGGTTCCAGAACCACAAAGGGGCCAGGTTGCTCCCACGAGAGTTTCACCGTAGCCTTCAGACAGGTAATTTCACCAGGCTGCAACATCCTCTCCTTCGTGGACAGTTTCTAGACTTTCCCTACCCCCTCTTCCGGTGCCTTCTGTTCCAGTACCAATCTCCGGTAGGCTAGCTGCAACATTGGGTGGATCCTGGCTGCTGAAGTACCCTGTTCCTGAGCTAGGGGAGCCAGTAATCTTCTGACCAGGTCAGTATTGGTCCCTATAATCAGGGAACTCTTGTTGGCTCCTGGTGGGTGAGGGCAAACCACTGCCAGGGTGTCAAAGACCTCAGATTTTCCTGCTACAGAGTGGTCAAAGGCCAGTCTGATGGAAATATAACCGTCGTAGGGAAAGCTTTGGGTGCCAATTCCCCATATTTCTAGATCTTCCAGCTTCTGTAGGGGCAAGTGACTCAAATGTCTTTGATAAAAGTCTCTGTATAAAAGGGTTACTTGGGCCCCTGTGTCCAGGATGGCTCTCGTGTAGACTAACTCCACTTGAATGGGAACCACAGGGGAGGGTCCCACTAAATTGGCTGGAAAACTCCTCGGGGAGGCTTCTTTCTTTGGACTCATGGACTTCCCCTTCTGAGTTTTCTTCTTCTTCCATCTCTTCCTGGATCTTAATCCCTGTTGGGCCTGGTATGCATTGATTTCTCGCAGACTTTGGGGTTTTAACTCTTGACAAGTGGTAATGAGTATTTTGTGAGGTGCATTGTTTCCCTTCTCCCTTGTCTCTTCTGGCTTGAGGATGTTTGTGGAGCTTTCTGTAAATAGTGGGTGCCCGGCTGACTCCTTCACTGGGGCCCTCTGAAGTTTTCCGCCGGCTGGTGATAGGCGCCTCGGTTCTTCCTCGGACTGGGGCACACTCTTCCAAAGTGGCCGACTCCTCCACAGTTGAAACAGACAGTCTCTCCTCTTTTCCGCGGGGAGGTTGGTGCTGAGGCACTCTGGTGCAGTTCTTTCCTGCTTTCTTCTTTTTCACTGATTCCTGAGTTCTTTGCCATTAAAGAGGTCAAAAGTTCCAGCACTTGAGTCATCTGGGACTTTAAGATCTCTACTTATGAGTCCTGTTCAGTGGCCATAGCTGATCTGACTCCCACTGAGGGGGGGGGGCGTGGTTCTCTCGACCGCCTGCTGGTCCTTCAACAAAGCTTCTTCATCCCTTATGATCCGCACAAGGTCTGGGTAGTTCAGGGACATGACTCCTTCAGAGGTATTCAAGTGGAGCCAAACTGGATCCGAACGCAATGCTCCCCTCAGCATCTGCTTCATCCTAGTTGCGTCTATGACTTGTGGCAGCATTACCTTTTTAAGGACAATTTGGCAGAGCATCTTATTTAACCTCTGGACATATTTGGATAATCTTTCTCCCGGCTGTTGAAGGGTATGTTCAAACTGGTATACTAGTTCAGCCACCTTTTCCAGCTGGCCAAATTCTTCCTGTAACATAGCCAGATAATCATAAGCAGTACAAGCAGCATTGCTAAACCTAAAATTCTTCACAGCTTCTGCAGCAGCACCCTTCAAACTTTCGCTTATATGCTGCTTCTTCTGGCCCTCTGGTACTTCCCATCCCTCTACAGCCTGCATCGCTTGCTCAATCCAGGTGTCAAAGTCTTCTTCTCCCAGAGGGACTGGTTGTTTCCCGGAGAAAATCCTAAGCTTCCGGTACCCGGCTTCCACATGTATCGTACTGCTCTTCTGGCACTTCGTGACAAAGTCTCCCAGAGCATTCAACAGTTCAGGCCCTATAGCGGCCAGGGGTGTTCCCGGGGTTGCCGTCCCCTGATGAGACTTCTCTGCTTTAGGGGATAGTGGTGGAGATAATGGCAGGGGTGATGACAGGGGGGTCTGTAGAGGTTCCCCCTTCACTGCTTCCGTGTGCGCCAAGCGGTATATCTGGTTATCTATGGCCTGTATGTTCTGACCCCTAAAGTCTTCTGGTATTCCGCTTCTCCACTCCACTAATGTGTAAGTAAACAAGGTCTCTGAAACTGGCTTTAAATCCATCACCCATGCCTTCTGACTCGGGGACAGTGACTGTACAAGCTGCTTTACCTCGTCTTCCGGACAGTTTTTTCCTGGGAGTTGGATAACTATCGCCATGGTTGAATCGGCGCCAACTGTTGCGCACCACCGTGTCACTGCTAGCGAGTCCATGCCGGTGCTTCTGGCAGGCTTGATTGCAGCGTGCATTATACAGGAATCCCGGACTCGAGCCCCCACGTGTAGCGATACCCCCAGCTAAGAGGGCCGCTGGTATAATTTTTGCCCTGTAGTGCACCGCTGTCAACCCCAGGCAATTTGCTCTGACCTCCCTTGGCACAGTTAGTAGGGGAGAGTAGGATTGTGTGGCCTGTAACTCCCTGGGACACAATCCTATAATAGCACACACACACAGCAATAAAGCACAGCTATTCTTACCCGTCTCCTCTGCAAAGTAAATGACACAAACACCAATATACTAAACCTTGGCACTTTACTTAGATTTGTTAAGTGAGCAGGTAATAAACAGTGTACATATATGCAGAGCCCTGCAATAAAAGATCTCAATAAACAGATAGATATACAGTACTGTGCATAATACTAACGGTCCCCGATGCAGCTATTCTTCCTCGTGGGCAAAAATGGCGCCCAGCAAAGTCTACGCTAAGTCAGGCCTGACTGTACTGTGTAGAAGTTCTATAGGGGAAAATCTTCGCTAGCAAAACGGTGGTGCACTTTAGAAGAAAACAACTGTAATCCACAGGGTAAAAGGGGTTTGAATAACTTAGTGAATTAAAGGCAATCTCTAAAGTTGCTCCGATGCACTGTCTCTCTGGTGCGCAGCGCAACACTAGTGATAACTCCGGATAATTGTTATTGGGCCTAGAGATCTTATATAGTTCTCTGAGCAGGTGCTCTCTCACCGAACCGGACCAGTCCGTGTCCGTATCTTCCGGTGCGGTGTCTTGGTACACAGGTCTCACGACATCCAAGTATTCGGTCCTCCTGGCAACGATGCAGAACAGTGTGGAGAGAGACATCCCTCAGATTCCTCAGTGAGAGCAGAAGGCTCTTTGGAGAAAGGCCCAGGCTTCAGGCCTTGTATCTCAGCAGGCTCGAAAAGGAATTCCACTTGCTGGGCGGGCGGTGTCCAAAGACCGAATTCAGCCCCGCCCTCCGGTTAAATAACCCGCCCCAGCAGTCTCTGCGCGGGGCAATGCACCCTGGGTGTCCCGTTGCACACTGGGTACTGTAGTCTCTGGGGTTTTAAAAGGTATGTAAAATTAAATACAAATTAAACAAAAAATGTTTTACGTATATAAGAAGACATAAGAATGTTAAAAATGCACCTTTGCCTAAGTAGACAAAAATACTTGCACCGACTGTGATTGAAAACAGCCAATCATAAGTGGCGGAGGCATTCCCCGCACATATACATTAAGTTGTGAGGAAGGGAATGTCTCTGTCGCTTATAATTGGCTGTCCTCAGTTACGGCTTCCTGGCAGGACAACGTATTCAAACACGCCTGAGCGCACCCCTACTTGTGACCTTTTTTTCCCTTCAGAAAACAGTGGTCGGTGTATGAGTCACCAGTTGCCAGGGAAAAGATTATTAGTAGGGATAAGCTTGAGACATAATTTACCCCTATTCGGTCACTAATGTTAAGAGCATCTCGGTCCCTTTGTGTACATGCAGTTGCAGGGCTGGGAATGCCCTGGCTGCAGTTGTGTGGGCGGCAATGGGCAGGAGTTTGTACCAACCCTGAGCTCATCAGTCATACGCCCGCCCCGGATGGATCTGGTCGGAAGAGTCCCGGACATCCCTTCTCTACTTTGGGCCGAGGTAAGCCGAGCAAAGGGACTTGGTGTTGGGGCGGAGGTGTCGGGGAGTCACGGCCCTGTGTGCCTGGGGGGGTAGCAAATCAGCCTCCACTACAGGCTACCTGCCCGCGGAGGAGTGTGACACCTCCGACCTAGAGTCGCTCTCCGATCCGGGAGACGATGTCATCATAGATGAACTTTTTGCAAAGAAGGGCTGGGACAAGATGCCTCTCTCCTCGTCCCGCAGAGTCAGGGATCCACCCATGTCTCTTGAAAACAGCACACTGCTGGGCTCTGATGAAGAAGTGTATGACTTCGAAACGCGTAAGCCGGCAGTGGCCCTAATCATATGCGCGGTGCGCCTGTGGAGTGTGGTTTCGAGCTCATCTTTCAGCTGCCATCCATCTGTAATATCATTGTACTGCGATTTCTTTCCTGCTACACTTGTGAGTAGTATTTATGCTTTTTTAATAAATTCTATCCTAAACGATAATACACTAGGCTGGTGCACCCTTGTTTCCTTTCTTCTATCCACCCATGTCTACAGGGGATAGTACACCCCGGGTGGAGGCACCAGCGCCTGAGGAGGGATCCTGTCCCCAGTCTGCCCTTCTATCTCTGGTGCCTCCTGCATCTGGCACAGGGGAAAAGAGACTGTTGTTGCGGCCGCCTAGAGTGGAGGTGGTCAAGGCACCTCGTCACCTGGACGCCATCATCCTACCGGGTGAGGGAGACTGGGCCACTATGCCTCCGCTGGCGAGACTACAGCGTCTCTTTGGCCAAAAAGTTGCTACTGAGTACGGGTGGGAGTACCCGTACTTACCTAAGGAGCTGCTATATGAAGTGGAAGTTTGCCGGGAACGCTGGTACAACGATTTTGTGTGGACGCACCTTCAGGTCCCACATGCCCTCAGGTACCTTGCATGTTCCCCTAAAGCCTCTCAGCGGTTCAAGGATTGCAAGTCAGAATGGATGTTCGGTCGGCACATCCACGCAGACAAGGTGTTAATTCGGCGCAAGGAGGGTGAGGATGTCGAATACCATGTAGAGACAATGGACCAGCACTTGAAACCCCTTGTCTTGCCGCACCCAAAGTTCTATTTGTAGGAGAAAAAAAAAAGACTCAGTTTTTGCTTTTGCCTTGTTGCTACTGAACTTTCCGGGGTTGTTTCCCGGGAAAACCTAGTGTGACTGTACCCATGCTAATGGGTGTCTGTGCTCTCTGGAGGAATTGAAGGACTGTTGCCGTTGTTTGTTCTTCATTCTTCCATCCCACAAAGTAATTATGGACTTTGGGGTAGTTAGAGCCGCAAGAAAAAAAAAGAAGATCTTCAACCAGTGCAGTCACCGTGGCACTGTCACCAGGTGGCAGTGTTGCGCACCGATATTCACTGTTCACACACACACTTAGAGAAGGAAAGGGTTTTTCTGCGGAGAGGTTTTTTCGTTCTTACACGAACATATGTGTCAGGGATATGTGTGTTTAACGTTTCTTTTCCCCTCTGCAGGAGAACATCTTATCAAGACCACTGAGAATGGGGTGGGTCTTAGTCAGGATGGGTGGGAAGGAATGTTGATGTGAATATGTGATTTTTATAATGTGGTTATGTGTTGTTTGTTTCGTGTTAGGTTCAGGCACCACTGTTTGGTTAGTTTTCAAAACTTTGTATTTTTGAAATTGTTATTCGATTTCTGGACCGGGCTATGATGGCCCCTTTTGGGCATGGTTTGCTCCAGACACTGGTGACCAGTGTCAAATAACTGGGGGGAGAGTGTAGCGGGTATGTACTTTTAAATCTGGTGAGGACACCAGTAATGCATAGTTCCCTGCGGCCCAGCAGGTAGCGCTGTCATTTTGGGCCGGGGTTGAACCATCACTGCAGTGCCGTACCCTTTGTGGCCTCTCGCAGCGGTTGTATGGCGGGGCGGGGAACCCACCGTGCTTGCTGGGGGAGGGTATAAAGGGGACGGACATCTTCGCCACGAGGTGGAGTCCCAGGCACCTTCAGCCTGAGGGCTGCTGTGCGGTCGGTGTCCAGGCGGCCTAGGCCTGGACACTTGGAGTTTGTTTTCCACCCCAGACACCTTCAGTCTGGGGTGAGGTGCTCAGCCGGGGGCCTGGGGCCCAGTGCCTTCCGCTGGGTCCCGCAAGGGAGGGATTGTCCTAGGGGTCCCGGGAATGGGGCACCCGCATCCAGAGGCGTAAGGGACCGGAGGAGGGACTCACCCGAAGACCTGGTGCAGCAGATTGCCAGTGCCGGGTGAACCTCTGGAGACCGCCCGGAGGGATATCTCTTCCTAACAGGGGCCAAGTTCAGAGAGAAGTTCAGTCCATGTTCAATGACCTGTGGCAGCGGTCCAACGATTCCAATCAGGTCAGTGGCAGAGACCTGCTATTAGGCCTGTGGCAGGGGCCTCAACAGTTCATCCGGTCGGTGGTAGCGACCAAAACTCACGGTCGGTGGCAGAGACCGTGCGCCAGGCCTATTCACTAGCAAAGGAATTGCATTGCATCTTATAGGAGAGAAGCCAGGACTCAGGAGCCCTGCAGCCACATAAAAGAGCTGATGATGATTGGCGGCACCATAGACATAGGATTGTGGTAAAAGACGACATTTACATCGAAGGAGGATGGTTTATTTATGCCCATATTGATTAAACATCTGGTGAGTGCATCCCCATAGGGGGACTTTTTTACCCCCCACGTGGTGAATCACACCTTGGTGAAAGAAGCACTGGAACTAGGATTTGAATCAATTACAACCAGACTCACCGTTCACTATCCACACCACCTATATGATCAATTATATAGAAGACGCACATATGAACATTTGTCCGTAGCGCTGCTGCAGTTTTAGTCTGAACTTTTGATATAAGTTTTTTTTATGACTGTATTTTATATTTATATTTGATGTTTTTAGCAGCTGCTGTCAGCATATACGTTCTTATTCCAGCACTTGTTTCTTTAGAGGTTTTATTCATAAGCGCAGAGTGATACTAAGAAGGAGGGCCAGGTAATTTTAGTATCTTTTATTAAAGGAATAGGAGAGTTCAGTTGTGCTTGGGCCTACTCGTATCCACACCCCCCCCCTTGTTCGTCTGCTATTGGAAGTTCAACTGATTGTGTTCACCGTATTATATGAGAAATAAAGGAGTGTTGGACTTTCGATTGGTGTGGGGCTCTATTATTGGCAGACACATCTCCACAGAACAACTAAGGCTTCGTATGCAGTGGACAGACCCGGAGGTAATTGAACTAACTCTGCTTAAACCTCATACACATACGAGGGGAGAGCTTGGCGTAGTGTTCCTGCACTCTCCTCTCCCAGGTACCCCTAGACACAAGTCCCTCACGCAAGGAAACACAGAGAGGGAGAGTGAGGGTCCGCTACACTAGTAATGGTGGTGATCAGCGACTTATAGCGGAACTGCGATATTGCAGCAGACATTAACTGACACTTTGTGGGAACCAGTGACACGAATACAGTGATCAGTGCTAAAAATATGCACTGTCACTGTACTTATGACACTGGCTTGGAAGGGGTTAAACATCTATGGCAATCAAAGTGTTAACTGTGTGCCTAGCCAGTGTTTGTGTTTACTATATGTGCTGCTTTTACTAGTGGAAGAGAAGGATCTTAGTCTCTGCTTTGCAGGAACACAGAATCCATCCTTTCCCACATGTCAGAATGCAAATCTGCCTTGTTTACACAGGCAGAGATCCGTTCTGAGTCTCTGTCCAGGGATCGGCGGGTGGCGACGGACATTGAGTGCCTGGCAGCTGCAGATCGGCTTCTGCTGTGAATAATCACTGCAGAAGCGGCACACTGGCGGCGCGCACTCGCCTCCTACAGGCATAAGGACAGGACCATGTGTGTGTATGTATACTGTGTATATGTGTGATCCAGCACGCAACTGCCACCCTGGTTAAATAACAAAAAATGCGATAGAATTTAACAGAGTGGCCCTGAACCTTCTCTTCTGGGGTCCCTGCTGGTGCCCCTGGCTCCTCCTCAAGTCCCAGTGCCCCCATATCAAGCCATTGGTCATGGGACATCCTGTGGGCATGATTCTGAACTGTATGCGTAGACACAGATTGGTGGCCGGCTCCCTCCTCACAGAACCTGACAGCAGGAGGAGCCAATGACTCCCACTGCTCTGTACAAAGCCTGTGATAGCGGGGAGAGAGAGGACAAAGCCCCTACAGACGGGCACAGCGCAGGGTCATGTGAGGGCTCAGGTAAGTATAAGGGGGGTGAGAGGGTGATACACATACTGGAACATTTTTTACTTTAATGCAGAAAATACATTATGGTAAAAACTGTTTAGGCTTTAGAACCACTTTAAAATAGTCCCCAGCCAGCCTCCATTACTCCACCTCACACTACAATGTCAGTCCAGTGTGGGCACTTAGATAAGCCAGCTACAAGAGATCAATCCTTACAGTACCTTATCTAGGGGGTTCATATCACCTCTAGCCCACCTCTTCCACCTTTCTCTGCTTCCTCCGTTCTTCTACCTCTTCTTCCTTATTCTTTCTATGGTCGAGTTCCAAGCCTCGCTCCCAAATCAGCATTCTGCGTTCCAAACCTCACTCTTAGCTCAGCACCTGCGTTACAAGCTTTGTTTCCGAGTCTTCATTCTGCGAACCACGCCTCACACCTAGATCGGTATCATGTCACTGTATCCTTACTGTGGACGATTGCTGAGCATAGGCGTGCCCACGGGGTGTGCCGGGTGTGTCCAGGCACACCCTAATCATCCCTGTGCTCTGTCTGTGCTTTAAAACCTTTTGCTAGTGCTGACTGCCTGCAACATGTATGTCCCTGTGTAGCTCACAGTCACCACCACTGGAGTCGGGTTCAGGTCGGCAAAAACAGCTGTGCTGCGAGTGGGAGGTGATTGAGCAGGGAACTAGGGACCACATCTGCGGAGTAATCCAGCCGCAATTACCGATGCAGCTTCTATAGTTCCGGCTGCAGGTCCCGTAAGCCGCCGGCGGAGTGATCTACATCTACATTTTGCACTCCGCCCCCTCTGTCCTCTCTCTTCCCCTTTGAAGCAGCGGACTAGCGGAGCAGTGGCTGCTGCCTGCTAGATCGAGGTGTGCACTGCAGTGAGAGACGGTGCTCTGCCTCGCAGTAATAACCAAGGGCAGATAATGGGACTCTGCCTGACTTGGAGAGCCATCTTGCTCGGGAGTCTGATTGTAAGTGCTCAGTGTCCGATTGTTCTGCCAGCCCCTCCTTCACTTCACTAACTGTCCAATGTCACACCCCACCTCCCATTTGTGTCCGCCCAACCCCGCCCACAGTCCAACCCCCTGCAGGCAATGCCTGCAATGAGCTGTGATCAGGGTTTTGTGAGAAGCTGGGCGGGAGATATGAAACAATGGCTGCTATAGCTGCTTAAGCCACCTAAAGGGGAACCAGCCTGACAGCAGGAAGGCATAATTGGTAAGTGAAACTTTTGCACACAGAACAAAACCGCTGTCTCCCCCGCCACCTTTTGCACTGCCCCCCCTCCTGCCTCCATCTCTCCATTCTCTCTCCCCTCCTCCTCTACCCCCCACACTCTCTCTCTCCTCTTTTGCTCCACCCTCTTCTCTCATCTCTTTCTCTCCCCTCCCTCTCTCCATCTCCCCCTCTCCCCCCTCCCTCTGTCATCTCTCTCCTTCCTCCCCCTCTCTCTCCCCCTCTCGCTCTCCCTCCCCCTTCTCTCTCTCCCTCCCCCTCTCTCTCCCCCCTCCCCCCTCTCTCTCTCTCTCTCCCTCCCCCTTCTCTCTCTCCCTCCCCCTCCCTCTCCCCCTCCCTTCTCTCTCTCCCTCCCCCTTCTCTCTCCCTCTCCTCCTCTCTCCCTCTCCTCCTCTCCTCCTCTCTCTCCCTCTCCTCTCTCTCCAACTCTCCCTCTCCTCCTCTCTCTCTCCCCCTCTCTCCTCTCTCTCTCCCCTCTCTCCTCTCTCTCTCCCCCTCTCTCTCCCCCCTCTCTTTCTCCCCCTCTCTCTCTCCCCCCTCTCCTCTCTCTCTTCCCCTCTCTCTCTCTCTCCCTCTCCTCCTCTCTCTCCCTCCCTCTCCGCCTCTCTCTCTATCTCCCTCTCCTCCTCTCTCTCTCCCTCTCCTTCTCTCTCTCCCCCTCTCTCTCTCCCTCTCCTCCTCTCTCTCGCTCCATCTCCTCCTCTCTCTCCCTCTCCTCCTCTCTCTCCCTCTCCTCCTCTCTCTCCCTCTCCTCCTCTCTCTCTCTCTCCCTCTCCTCCTCTCTCTCTCTCCCTCTCCTCCTCTCTCTCTCTCTCCCTCTCTCTCTCTCCCTCTCCTCCTCTCTCTCTCTCTCCCTCTCCTCTCTCTCTCTCTCTCTCCCTCTCCTCCTCTCTCTCTCTCTCCTCCTCTCTCTCTCACTCTCTCTCCCTCTCCTCCTCTCTCTCTCTCTCCCTCCCTCTCCTCCTCTCTCTCTCTCCCTCTCCCCTCTCTCTCTCTCCCCCTCCTCCTCTCTCTCTCTCTCTCCCTCTCCTCTCTCTCTCTCCCTCTCCTCCTCCTCTCTCTCTCCCTCTCCTCCTCCTCTCTCTCCTCCTCCTCTCTCCCTCCCTCTCCTCCTCCTCTCTCCCTCCCTCTCCTCCTCCTCTCTCTCTCCCTCCCTCTCCTCCTCCTCTCTCTCTCCCTCCCTCTCCTCCTCCCCTCTCTCTCTCTGCCCCCTCCCTCTCCCTGCCCCCTCCCTCTCCCCTCTCCTTTTTCTCTCTCCCTCTCCCCCCCTCTCTCTTTCTCCCCCCTCTCTTTCTCTCCCCAACTCTCTCTACCACTCTCCTTTTCTCTCTTTCTCCTCTCTCTTTCTTTCTCCCCCTCTCTCTCTTCTCCCCCTCTCTTTTTCTCCTTTTCTCTCTCTTTATCCTCCCTCTCTCCCTCTCTCTCTCCCTCCCTCTCTCTCCATCTCCCCCTCTCTCTCTCCCTCTCTCTCCCCCTCTCATTCCCTCTCCCTCTCTCATTCCCTCTCTCTCTCCCTCTCTCTCCCCCTCTCTCTCCCCTTCTCTCCCCCTTCTCTCCCCCCTCTCTCTCTCCCCCCTCTCTCTTTCTCCCCCTCTCTCCCCTTCTCTCTCTCCCCCCTCTCTCCCCTTCTCTCTCTCCCCCTCTCTCCCCTTCTCTCCCCCCCCTCTCTCTCTCTCTCCCCCTTTCTCCCTCTCTCTCTCTCTTTCTCCCCCCCCTCTCTCTCTTTCTCCCCCCTCTCTCTCTCTCTTTCTCCCCCCTCTCTCTCTCTTTCTCCCCCCCCTCTCTCTCTCTTTCTCCCCCCCTCTCTCTCTCTTTCTCCCCCTCTCTCTCTCTTTCTCCCCTCTCTCTCTCTCTTTCTCCCCTCTCTCTCTCTCTCCCCCCTCTCTCTCTCCAAAAAAGTGTGTGTGTATGTATATATATGTTAAAAATACGCACTTTTTTGTTGACAAGCCAGGGTTCATATAGTTTTGAATTGTGTATGTAATATATATATATATTTATGTTTACACAATATATATATGTATACACACACACACAATTCAAATCGATATGAACCCTGGCTTGTCAGCAAAAAAAGTACATATTTATTTATATATATAATATACACACAGACGCATCTGTGTTTGAACTTTGGTTTGAGGTGCACACCCTAATGCAATAGGCTACGCACGCCTATGTTGCTGGGTGTAGCAAGATGGCGGTGACGAAACGTCACTTCCATTACACATTCTGACGGGTCGCCTAATTTGACGAAAAACCTGCGTCCTAAGAGTCGTTTCTAGATTAGTGCCAGCGTCCCAAGCCTCACTGGAAGAACAAATACTGAATTCCAAGCCTCATTTCTTTATCAGTATTCTGCATTCCAAGTCTCACTACCATATCCTGGGTTTCAAGCCTCACTGTCAGAGCGACGCCGTGTCTTGGAATCCAAGCCTAATTTTTAGGTCAGAGTCCTGCGTTTCAAGCCTCACTTTCAGATTCGTACCTTGTGTTCCAAGCTCTGGTACTGTATCTAGTTATATGATGCTCATTCATATTATAGCACACATAGTCTATCGCATGCAGTATAAGACATTTAGTGGAGCTTAAAAATGTAAATCTGCACACTTATCTGTATCTTTTCCCCATCAGTTGCTAGCACCTTTTTTTTTTTTTTCAAACTCATTAAGATGCGTTTCGGTGCGTCAAGCATTTTGATGTTCATTTTGATGTTCATTCATTTCATTGGCCAGAATAATTCTGCCCATTGGAATGAATGCTCAAGAGCTAACCACGCCTAGCGTTTGGGCACATTTACATGCGTTTAGGTGCGTCAGGAATTTTTTCTGCCCAAGCGCTCCTCTCCTGAACGCGTAAGTGATGTTTTCTTTTCTGCCACTAAATGCTTATGTGTGCTTAGACTCAGCAAAGCACAGAGGGGCGTTAGAGGCATTAAAAAAAAAAAAGTCAAGCTCCAAAAATTGTGTTTTTGTGCTCATTGTGCAGGAGGCCCTAAACTCCTTCTTCATGGGAAGGGACTGCTGGGATGATGCTCCCTTTCAGCTCATTGTTCTTAGTGTAAGGCATGATATGTGCGGGTTTGCACCTGTTCCCAAGGCCGTAACCACCCACAGAAAGACACGTGGAGGCGTGCACGTGCCATTAATTCTAATAGCACGCCGCACGCACTGAAAATCGTACCTGCACTGGGAAGTGCATTGCACTTGCGGTTCCCGCATGGGCTGAGATTTCTGAAATGCTGCAGGGATTTTTTTCATGCGTATCAGGAGGTACGGCAACCCATTCAAATGAGCTCTACCTCCTTTTCCTTCTCCTTCACATTTCTTCTAAGACTAATGCCGCATACACACGACCGTTTTTCACGATGGTAAAAATGCCATTTTTTAAATTGGGCATTAAAACCGATCGTGTGTATGCTCCAGAGCATTTTTAACAACGTGAAAAATGGCCAAAAAAAAAATGAGAACCTGCTCTATTTTTTCACGTCGTTTTTCCCGTCGTTTTTTTTAACGACGTGAAAAACGGTAGTGTGTATGCTTTTACGAGGGGAAAAAAACGTGCATGCTCAGAATCAAGTATGAGACGGGAGCGCTCGTTCTGGTAAAACTAGCGTTCGTAATGGAGATAGCACATTCGTCACGCTGTAACTGACTGAAAAGCACAAGGCTGAAAAGCGCGAATCGTCGCTCAACAAACTTTACTAACATGAAGGGTGGCGCCATTCGAACGGAACTTCCCCTTTATAGTGCCGTCATACGTGTTGTACATCACTGCGCTTTGCTCGAGCGTTTTTTTAAATGAACGTGTGTTTGCAAGACAGGCTTGAGAGGAAACAAGAAAAATCACGTCGAGAAAAAAGTTGTTTTTGAAAATGACATTAAAAACGATCGTGTGTACGCGGCATAAGGTGTTGTACACTTTAACACTGTTTTATAGTACGGTAATTAGTTTAGTTATATTCCTCGTGCTGTTTGTTTTCCTTACCTTGTAATTATAGGCTCACATGTTGTGGCTGCAGTTTGTAGTGTCATGGCTGATTGATTTCCCTATGTCCATGTATTCATCCAGCTAGCTTTTCCCTATTCACTAAAGGGGCAGGCAACGTCATGTTCCAGGTCACACAGCATCCAATCCATGCCTCACCATTTCTTCTGTGTTACATCACAAATGTAGGAGTACTAATGTGATGAAAACACATCTCCTGCAGCATGTGTGAGCTATCTACTTCCAGAAGGTTTTACCCCCTTCATGACCAGGGCCTTTTTCTGCTATTCAGCACTGTGCTACTCTAACCACTTGCCGACTGTCCGCCATCGATTTATGGTGGCAGAATGGCACTCCTGCACACATCGCCGTAGCTGTACGGCGGGCACTTTAAGGAGTATAGGGGGCGTGCAGCAGCGATATCCGCCGGGCACCCGGGATCGCTCCTGACAGAGCGAGGACAGGGATTTGTGTGTGTAAACACACAAATTCCCATCCTGTCAGGGGAGAGGAGACAGATCGTGTGTTCCTAGTATATAGGAACAACGATCGGTCTCCTCCCCAAGTTAGTCCCATCCCACCACAGTTAGAACACACAGTGAGGGAACACATTTAACCCCTTGATCGCCCCCTAGTGTTAACCCTTTCCCTGCCAGTGACATTTATACAGTAATCAGTGCATTTTTATAGCATATAAATGTCAATGGTCCGATAAATGTCAAGTGTTAAAAGTGTCCGATCTGTCCGCCGCAATGTCGCAGTCCCGATAAAAACCACAGATCGCTGCCATTACTAGTAAAAAAATTATAATAATAAAAAATGCCACAAATCTATCCCCTAGGGCCTATTTTGTAGATGCTATAACTTTAGCTCAAACCAATCAATATACGCTTATTGCGATTTTTTTTTTTCACCAAAAAATATGTCGAAGAATACATATCGGCCTAAATTGTTTTTTATTTTATTTTTTTTATTTACGCTCTTCTTTTGTTTATAGCGCAAAAATTTAAAAATCACAGAAGTGATCAAATACTACCAAAAGAAAGCTCTATTTGTGGGAAATAAAGGACATTAATTTTGTTTAGGTACAACTTTGCCCGACCGCGCAGTTGTCAGTTAAAGTAAAGCAGTCCCATATTGCTTGGTTAGGAAGGGGGTAAATCCTTCCGGGGCTGAAGTGGTTAACTGGCAAATGCTTGGTCAGGCACACTGTACGCAAATTTATGTAATTTTTACACACAAATAGAGCTTTGGGTTGGTGGTATTTACCGTATTTATCAGCGTATAACACACACCCTAACTTTAAGAGAGAAGTTTCAGGGAAAAAAAAATTACGCAGGCAAAGTTTACCCTCTTTTTTCAGGGTATAAAAGTGAGTGTTATATGCCAATAAATACAGTAATCATCCCTGGGTTTTAAATTTTTTACTCTATAAATCAAAAAATACCAAAAATTTTGAAAAAAAAAACATGTTTTTTTAGTCTCTGTCAAATTTTTGTGCAAACAATTAGTGTTCTTCTTAAATTTAGGCCTTTCTTTTAGGTCTTTTAGGTCTTTGGTAGTGTTGAGCGAACCCGAACTGTAAAGTTCGGGTCCGTACCGAATTTTAGCTTTTCCCCGAACCCGAACCCGGACTTTGCGCAAAAGTCCGGGTTCGGGTTCGGGTTCGGCAATCTAATTACGCATTTAGAAATGCTTCAGGGGCCAGCCAATCACCTTTTGATTAGCTGGTGTGCCCTTAGAGGCCATCATAGCCATGCCTACTAATGGCATGGCTGTGATTGGTCAGTGCAACATCTGACCCAGCTTCTATATAAGCTAGAGGCACACAGCACACACGTCACTCTGCTTCAGAATAGATAGGGAGAGGATCTTGGCTGCTGCTGTTGCTAATAGGGAGAGATTGTAAAATACATGAGGTAGTCCTGATTCTGCAATCTGAGGGAAAAGATAGAGAGATAGTGTAGTGTAGGGCCAGGTTCCTGTTGGTGCTTTCAGGGAGAGAGAATATTATATAGGAGTCCAGATTCAGAGATTAAAATCAGCGATCTGCATAGGTTTACCTGTTTGTGTTGCAGTGCAGTCTTTTTACACTGCCATGAGCCCAGTGTCAGAGAAAATCTAACTTTTAGGGGAAAAAAAAAAGGCACTTTATTGTGCTCTTTTCCAAAAGACCCATAGGGGAAAAAAAATAAAAAATTTGCATTTTATTTTGCTCGTGCAAAAAAAGACCCGTTTAGGGCAAAAAAAATAAAAAATTTGCACTTTAATGTACGCTTGCAATAAGAGCCATTCAGGGCCACAAAAAATAGTTTGCAGTGTGTTATACATATGTGGAGGTGTGTGAAATAAACAATTTCTATATAGTTTTCTCCTACTGTGCTATGCTTAAAAAACATTTTTTTTTAATAGCATTTTCTGCAGTTCTGTAGCTGTGCGATTCAGCGGTTACGTACTGTGGGTGTGTTCTGCTCTTCCAAAAAACGCCGTTTAGGGGCACAAAAAATAGTTTGCAGTGTGTTATACATATTTGGAGGTGTGTGAAATAAACAATTTCTAAATAGTTTTCTTCTACTGTGCTATACTAAAAAAAAAACTTTTTTTTTGAATAGCATTTTCTGCAGTTCTGTAGCTGTGCGATTCAGCGGTTACGTACTGTGGGTGTGTTCTGCTCTTCCAAAAAACGCCATTTAGGGGCACAAAAAATAGTTTGCAGTGTGTTATACATATTTGGAGGTGTGTGAAATAAACAATTTCTATATAGTTTTCTCCTACTGTGCTATACTAAAAAAAAAACATTTTTTTTTAATAGCATTTTCTGCAGTTCTGTAGCTGTGCGATTCAGCGGTTACGTACTGTGGGTGTGTTCTGCTCTTCCAAAAAACGCCGTTTAGGGGCACAAAAAATAGTTTACAGTGTGTTATACATATTTGGAGGTGTGTGAAATAAACAATTTCTAAATAGTTTTCTTCTACTGTGCTATACTAAAAAAACAACATTTTTTTTAATAGCATTTTCTGCAGTTCTGTAGCTGTGCGATTCAGCGGTTACGTACTGTGGGTGTGTTCTGCTCTTCCAAAAAACGCCGTTTAGGGGCACAAAAAATAGTTTGCAGTGTGTTATACATATTTGGAGGTGTGTGAAATAAACAATTTCTATATAGTTTTCTCCTACTGTGCTATACTAAAAAAAAAAACATTTTTTTTTAATACCATTTTCTGCAGTTCTGTAGCTGTGCGATTCAGCGGTTACGTACTGTGGGTGTGTTCTGCTCTTCCAAAAAACGCAGTTTAGGGGCACAAAAAATAGTTTGCAGTGTGTTATACATATTTGGAGGTGTGTGAAATAAACAATTTCTATATAGTTTTCTCCTACTGTGCTATACTAAAAAAACAACATTTTTTTTTAATAGCATTTTCTGCAGTTCTGTAGCTGTGCGATTCAGCGGTTACGTACTGTGGGTGTGTTCTGCTCTTCCAAAAACATCCATTTAGGGCAACATCCTAAATTTGGAAAATATGAGGAGAAGGTCAAAGGGACGTGGTGGCCCCGGTCGTGGTGCTGCTGGTGGAGCTCCTGTTGCAGGGAGAGGACGTGGTGGATCTGTGCCAGATACACGCACAAGTGAAACACCTTCCTCAGGTGCGAGTAGGCGACCGAGCCTGCGGCGGTATTTTGTCGCGCCTAATGAGGCTGTACGAATGTTTAGGCCAGGACAAGTACAGGCGATAGTAGATTGGGTTGCTGACAGTGCTTTGGGTTCCTTCACATTGTCTCCCACCCACTCTTCTGATGAAAGATCAGAGTTGGCACCTGAAACCCATGTCCATCAGTCTTTCACCTCACCCCCTTGCAAATCAGCCAAGCAGTCTGAGCCCCAAATCATGCAGCAGTCTCTTCTGCTTTTCGATGACTCTGTTAGCAGGGTTTCCCAGGGCCATCCACCTAGCCCTGCCCCAGAAGTGGAAGAGATTGAGTGCACCGATGCCCAACCACTTATGTTTCATGATGAGTACATGGGAGGACCATCGCAGTACGTCTCGGATGATGACGAAACACAGGTGCCAACTGCTGCTGCTTTCGCAATTGTGCAGACAGACAAGGAGGGCAGGGGTGAAGACTGGGTGGAAGATGATGTGGAGGACGATGAGGTCCTCGACCCCACATGGAATCAACGTTATGCAGGTGACCAGTGTAGTTTGGAGGAAGAGGCGGTGGTCGCACAGAGCCACCAGCACAGCAGAAGAGGGAGCAGGGTGCAAAAGCGGAGCGTCCGTCCCCTAGACAGTATGTCTGCTACTGCCCAACGCAGCAAGGGACCGAGCACACCAAAGCCAGGTCCAAGGAGTTCCCTAGCGTGGCAGTTCTTCACACAATGTGCTGATGACTAGGGATGAGCTTCGTGTTCGAGTCGAACATACGTTCGACTCGAACATCGGCTGTTCGATCGTTCGACGAAGATCGAACTATTTGGGCCGTTCGCGCCAAATTCGAGTGACGCGAACGGCCCACAATGCACTACGCCATCGCAGTGTCATCCAGGCGCTGTGATTGGCCAAGCATGCACTGTGACCCCGCATGCTTGGCCAATCACAGCGCCGGCAGCGAGGAGAGCAATGATTGGCCACAGGCAGGATGCCTGTGGCCAATTATTGCTGAGGGGGTTTAGTACACGCCCCACACTATAAAAGGCCGCCAGCGCGGCGGCCTTGTGTAGTGTGTTCCGGACCGGAGTAGGGAAAGAGAAGCATAGGCAGGGACAGTGTCATTATTTTTCCTTTACATAATCCTGGATTCCTTGTGTTTAGGGACAGATAAGGATAGGTAGGGAGAGTGTCAGTGACAGTGTGCTATTCTGTGCTAATCCTTGTTTGTAGGGACAGAGAGGTACAGTGAGGGAAAGTGTCAGTGTGCTATTCTGTTCTAAACCAATCTTGCTGAACCATATTTTCAATCCTTGAGTTTAGGGACAGAGAGGTACAGTGAGGGAAAGTGTCAGTGTGCTATTTTGTGCTAAATCTTGTTTGTAGGGACAGAGAGGTACAGTGAGGGAAAGTGTCAGTGTGCTATTTTGTGCTAAATCTTGTTTGTAGGGACAGAGAGGTACAGTGAGGGAAAGTGTCAGTGTGCTATTCTGTTCGAAACCAATTTTGCTGTTCCATATTTTCAATCCTTGAGTTTAGGGACAGGGAAGGACACTCGTAGAAATTATCAGTGTGCTATTCTGTGCTAAATCTTGTTTGTAGGGAGGGACAGAGTAGGACAGTGAGGGAAAGTGTCAGTGTGCTATTCTGTTCTAAAACTATTTTGCTGAACCATATTTTCAATCCTTGAGTTGAGGGACAGAGAGGTACAGTGAGTGAAACTGACAGTGTGCTGTTCTGTTCTAAACCAAATTTGCTGTTCCATATTTTCAATCCTTGAGTTGAGGGACAGAGAGGTACAGTGAGGGAAAGTGTCAGTGTGCTATTCTGTTCTAAAACTATTTTGCTGAACCATATTTTCAATCCTTGAGTTGAGGGACAGAGAGGTACAGTGAGTGAAACTGACAGTGTGCTGTTCTGTTCTAAACCAAATTTGCTGTTCCATATTTTCAATCCTTGAGTTGAGGGACAGAGAGGTACAGTGAGGGAAAGTGTCAGTGTGCTATTCTGTTCTAAAACTATTTTGCTGAACCATATTTTCAATCCTTGAGTTGAGGGACAGAGAGGTACAGTGAGTGAAACTGACAGTGTGCTGTTCTGTTCTAAACCAAATTTGCTGTTCCATATTTTCAATCCTTGAGTTGAGGGACAGAGAGGTACAGTGAGGGAAAGTGTCGGTGTGCTATTCTGTTCTAAAACTATTTTGCTGAACCATATTTTCAATCCTTGAGTTGAGGGACAGAGAGGTAAAGTGAGTGAAACTGACAGTGTGCTGTTCTGTTCTAAACCAAATTTGCTGTTCCATATTTTCAATCCTTGAGTTGAGGGACAGAGAGGTACAGTGAGGGAAAGTGTCAGTGTGCTATTCTGTTCTAAAACTATTTTGCTGGATTCATATTTTCAATCCTTGAGTTGAGGGACAGAGAAGTACAGTGAGTGAAACTGACAGTGTGCTGTTCTGTTCTAAACCAAATTTGCTGTTCCATATTTTCAATCCTTGAGTTGAGGGACAGAGAGGTACAGTGAGGGAAAGTGTCAGTGTGCTATTCTGTTCTAAAATTGTTTTGCTGAACCATATTTTTAATCCTTGAGTTGAGGGACAGAGAGGTACAGTGAGTGAAACTGACAGTGTGCTGTTCTGTTCTAAACCAAATTTGCTGTTCCATATTTTCAATCCTTGAGTTGAGGGACAGAGAGGTACAGTGAGTGAAACTGACAGTAGGCTGTTCTGTTCTAAACCAAATTTGCTGTTCCATATTTTCAATCCTTGAGTTGAGGGACAGAGAGGTACAGTGAGGGAAAGTGTCAGTGTGCTATTCTGTTCTAAAACTATTTTGCTGAACCATATTTTCAATCCTTGAGTTGAGGGACAGAGAGGTACAGTGAGTGAAACTGACAGTGTGCTGTTCTGTTCTAAACCAAGTTTGCTGTTCCATATTTTCAATCCTTGAGTTGAGGGACAGAGAGGTACCGTGAGGGAAAGTGTCAGTGTGCTATTCTGTTCTAAAACTATTTTGCTGGACCATATTTTCAATCCTTGAGTTGAGGGACAGAGAGGTACAGTGAGTGAAACTAACAGTGTGCTGTTCTGTTCTAAACCAAATTTGCTGTTCCATATTTTCAATCCTTGAGTTGAGGGACAGAGAGGTACAGTGAGGGAAAGTGTCAGTGTGCTATTCTGTTCTAAAACTATTTTGCTGAACCATATTTTCAATCCTTGAGTTGAGGGACAGAGAGGTACAGTGAGTGAAACTGACAGTGTGCTGTTCTGTTCTAAACCAAATTTGCTGTTCCATATTTTCAATCCTTGAGTTGAGGGACAGAGAGGTACAGTGAGTGAAACTGACAGTGTGCTGTTCTGTTCTAAACCAAATTTGCTGTTCCATATTTTCAATCCTTGAGTTGAGGGACAGAGAGGTACAGTGAGGGAAAGTGTCAGTGTGCTATTCTGTTCTAAAACTATTTTGCTGGACCATATTTTCAATCCTTGAGTTGAGGGACAGAGAGGTACAGTGAGTGAAACTGACAGTGTGCTGTTCTGTTCTAAACCAAATTTGCTGTTCCATATTTTCAATCCTTGAGTTGAGGGACAGAGAGGTAAAGTGAGGGAAAGTGTCAGTGTGCTATTCTGTTCTAAAACTATTTTGCTGAACCATATTTTCAATCCTTGAGTTGAGGGACAGAGAGGTACAGTGAGTGAAACTGACAGTGTGCTGTTCTGTTCTAAACCAAATTTGCTGTTCCATATTTTCAATCCTTGAGTTGAGGGACAGAGAGGTACAGTGAGTGAAACTGACAGTGTGCTGTTCTGTTCTAAACCAAATTTGCTGTTCCATATTTTCAATCCTTGAGTTGAGGGACAGAGAGGTACAGTGAGGGAAAGTGTCAGTGTGCTATTCTGTTCTAAAACTATTTTGCTGGACCATATTTTCAATCCTTGAGTTGAGGGACAGAGAGGTACAGTGAGTGAAACTGACAGTGTGCTGTTCTGTTCTAAACCAAATTTGCTGTTCCATATTTTCAATCCTTGAGTTGAGGGACAGAGAGGTACAGTGAGGGAAAGTGTCAGTGTGCTATTCTGTTCTAAAATTATTTTGCTGAACCATATTTTCAATCCTTGAGTTGAGGGACAGAGAGGTACAGTGAGTGAAACTGACAGTGTGCTGTTCTGTTCTAAACCAAATTTGCTGTTCCATATTTTCAATCCTTGAGTTGAGGGACAGAGAGGTACAGTGAGGGAAAGTGTCAGTGTGCTATTCTGTTCTAAAATTATTTTGCTGAACCATATTTTCAATCCTTGAGTTGAGGGACAGAGAGGTACAGTGAGTGAAACTGACAGTGTGCTGTTCTGTTCTAAACCAAATTTGCTGTTCCATATTTTCAATCCTTGAGTTGAGGGACAGAGAGGTACAGTGAGTGAAACTGACAGTGTGCTGTTCTGTTCTAAACCAAATTTGCTGTTCCATATTTTCAATCCTTGAGTTGAGGGACAGAGAGGTACAGTGAGGGAAAGTGTCAGTGTGCTATTCTGTTCTAAAACTATTTTGCTGAACCATATTTTCAATCCTTGAGTTGAGGGACAGAGAGGTACAGTGAGTGAAACTGACAGTGTGCTGTTCTGTTCTAAACCAAATTTGCTGTTCCATATTTTCAATCCTTGAGTTGAGGGACAGAGAGGTACAGTGAGGGAAAGTGTCAGTGTGCTATTCTGTTCTAAAACTATTTTGCTGGACCATATTTTCAATCCTTGAGTTGAGGGACAGAGAGGTACAGTGAGTGAAACTGACAGTGTGCTGTTCTGTTCTAAACCAAATTTGCTGTTCCATATTTTCAATCCTTGAGTTGAGGGACAGAGAGGTACAGTGAGGGAAAGTGTCAGTGTGCTATTCTGTTCTAAAACTATTTTGCTGAACCATATTTTCAATCCTTGAGTTGAGGGACAGAGATGTACAGTGAGTGAAACTGACAGTGTGCTGTTCTGTTCTAAACCAAATTTGCTGTTCCATATTTTCAATCCTTGAGTTGAGGGACAGAGAGGTACAGTGAGTGAAACTGACAGTGTGCTGTTCTGTTCTAAACCAAATTTGCTGTTCCATATTTTCAATCCTTGAGTTGAGGGACAGAGAGGTACAGTGAGGGAAAGTGTCAGTGTGCTATTCTGTTCTAAAACTATTTTGCTGAACCATATTTTCAATCCTTGAGTTGAGGGACAGAGAGGTAAAGTGAGTGAAACTGACAGTGTGCTGTTCTGTTCTAAACCAAATTTGCTGTTCCATATTTTCAATCCTTGAGCTGAGGGACAGAGAGGTACAGTGAGGGAAAGTGTCAGTGTGCTATTCTGTTCTAAAACTATTTTGCTGGACCATATTTTCAATCCTTGAGTTGAGGGACAGAGAGGTACAGTGAGTGAAACTGACAGTGTGCTGTTCTGTTCTAAACCAAATTTGTTGTTCCATATTTTCAATCCTTGAGTTGAGGGACAGAGAGGTACAGTGAGGGAAAGTGTCAGTGTGCTATTCTGTTCTAAAATTATTTTGCTGAACCATATTTTCAATCCTTGAGTTGAGGGACAGAGAGGTACAGTGAGTGAAACTGACAGTGTGCTGTTCTGTTCTAAACCAAATTTGCTGTTCCATATTTTCAATCCTTGAGTTGAGGGACAGAGAGGTACAGTGAGGGAAAGTGTCAGTGTGCTATTCTGTTCTAAAATTATTTTGCTGAACCATATTTTCAATCCTTGAGTTGAGGGACAGAGAGGTACAGTGAGTGAAACTGACAGTGTGCTGTTCTGTTCTAAACCAAATTTGCTGTTCCATATTTTCAATCCTTGAGTTGAGGGACAGAGAGGTACAGTGAGTGAAACTGACAGTGTGCTGTTCTGTTCTAAACCAAATTTGCTGTTCCATATTTTCAATCCTTGAGTTGAGGGACAGAGAGGTACAGTGAGGGAAAGTGTCAGTGTGCTATTCTGTTCTAAAACTATTTTGCTGAACCATATTTTCAATCCTTGAGTTGAGGGACAGAGAGGTACAGTGAGTGAAACTGACAGTGTGCTGTTCTGTTCTAAACCAAATTTGCTGTTCCATATTTTCAATTCTTGAGTTGAGGGACAGAGAGGTACAGTGAGGGAAAGTGTCAGTGTGCTATTCTGTTCTAAAATTATTTTGCTGAACCATATTTTCAATCCTTGAGTTGAGGGACAGAGAGGTACAGTGAGTGAAACTGACAGTGTGCTGTTCTGTTCTAAACCAAATTTGCTGTTCCATATTTTCAATCCTTGAGTTGAGGGACAGAGAGGTACAGTGAGGGAAAGTGTCAGTGTGCTATTCTGTTCTAAAACTATTTTGCTGAACCATATTTTCAATCCTTGAGTTGAGGGACAGAGAGGTACAGTGAGTGAAACTGACAGTGTGCTGTTCTGTTCTAAACCAAATTTGCTGTTCCATATTTTCAATCCTTGAGTTGAGGGACAGAGAGGTACAGTGAGGGAAAGTGTCAGTGTGCTATTCTGTTCTAAAACTAGTTTGCTGAACCATATTTTCAATCCTTGAGTTGAGGGACAGAGAGGTAAAGTGAGTGAAACTGACAGTGTGCTGTTCTGTTCTAAACCAAATTTGCTGTTCCATATTTTCAATCCTTGAGTTGAGGGACAGAGAGGTACAGTGAGGGAAAGTGTCAGTGTGCTATTCTGTTCTAAAACTATTTTGCTGGACCATATTTTCAATCCTTGAGTTGAGGGACAGAGAGGTACAGTGAGTGAAACTGACAGTGTGCTGTTCTGTTCTAAACCAAATTTGCTGTTCCATATTTTCAATCCTTGAGTTGAGGGACAGAGAGTTACAGTGAGTGAAACTGACAGTGTGCTGTTCTGTTCTAAACCAAATTTGCTGTTCCATATTTTCAATCCTTGAGTTTAGGGACAGAGAAGGACACTCGTAGAAATTATCAGTGTGCTATTCTGTGCTAAATCTTGTTTGTAGGGAGGGACAGAGTAGGACAGTGAGGGAAAGTGTCAGTGTGCTATTCTAATCTAAAACTATTTTGCTGAACCATATTTTCAATCCTTGTGTTTAGGGACAGAGAAGGATAGGCAGGGGACAGTGTCAGTGTCATTGTTGCTAAGCCTCCTGCACAGTATACACCTGAAAGTAGCCCTTATTGCTGTTTTTCCCATCTCCCTGCAGGCCATCCATTAAAATGTCTGGAAGGCAACCAAGGAGAGGCAGACAGTCAGGAGGCAAAAAAAGAGGGCAAGCAGGCTCTGTGTCTGGGGGCAACAGTGCTGGTCGTGTACGCGGTGCATTGTCATCAGCACATGGCCATGGGACACGCTTGTCCTTCTTTTCGGCAGCTGGACATGTTGAGCCACATCATGCCGAAGACTTGGTAGAGTGGATGACCAAGCCCACCTCATCCTCCTCATCCTCTCTCACCCAGGCTCAGGGTACTGGCAAAGCAGCTGCCAAAGCGTCCTCTTCTCTGGTATCATTATCTTCATTAGTCAATCCTTCCCTAGACCCACCATGCCCTCCTCCTGAGGAGTCCCCCGAACTGTTTGAGCACAGTGTTGGGTACATGCTCCAGGAGGATGCCCAGCGTTTGGAAGGATCTGATGATGATACCCAGCTAGAGGAAGGCAGCAGCGTGAGAGCAGAGAGAGGGGATGCTCAAGAAGGACACCAATCTGGCAGTCATGCTCCAGCAGCTGCAGCATATTGCCAGATTGGCTCCAGTGATGAGGAGGGAGGGGATGATGAGGTCACTGACTCCACGTGGGTGCCTAATAGGAGAGAGGAGGATGAGGAGGAGGCACATCTCCAACGAGGCAGGATGCCCTTGAGTGGCCAGCGTATGGGCAGCACACCGACGGAATCACACCGCAGAGCTCCGCCTGTGCAGGGCGCTGCCTCTGCCCGTCATGCAAAAAGTTCTATGGTGTGGGCCTTTTTTGAGGCGAGTGCATCAGATCGCACAGCTGCTGTTTGCAACATATGTCTCAAGCGTATATCGCGTGGCCAAAACATCAGCCGCTTGGGCACCACATGCTTGATTAGACATATGTTGACCTGGCATGCAGCTCGTTGGCAAGCCTACCTTAAAGACCCACACCAAAGAACAAAGCTGACCTCTTCTTGCACCGCATCAGCTGGGATCTCCAACCCCACTATACCTTCACTCCTCTCTGAAACCTGCTCTGAAAGGAATGAAGGTGTAGAATTAGGTGTGTCACAGGCAAGTACTTGCGGGCACTCTGCTAGCAGTACACCAACGTCCGATTCTAGCAGGCAAATTTCCCTGCCCCAGCTGCTGGACCGTCGAAAGAAGTTCACTCCCAGCCATCCACATGCCCAGCGGTTGAATGCTAGCTTGGCTAAATTGCTAGCGCTTCAACTGCTGCCTTTTCAGTTGGTAGACTCGGCCCCCTTCCGTGAGTTTGTGCAATGTGCGGTTCCTCAGTGGCAGGTTCCCAAACGACACTTTTTCGCACGGAAGGCTATTCCAGCTCTCTACAGGCATGTGGAAGGCAATGTCTTGGCCTCGCTGGACAGGGCGGTCAGCGGTAAGGTGCATATTACCGCTGACTCATGGTCCAGCAGGCATGGACAGGGACGTTACCTTTCTTTCACGGCCCATTGGGTCACTCTTTTGGCAGCTGGGAAGGATGCAGGACAAGGTGCAGTAGTGTTGGAGGTTGTTCCACCGCCACGCCTCCAAAATGCTACTACTGGTTGTGACACACCTCTCTCCTCCACCCCCTCCTCTTCTTCTTCCTCCATGGCCTCTTCCTGTGGTTTGTCCTTGGAACCAGCGGTGCTCCGTAGGCGTTCAAGGGGCTACGCAAGTAGGCAGGCAAAAAGATGCCATGCCGTGCTTGCGCTGGTGTGTTTGGGGGACAGGAGCCACACTGGGGCAGAGGTCCTGTCTGCTCTGCAGGGGCAGGCCGAGAGGTGGTTGACGCCACGCCAGCTTAAGCCAGGAATGGTGGTTTGCGACAATGGCACCAACCTCCTCTCCGCCCTCCGACAGGGACAACTGACCCATGTGCCCTGTATGGCTCACGTCCTTAACCTGGTGGTGCAGCGGTTCTTGGGCAGGTACCCAGGCTTACAGGATGTCCTGAGGCAGGCCAGGAAAGTCTGTGTGCATTTCCGCAGATCTTATAATGCCAGTGCTCGCCTGGCTGAGCTTCAAAAGGAGTTGAACCTGCCCAAGAACCGCCTTATATGTGACATGCCCACCAGGTGGAACTCAACGTTGGCCATGCTGCAGCGGCTGCACACGCAGCAGAGGGCCATCAATGAGTACCTGTGCGACTACGGCACCAGGACAGGGTCAGGGGAGCTCGGTTTTTTTCACCACGCCAGTGGGGCATGATCAGGGATGCATGCACTGTCCTGGCACCATTTGAGGAGGCCACGAGGATGGTGAGCAGTGACAGTGCATGCATCAGTGACACTGTACCTCTTGTCCACCTGTTGGAGCACACGCTGCGTGGAATAATGGACAGGGCACTTGAGGCAGAACAGAGGCAGGAAGAGGAGGACTTCCTTGCCTCTCAAGGCCCCCTTTACCCAGACAGTGTTCCTTCTGTCCCACCCATCGCATAGGAGGAGGAGGAGGAGGAGGAGGATTGTGTCAGCATGGAGGTGGAGGCTGGCACTCAGCATCATCAGCAGCAGTCTTTTAGGGATGATTTACAGTCCCAAAAAACCAGTGGACTTGTACGTGGCTGGGAGGAGGTGGCTGCAGATCATGTCGTCCTTAGTGACCCAGAGGACTCCGGACTGAATGCCTCAGCTAACCTACGCTGCATGGCCTCCCTGATCCTGCAAAGTCTGCGGAAGGATCCTCGTATTCTTCGGATCAAGGAGAGGGACCATTACTGGCTGGCCACTCTCCTTGATCCACGGTACAAGGGTAAGGCTGCGGACCTTATCGTACCGTCGCAGAGGGAGCAGAGGATGAGACAACTCCGGGAGGCCTTGCAGAAAGGTCTGTGCAACGCGTTCCCAGAGACTGGGAGGTTACAAACTCCTGGTCCTGGACAACGAGTTGCTGAGGCTTCGGGCAGTCAAAGAAGGAGCGGTGGGGAAGGTGGCCGTCTGACCGATGCGTTCAGACAATTCTTTAGTCCGCAGCCCCAAAGTATGATCGGTTCCAGCAACCATCGCCAGCGTCTGATATACATGGTGCAGGAATACCTAGGGGCAAGGTCAGACTTGGACACCTTCCCCACCGAAAATCCTCTGGCTTACTGGGTCTTGAGGATGGATCACTGGCCAGAGCTTGCACAGTATGCAATTGAGCTACTGGCCTGTCCTGCATCCAGCGTTCTTTCAGAACGCACATTCAGTGCTGCTGGAGGATTTGTCACGGATCACAGGGTGCGCCTGTCCACCGACTCGGTTGATCGACTGACTTTCATCAAGATGAACCAGTGTTGGATCACCACCAGCTACCACACACCAGATGCTGATATAACAGACTAATTGATTTTAAAATGTCACATCCCTTCAAGACTGATGCTGATGCTGAGTGCCTGTGCTGTTATGTTGACTGGCTATCCTCCTCCTCCTCCTCAATGATACGATTAACGATGATAGCTTGGAAGATCATTTTGGTTTATGGGTGACGCCACCAGTGGCTAAGGCCCAATTTTTCAGCCCCTGTTTAACAGGGGCGTGTAATTAAAATTTTTGATGCAATACTTTGCAACAGGCCTCATTGCTGTGCTCCAAGTACAGTATCTGTGAGGGGTTGCAGTGTTGTGCCACCAGTGCCTAAGGCCCAATTTTTCAGCCCCTGTTCAACAGGGGCATGCAATTATAATTATTGATCTAATAATTCACAGCAGGGCCCATTGCTGCGCCCACCAAGAGTAACTGTCAGGCCTTACAGTGTTGTGGCACCAGCACCACCATCACCACCACCACCACCACCAAAGGCCCAATTTTTAAGCCCCTGTTCAACAGGGGCATGCAATTATAATTATTGATCTAATAATTCACAGCAGGGACCATTGCTGCGCCCACCAAGAGTAACTGTCAGGCCTTACAGTGTTGTGGCACCAGCACCACCATCACCACCACCACCACCACCACCAAAGGCCTAATTTTTCAGCCCCTGTTCAACAGGGGCATGCAATTACAATTCTTGATCTAATAATTCACAGCAGGGCCCATTGCTGCGCCCACCAAGAGTAACTGTCAGGCCTTACAGTGTTGTGGCACCAGCACCACCATCACCACCACCACCACCACCAAAGGCCTAATTTTTCAGCCCCTGTTCAACAGGGGCATGCAATTACAATTCTTGATCTAATAATTCACAGCAGGGCCCATTGCTGCGCCCACCAAGAGTAACTGTCAGGCCTTACAGTGTTGGGGCACCAGCACCACCATCAAAGGCCCAATTTTTACTACCACTGATCAACAATTATATGTTATTACAATTCCTGATATAATAGTTGACAGCAGGGCGTTCCAGCACCCACCAAGAGTAACTGTGAGTGCTTACAGTGTTGTGCCAACACCAACACCTAAGGGGCCAATTTCTGCAGAGTATATACGGCAGGTCCCTACTTTCAAACATCCAACTTACAAACGACTACTACTTGCAAACGGAAGAAGACAACAGGAAGTGAGAGGAAATCTACCCCTTGGAAGGAAAATTCTCTCCTGTAAGAATTAATATGGGAGAAAGGTGTCTCCTCTCTACTGATGCTTTATCACCAATCCTTGTTTCAATAAAAACACCACATTTCAAAAACAGTTGTCATTGGGACGCAAAGTGAGGTGAAATGTTCTGAACAGGGGCACAGACAGCAAAAAAAATGTGACAGGGGTGATAACCGTTCCCTATGTTTTACAAAAAACTAAAAAAAAGGAATTTGCCATGGAGCTCCACTTAAACAATGCAGCTGTTCAAAATTATAAACAGATTCTACATAAGAACAAACCTACAGTCCCTGTCTTGTATGCACCGCCTGTATACGGCTGTTCAGAGTATATAGGTCCTTTTTTATTTTGTGTGTGGGGTTCCCCTTAATGTCCATACAAGACCCAAAGGGGCTGGTAATGGGCTGGGGTAGGGGGGGGGGGGGTTGATGGGGTAGCTATGCCATTTTTCCTAAAGATTTTCATCCATATTACCGGGACCACACATTGCATTAAAGCCGCAAGCAGTTTTAAATGACTTTTTTCCCTTTAGAAATGTTATTTTGTGCAGGGACAGTTCTAAACACGGGAAACACGTGGCACTTCACAGGCATACTTTAGACACCCCCCAGGTACAATATTTAAAGGAATATTTGACTTTTTTTTTTCACTTTATGCATCATTAAAATGACTGCTCCCGGAAAACGTCCGTTTTTAAAACTTCTTTTTGCATTGATACATGTCCCCTGGTGCAGAAGCCGGGTTCCCAAACTCTGTTATAATTAGCACTTTAGAATCCGAACGTTCGCATCCATTGTATTTAATAGGGTTCTAATGTTCGTGCGAACTTTCGGTCCGTTCGCGGGTTCTGGTGCGAACCGAACCCGGGGGTGTTCGGCTCATCACTACTGATGACAAGACACGAGTGGTTTGCAGGCTGGGCAATCAGAGGCTGAAGCGAGGCATAAACGTTCTCAACCTGAGCACAACCTGCATGACCAGGCATCTAAGTGCAAAGCACGAGCTGCAGTGGAGTAGACACCTCAAAAACCAAGAAAGGTCTCTGGCTCCTCCTGCTTCCTCTTCTGCTGCAGTCTCGGCCTCTTCATCCACCTCTGTAGTGACAGTGGCACCTGCCACCCCGCAAACAGAGGATCTGCCAGCAACACTACCACCTGGGTCACCAACCATCTCCACAATGTCCCATGGAAGCGTTCAGCTCTCTATCTCCCAAACATTGGAGCGGAAGAGGAAGTACCCCCCTAGCCACCCGCGATCCCTGGCCCTGAATGCCAGCATTTCAAAACTCCTGGCCTTTGAAATGCTGTCATTCCGTATGGTGGAGACGCAGAGTTTTAAAAGCCTGATGGCATTGGCTGTCCCACAGTACGTCGTGCCCAGCCGCCACTATTTTTCCAGGCGAGCCATCCCTTCCCTGCACAACCAAGTGGGGGACAAAATCAGGTGTGCACTGCGCAACGCCATCTGTGGCAAGGTCCACCTAACTACGGATGCGTGGACCAGTAAGCACGGTCAGGGACGTTATATCTCCCTAACAGCACACTGGGTAAATGCAGTGGCGGCTGGGCCTGAGGCAGATAGCAGTTTGGCGCATGTCCTTCCACCACCGAGGATTGCAGGGCGCTTCAGTTTGCCTCCTGTTGCTAACTCCTCCTACTCCGCTTCCTCATCCTCTACCGCCTCCTCATCCGGTCAGCGTAACACCTTCACCACCAACTTCAGCACAGCCAGGGGTAAACGACAGCAGGCAGTTTTAAAACTTTCCTGTTTGGGGGAAAAACCCCACACCGCGCAGGAGTTGTGGAGGGACATGGAACAACAGACCAATGAGTGGTTGCTGTCAGTGAGCCTCAAGCCCGGCCTGGTGGTGTGCGATAATGGGAGAAATCTCGTAGCAGCTCTGGGCCTAGCCGGTTTGACGCACATCCCTTGCCCGGCGCATGTGCTGAACTTGGTGGTCCAGAGGTTCCTTAAAAATGACCCCAATATGCCAGAGCTGCTGCAGAAAGTGTGGGCTGTGTGTGCGCACTTTCGGCGTTCTCACCCTGCTGCTGCTCGCCTGTCAGCGCTGCAGCGTAACTTCGGCCTTCCCGCTCACCGCCTCATATGTGACGTGCCCACAAGGTGGAACTCCACCTTGCACATGCTGGCTAGACTGTGCGAGCAGCAGCAGGCGATAGTGGAGTTTCAGCTGCAGCAATCACGCGTGAGTCGCTCTGCGGAACAGCACCACTTCACCACCAATAACGGCCTCTATGCGAGACCTGTGTGCCTTGTTGCGCTGTTTCGAGTACTCCACCAACATGTCCAGTGCCAATGACGCCGTTCTTAGCGTTACTATCCCAGTTCTATGCCTCCTTGAAAAAACGCTTCGGGCGATGATGGAAGAGGATGTGGCACAGGAAGATGAGGAGGAGGAGGAGGAAGCGGATCATTTCAAAGGCTTTCAGGGCAGTCTTTCACAAGTGGCTACGAGGGTGGGTTCCTGCACCAACAAACGCCAGGTACACAATTGTCCGGCAGAAAGGGCACAGTTCTGGAGGATGACGAGGTGGAGGAGGAGATGGAGGAGGAGGAGGAGCCATTTTCACAGCAGGGTGGCACCCAGACCAGCTCGTGGCCATCACTGGTGCGTGGCTGGGGGGATACAGAGGACACAGACGATACACCTCCCACAGAGGACAGCTTTTCTTTGCCTCTGGGCAGCCTGGCACACATGAGCGATTACATGCTGCAGTGTTTCCGCAATGACCGCCGAGTTGCCCACATTTAAACTGGTGCTGATTACTGGGTGGCCACCCTGCTGGATCCCCGTTACAAGGACAACGTACCGTCCTTAATTCCCTCACTGGAGCGGGATCGTAAGATGCGCGAGTACAAGCGCACGCTGGTAGACGCGCTGCTGGTGGCATTCCCACCTGACAGCGGGCGTACGGTGGAAGCACAAGGCGAAGGCAGAGGAGGAGGAAGAGGTCGCCAACGCAGCCGGGGCACCGGCAGCACCTCGGAAGGCAGGGTTAGCATGGCTGAAATGTGGAAAAGCTTTGTCAGCACGCCACAACAACCAGCACCACCAGCTGAGATGGAACGTCTTAGCAGGAGGCAGCATTTCACCAACATGGTTGAGCAGTATGTGTCCACAGGCCTACACGTACTGGATGACGGGTCTGCCCCCTTTAACTTCTGGGTCTCCAAATTGGGCACATGGCCTGAGCTTGCCCTTTATGCCTTGGAGGTGCTGGCCTGCCCTGCAGCCAGTGTATTATCTGAACGTGTATTTAGCACGGCAGGGGGCGTTATCACAGACAAGCGCAGCCGCCTGTCCAGAGCCAATGTGGACAAGCTCACGTTCATTAAAATTAACCAGGCATGGATCCCACAGGACTTGTCCGTACCTTGTGCAGAATAGACATGTATACCGGTGTTGTGACAAAAACTGTCCGGCCATCGGATTGTGTCCGGCCCATACTGCGAAGGCGCAGCGCTTGCGCAGTACAGAGGACAAGGAGATTCACAAAATCTCCGAAGATGAACGGCGCCTGCGCAGTGAGTGCAGGTTCAAGCCCCACCATCCAAGTGGACATACGGTAGCACATAGTAACAGGGCCCCTCACGGGCTCGGTTCGATCGCCACGCTTCGGGCACGGCCTCACTTGGCTCGGCTTGAACCACGGATGGTGTGGCCTTCACCTGAACTCACCCCGCAGGCACCGTTCGTCTTGGGAGATTTTCGAAATCCCCTTGTCCTACATACTGAGCAAGCGCAGTACAGGGTGGACACTATTTGACGGGGGACAGAATTCGACACATCACCGGCCTTACCCAGCCATTGTTGTATTTTTGAACCAGTGTTGGCTACCTCGTCCTCCTCCACCGCCGCTTCCACCTACACAGCCACATCCACCGCCACCTCAACCTCCTACTCCATATGGACCTCGTCCTCCTAGGTCAAGATTATAATTTTTATTTTATTTTTTTGTAGCGCACAGATCCTTTCCCCCTTACCTGCCTTTATGTTGTTGGCTCCTCGCAGGAGGGAGAAAGGCACACCGCAGTACCAGACCGTACCCTCCTATATAAAGAGGTTGAGCGGTGTACTTGACGGGCCGTGTCCACAGCCGGAGTCAAAACTCCTCCAGAGGATGATTCTCACCTCTACTGTAGGTAGAGGCAAGTCCTTTAATTTCCAGTAAAGTCAATGTCCACACGAGCTGAAATTACAACTCTTATTCTCTCATGGCAAAATAAACTCTACTCGGATAGAAAAGGTTAGAGCAAAGAAACAGGACAGCTTAAGGTGTGGAGGAGGTCCAGGCACAAACGTAGCACATTCACTTCACTGCTTAGGTTTCTCAAACACTTTTAGGTGCACGGTCTCTGCCACAGACCTTGAGGTTGGTCTCTGCCACAGACCGGGTGTACAAGGCCCCTGCCACGGACCTGGAGAACTTTGGTCTCTGCCACAGACCAGGGTGTATAAGGCCCCTGCCACGGGCCGGGTGAATAAGGCCTCTGATACAGTCAAGATGACCTTGAGCTTCTCCTTCTACGAACCTAGCCCATTTCAAGGGGAAGACATCTCTCCAGGGAGTCAACAGACCATTCCTTCACCGTGACTCCCGCATCTGTCCATCAGAATGATCCTCCCTTCCCTGGAACATGGTCCCCTACACGAGGCGGCACCCTAAGACTCCTCGACCCTTAGCGGACTCCAGACGAAGGCTCTGGACTCCAGGCTTTACTCCCGCACCTAGGCCTCCATACCCAGGGCAGCAGGAACTCCAGGATAGTACCTTACCCCGGGCTAAAGGTACCCGAGATGGAACAGGAACACATGCACCCAGGCCGAAGGCACCTGGGCGTGGACCCCACTGGACATCAGCCCCCAGGCCAAAGGTCTGCCCCTTTTATATGCTCTCCCGGCATGCACAGCAGGTTCCCCGCCCTGCTGTACTACTGCCAAGAGGGGACACAAAAGGCACAGCACTGTATCGGCGGTTCAACCCTAGCCTACCATGGCAGCGCCACCTGTAGGCCGCAGGGAACTGTACACCAATACTGTCCCCCGAGGACAAAATGGTCCATGAATCCTACAGAATTAGGGTGTTTGAGCCTATTTACCACTCAAACACTTCCCTTAAATTTAGCACCCTGCTACATTTTTATTTCAAAGTATTTTATTTTCCCACTAGCTTATCCATTAAATTGAATAATTTATTCCAGAAAGGGCGTATTCTGGGGCATTCCCACCATATGTGTGGCATCGTGCCGTTGAGTTTCTGAGGTTCTTAATGACTTCCCGTACCTCTTCTGCTGAAAAGGGGGCCTCCAGCATATTTTTTTATTTTTTATTTTTTTTATGTTATTTTAAGTTATTTCCCTATCCAAATTTGTTTGCAGAGCACTTGCCATGCTCTTAACAACATTTTGCTGCCATTTGCAGCCCTCTAGCCCTTTACATTACTTTTTTAGAGCCTTTTTAGTTCTTAGAAGTCCGGGTCCCCATTGACTTCAATGGGGTTCGGGTTTGGGTTCGGGTTAAAGTTCGGTCCCGAACCCGAACTTTTTTCCGAAGTTCGGCCGAACCTGTCGAACCCGAACATCCAGGTGTCCGCTCAACTCTAGTCTTTGGTAAATATAACCCAAATCAGGATAGTCTGAAAAGTTATAGCGTTTACAAACTTTGGTGTATATATATATATGAACATTGATCTGCCTATCTCATTTCTCCAGGCCCTAAAATGCCAAGACAGTACAAATGATCCCTTTTTCGAAAGTAGACAGTCCAAGCTATTTACTAAGAGGCTTGGCAAGTTTTTTCAAAGTAGTCATTTTTTGTCACGATTGGAAAATTAATAAATTAAACACATTTTTTTTTTACATACTGTTACCAGTGCTGCGATCACCAGGGATACTAACTGGTGACAGTATTGTAGGAAAAAAATAATAATAATTTTTTATTCAATTTTTTAAATATTTTGTATTTATTTTTTAAATGTAATATTAAATGAAAAAAAAATGTTGTCCTTTTGTTAACATACTGTCTATATGTTCAACTCTCAGGAGATAATCTTTTTTTTTTTTTTTTTCTTTTTTTTTACACTACGATTACTTGTTACAGTTACATAGTTAGTCAGGTTGAAAATAAAACACAAGTCCATCTAGTTCAACCAAAAAAGAAATACAATCGCATATACACAATCCTTTACCCACAGCCGATCCAGAGGATGGCGAAAAACCCCAGAAAAGCATGGTCCAATTTTCTACAGATGGGGAAAGAATTCCTTCCTGATCCCCCGAGAGGCAATCTGATTTTCCCTGGATCAACTTTAAGCTATAAATATTAGTACTCAGATATATTATGTATATTTGGGAAAGAATCCAGGCCTTTTTTTAAGCAATCTACTGAGCTGGAGAGAACCACCTCTGGAGGGAGTCTATTCCACATTTTCACAGCTCTTACTGTGAAGAAACCTTTCCGTATTTAGAGATGAAACCTTTTTTTCCTCTAGATGTAAAGAGTGCCCCCTTGTCCCCGTGATGACATTAAAGGGAATAACTCAACACCAAATTCAATATATGGACCACTTATGTAATTGTACATGTTGATCATATCCCCTCTTAATCTCTTCTTCTCAAGAGTGAATAAATTCAGTTCCTCTAATCTTTCCTCATAGCTGAGCTCCTCCATACTTCTTATCAGTTTGGTTGCTCTTCTCTGCACTTTTTCCAGTTTCCCGATATCCTTTTTGAGAACTGGTGCCCAAAACTGAACTGCATATTCCAGATGAGGTCTTACTAATGATTTGAACAGGGGCAAAATGATATCTCTCTCTCTCTGAAGTCCATACCTCTCTTAATACAAGAAAGGACTTCACTCGCTTTGGAAACCACAGCTTTGCATTGCATGCTATTATTGAGCTTATAATCTACCAAAACCCCCAGATCCTTCTCCCCCAGTTGTACTCCCCCTAGTATGTATGATGCATGCATATTCTTAGCCCTCAAGTACATAACTTTATATTTATCAACATTAAACTTAATTTGCCACTTAGTTGCCTAATTAGACAGTGTATTGAGGTCGGCTTGTAAGTAAGAGACATCCTGTAAGGACGTTATTCCACTGCATAGCTTGGTGTCATCTGCAAAGACAGAAATGGTACTTTTAATCCAAGACCCAATATCATTTATAAAGATATTAAAAAGTAAGGGTCCCAGCACTGAACTTTGGGGTACACCACTGATAACCTTAGACCATTCAGAGTAAGAATCATTAGTCACTACTCCCTGAATTAATTTTTTCTATCCATTTACAAATTGGTCTTTCCAAGCCTGTAGACTTTACCTTACACAGTAATGATCACTGTAACAGCAATCGTTTGAACTGTCATAAATGGCTTTCATTTATGACTCATTGTTTACTATTGTAAATGCTGTGATTGACCACATTAATCACATGGTACAGGGTGCTGTGATTAGCCCAGGTATTGTGTGATCACTGGTGACCAATCATAGATCACACAGAGTAGTAAACAATGATGTCCTTAACGGATTCCATCCTAGATTGTTGTTTACTATGTGTCATGTGATCGCACAACAATCATGTGGTATCTGGGCCGCTCACAGCAGCCCAATACCAAGCACCGTAATCTGCTGTTTCCGGTGGACACAGAGGTTGCAGTACGCTACCAGTACCAGGGGGCGCTCTAGTGCACATGTGCTGGGCGATGTACCTTGCAGTGTCTGCTCAAGCAGGAAATTGCTGTTGGCATGTAGTTTCCTCACAGGATGTGTCAGGTCTTACACTACAGACAGAGGTCATGCAGTAACCTGTGCAAAGCTATGCCGAAAGCCTCATGTTTCTACACAAACAGAAACTGCTGACACAGGAATGTAAATATTTCCTCTACTATAGGCTATGCGTACAGTTCAACAAATGACACATTGGGGCTGATTTACTATAACTCCAGGAAGTACTGAGCACATCGCAAAAAATAGCTCCAATTTTTGACAATTAAAAATTCCATGCGCAAATTTGCGAATGAAAAAGAGCGCTATTAGCAGCAAACAAGTGTTAGTAAATGTGAAATCAGCGCTAATTAGCGAATCCGCGTACGCGCAAATGCCAATTTCCACTAAGTTTTTATATAGCACTGCACTGTAACCATGATCCATGTATGTGAAAGAAACATTTTTATATGAGATGTGCTCTATCTATTGATGTACAGTATATTGCAATTAGTATTCCTAGTTTTTTTCCTTCTTTTGCTAACAAATGCAGTTATGAAGGATTATTTCATAGTAATGTCTGCTATTATGTAAAATGACATGTATTAAACATTTAGGTTACCTATTTGTTGTATGTTGTTTTTTTCATGTTTTTATTTTTTCATTTAGGTGGCTATAAAGCGGTAATTATTTATCTTCATTCTTTAATCATACTACACTATTATGCAGGTCTTGTACTTAGCACAATGGCTTAGTGGTCTGCTCCCATGTCTATACAGCTCTCATGCAGGGATGAGCCGAACACCCCCCTGTTCGGTTCGCACCAGAACCTGCGAACAGACAAAATGTTCGTGCAAACTTTAGAACCCTATTAAATACAATGGACTCGAACGTTCGAAATCTAAAGTGCTAATTATAAAGGCTTATATGCAAGTTATTGTCCTAAAAAGTGTTTGGGGACCCGGGTCCTGCCCCAGGGGACATGTATCAATGCAAAAAGAAGTTTTAAAAACGGCCGTTTTTTCGGGAGCAGTGATTTTAATAATGCTTAAAATGAAAAAATAAAAGTGAAATATTCCTTTAAATTTAGTACCTGGGGGGTGTGTATGATATGCATGTAAAGTGGCGCATGTTTCCCGTGCTTAGAACTGTCCCTGCAAAAAAAATCATTTTTGAAGGAAAAAAAGCCATTTAAAACTCACTCGCGGCTATAATGAATTGTCGGCTCCCGGCAATACATACAAAAGTCATTGATAAAAAATAAAAAATAAAGCGTGGGGGTCCCCCAGAATTCAATTACCAGGCCCTTCAGGTCTGGAATGGATATTAAGGGGAACCCCGCCGAAAATTTTTAAAAAAATGACGTGGGGTTCCCCCAAATATCCATACCAGGCCCTTCAGATCTGGCATGGATTTTAAGGGGAACTCCACCCCAAATTTAAAAAAAAATGGCGTGGAGTCCCCCCAAAAATCCATACCAGACCCTTATCTGAGCACGTAACCTGGCCGGCCGCAGGCGAAGAGGGGGGAGGAGAGAGCGGCCCCCCTCCCTCCTGAACCGTACCAGGCCACATGCCCTCAACATGGGGAGGATGTCCCCATGTTGATGGGGACAAGGGCCTCATCCCCACAACCCTTGCCCGGTGGTTGTGGGGGTCTGCGGGCGGGGGGCTTATCGGAATCTGGAAGACCCCTTTAACAAAGGGGACCCCCAGATCCCGGCCCCCCCTATGTGAATTGGTAAGGGGTACATTCTACCCCTACCATTTCACGAAGAAAGCGTAAAAAAATGTAAAAAAACCACACAAACACCTTGAAAAACTCCTTTAATAAAAAAAAAACATTCCAGCGATGAAATCCAGTGTCCCGGGGCGATCCGATGTCCAGCTCTGTCCGTCATTGGTTTTGCCTGAGCGGACCTGATGGGGAACTTCCTCCTCAGTGTTTTAAATGTATGAACCCGCCCCTTCTAAAGTTCCCCATCAGGTCCGCTCAGCGGACCAGATGCGGAACATGAGAAGGGGCGGGTCTATACATGTATTACCAAAGTGAGAGAAGTTCCCAATCAGGTCCGCCCCCTCGGTATGTCGGACCCGCCTACGTCATTGGCTTGAGCGGGGAACTTCCTTCACTGTGTAATTTAAACGCCCGTTTTAAAAAAAAAAATTTGCATTGATACATGTCCCCTGGGGCAGGACCCGGGTCCCCAAACACTTTTTAGGACAATAACTTGCATATTAGGCTTTATAATTAGCACTTTAGATTTCTCCCATAGACTTTTCGAATTTGCCGCGAACACCCCAATTTGTTCGACTCGAACTCGAAGCTCATCCCTACTCTCATGTTACAAGTTCAAATACCAGCCAACCTACCATCCAACAGCTATGTTTATTATTTGCACAAGCAAATTAAAATAAACAAACAAAGAAATGTAAACTGCCCGTTAGCTAGTGTGTGATGTTTGGAAGTCCACACCATAATATTATTGAATAAAAGTGCATTGGCTAATTGGCATTCACCTATTTTCAGCATATGCTGCTTTGGCTAATTGGCTAATAGGCATTTGCCTTTTTTTCATCAATACAATCTTTTAGTACCTCTCTGTGGGATTTGAACTCATGAATGCTTCAAAGCCTGAGTTTTTTAAGGTAGAAGTGCTGACCACTAGCCTATTGAGTATAGCACAAACATCTACTAGTGTGTGTAGGTTAAGGAGATATTTCTTGCACCTACAGGTAAGCCTTAATCTAGGCTTACCTATAGATGCAAGTTGTCTAAGTGGGTTTACAACCACTTTAATATTATTGTAACAACCATGCTCATGCTGATGTGGCATTGGCTAATAGGCATTCGCCTCTTTTCAGCATATGCTGCTGAGTGTTTGATGGTGGGACTACTTTATATTCTAGGTATAATAGTACTCAGCACAGTGACTTAGGCCCCTTTCACACTGGTGCGACCTGAAATTTGTGTGATTTTGATGCAACTTTAAGCAATGCCTGTGTAATCTTGAGGTCTATGGACGCAGGAGTCGCATTGAAAGGCGCGCAAACTTCTGTCTGCATTTTTTCTGCGATCCCAGGGAATGCCTGTCAACTCGTATCAAAGTCGGACCAAAGTAGTACAGGGACTACTTTGAAGTCGGTGTGACTTGAAGTTTCACAGATATAAATGGTACACATTGAAAATCATGGGGTATGACTTGCCATGCAACTCTGATGACCAAAGTCTCAAGAAAAGTCGCTCAAGTGTGAAAGGGGCCTCAGCCCGACTTTGTGAGCGATTTCAGAGACCTCAGTGCACTTTCCTGCACAGATGTCTAGTGAAATCACATAGGTCTCAACTGTCCCTGATTTGGACCAAAGTCCCTCTGTCCCTCTTTCCTCCTCATTTGTCCCTCATTTTGTTCGGATCTGTATAGTTTGATATAAAATGCAATTTTTATCTTTCAAAAAGTGTTTCCCAGCGCTAAACCTTTCATCTAATTTCTAAATAGCTTTGTTTGTAAATTCTCAAAGCCAATCTAAAGGGATATTATTGTTAAAAAAAAAGCACTTGGGGGTTTAACTAATATATATATATATTTTAATAATTCTCCTTTAAGAAGGTGTTTTAGGAGGTGTGTACTATGCCTACATACTTTTGCTAATAGTTGTCCCTTATACCCATCTCAAAAAGTTGGGAGGTAAGAAATCGCCTCCTGAAGTCGCCCAAAATAGTGTAGGAAATACTTTTGGGAATCCGTGTGGCGTCGCACCAATTCGGACAGTTCTATTGCCGTCAATAGGCGCAGATTTGGCCTGCAATTTGACATGTCAATTCAGAGCTATGTGAACATGGGTGAAGTTGCATAGATATGAATGGAACTCATGGGGGGGGGGATACTTTTAATGCGACTCTGAGGTCCAAAGCTGCATGAAAAGTCACATAAGTGTGAAAGTAACCTAATGAGATTAAATGATAACACCTTTGAATAAAGCCCCATTTGCACTTGTGCGACCTTAAAATTGCACAGCTTTGCCATGACTTGAAGCAATGTCTGTGTCTCTTGTGGTGTATGGACCTCAAATCGCATCAAAGTCAAACCAAGGTAGTGCAGGGATGAATTTTCCCCACTTTCAGGATGCACAAGTGACAATAGGGCCAAATTCAAAGATATCCTTGAATCTCTTTCACACTGCTGCGACCTGAAAGTCACCCTAATTTGCTGCCACTTTGTCGCTGCAACTTGGCCCCAACTTCTGGGAATGCCTGTGTAATATTGCGCCCTATATACCTCAAGTCACATGAGGCTCTGTTTCCACTATTGCTACCCTAAATTCGCATGATTTTGCCGCAATTTTTTGCCGCAATTTTGATGCGACTTGGAGCAATGCCTGTATATTCTTGAGGTCTATGGACCTCAAGTTGTATCAAAGTGGGTCCAAAGTAGTGCAGGGACTACTTTGAAGTCGCTGCGACTTGATGTCGCACAGATATGAACCATACTCATTGGAAATCATAGGGTATGACATGTCATGCGACTTTGCAGTCCCAAGTTGCATGACAAATCGCACTAGTGGAAACCGAGCCTGAAAGTCACACCAAAGTAGTACAAGGACTACTTTGAAGTTGGTCTGACTTAAAGTAGCACAGATATGAATGGTTATCATTGAGAATCATGAAAAGTCGCCCAACTGTGAATCAAGTCATATATATTTTAATAGAAAGGAGCTCTCATTTATACTTGCATAGTCCTTACTGATTTACATCAGCAGAACAAATGCAGGAAGTAGTGATGTGTGCACATGGGCCAGAAGCAAATGTGTAGTGATACCAAACAAATCAATGAAGCCCACCCACACCAAATCCACCCCACCTTAAGTAAGCACAAGTACATATCCTACACTTACCCAGCAAATCAGCAGCCCCTCCTCTATGCTAAAAAGAGGGAGCTCGCCATGTCCACCTAGATAGAGATCCAGACCAGCACAGGAACTTCCGGGTGATTACAATAATTCATTTCCGGGTCAGGAGGTGAAACCACGCTCTGTTGATTGCAGCTGCGAATATTTGATCTCAATCACACTTAGAATTTATTATTTTTGATTATTTGCAGATATGCAAATCTGTATTTCTACATATGATATTTGAAGGTAAACTTAAGGGAGTTTGAAAAGGAATGGTGTCTCTGCCATAGCAATAGGTGAATTACAAAGGCAAAAGGCCCGGTTTGAGCCCTGCTTCACATTGACAGCGGGAGGAAATCGTTCAGCTGAACTCATACGATTTTCATTCCCGTATGTCAGTCCCGACTGCAGGAGGGGGGGGACATCAGAGACATCTGTGCAGGTTTCTGCACTTATATCAATACAAATCACACCAATTAGAACAGCGCAATTGCCACGATCTGACATGTCAAATCGCACCAATGTGAACCAGAGCTGACGCACACAATACTGCCTATTCGCCAGCTGAATTCATTACCTGCAATTCTCCACAGCTGTTATATATAAAGATTCCACCTTTATCATTTACTTGCAGGTGTGCTGAAGCCTAGGTTTACATTGGGGCGATTTGTCATGCAATTTCAGAAATCAAATCGCATGACTATTGGTGGCAATGGCACTGTTCCAATCGATGCAACCCCAATTTTGTGGCGCCGCACCGATTTCCAAAAGTAGTTCCTGCACTACTTTTGCCAATTTCAGGTGCGACTTCAATAGACATTTGTGTATGAAGCCACACAGATGTCTATCAAGTAGTACCTAAAATCGCGCTAGCTTAAGTGAAGTAGCGTGATTTCAAAGTAGCATCAATGTGAACCAGGGCGAAGAGATTCATTTTTTTGTTGCACAAATTCATATAGAAATAAAATATTAAGGATTTTGCACTTTGCCAAAAAAAAAAAAAAAAAAAAAAAAAGCACACACCAAAGCTCAATAACGTACTTTTATTTTGCTAGCAGAAACAAAATTAGGTACATTCATTTACTAGCTTCAAAAAAAATTGGACAGGATACATGGTGCTACATTTAGCAATTGGATTTTAAGGGCCCTGCTCATAGGAGCTTACAATCTAAAATTTGTCAAAACCTTAGAGTGCACACAGCTTTACTTTTAGTGTATAACGGGCAACACATCACATTTTTATCTGCAAGAATATAGAAACATACTCAAGTCATTATTCTTACAAAGCTTTCCAACATAATAATAAAAAAGACACATGTTCAAAACACCCACCCCCACCCCACAATCCACATATACATACATTGGTGACCATGTTCTGCTGAAATCTGCATTTCTGTGTACACGATTATAAGCAATGAGATCCAAGAGTAGAAGGTCAGCAGATGCTTCCAAACGATTCTGCACGGTCAGACAGGAACAATACACACACAATTTTTGATTGAAAAAATGCACAAGAATTTCAGCAAATAACACTAGCTGGGGAGGGGGGGGGGTTGTCAATCTGCACAATATCATTCCTTTTCCCCCCACAAATCACAGCAAAAAAAACTGGCCTTCTCAGACCAAAAGATCCCCCATACTGCAGCCCTTTATATAAGAGAGGTTGTATTGTTAGCAAACTGACACACGCCCAATAGAAGTACACGCCCAATAGAAGTACACGCCCACCAGTATCTTTCAATCTGTCTCTTTGTGTATGTCTAAAGTGATTGCACCTGATGGGCAGGAACACATAATACTATTTGCAACTGTATTAGCCCTTGGCTATGTGCATCAAATCTCCAACTACAGGCCAAAGATCCAAGTCCATTTGCATGCACATAAACAAAGCAACAGTTTTCTAAGCAAATGTACCTGTGCAGTGTAAACCCTACAATTTTAAATGTCCAAGTCCCTGGGTATGATTAGTGCTAACAAACATTAACATCGGGCCCTGGCTCCAATGAGCTTCCAATCTAAAGTCCAAAATAAACTTTCTTACATTAGAGACTATTTTGACAGGAGACAAATAAAATGCCAGCATGTCTTGGGATTGTGATGAGAAACCCACACATGGAAAACATATAAACTTCAACACAAGCATTAGCATGTTGGGGAATTGAACCAGCAACCCCAGTGTTGCTAGACGGAATTGCTGCCCACTTAGCCACCAGGCAGCCTCGCACATTTTCTCTGCATCTCTGTGGTGTGAACCAGCCCTAAGTCCATAGCCAAGTTCCGCATCTCCAAGCAATATACAATATATTGGCCTAAGTATTGGGACGCCTGCCTTTAAACGCACATGAACCGTAATCGCATCTCAGTCTTAGTCCGTAGGGTTCAATATTGAGTTGGCCCACCCTTTGCAGCTATAACAGCTTCAAGTCTTCTGAGAAGGCTGTCCACAAGGTTTAGGAGTGTATCTATGGGAATGTTTGATCATTCTTCCAAGTGCATTTGTGAGGTCAGGCACTGATGTTGGACGAGAAGGCCTGGCCTGCAGTCTCCGCTCTAATTCATCCCCAAGGTGTTCTATCGGGTTGAGATCAGGACTCTGTCCAGGCCAGTCAAGTTCCTCCACCCCAAACTCACTCATCTATGTCTTTATGGACCTTGCTTTGTGCACTGGTCCAAATCATTTGGTGGAGGGGGATTATGGTGTGGGGTTGTTTTTCAGGGGTTGGGCTTGGCCCCTTAGTTCCAGTGAAGGGAACTCTTAAGGCATCAGCATACTGAGACATTTTGGACAATTTCATGCTCCCAACTTTGTGGGAACAGTTTGGGGGTGGCCCCTTCCTGTTTTAACATGACTGCACACCAGTGCACAAAGCAAGGTCCATAAATACATGGATGAGTGAGTTTGGGGTGGAGAAACTTGACTGGCCTGCACAGAGTCCTGACCTCAACCCGATAGAAGTCCCTTTGGGATGAATTAGAGCAGAGACTGTGAGCCAGGCCTTCTCATCCAACATCAGTGCCTGGCCTCACAAATGCACTTCTGGAAGAATTATCAAACATTCCCATAGACACACTAAACCTTGTGGACAGCCCTCCCAGCCTTCCCAGAAGCTGTTCTAGTTGCAAAGGGTGGGCCAAATCAAATTTTAACCCTACGGACTAAGACTGGGCTGCCATTAAAGTTCATGTGAGTGTAAAGGCAGGCGTCCCAATACTTTGGGCTAAATTGTGTATCTGGCAAGATTTACAATGGTGGTGGAACCCTCCTACATATAAATACAAGATTTAGACATAGTTTTAGGACCTGGGATATGAGACAACTTCTCTACACGAAGCAGCATGTTTGGGATTTGAACCCAGACACTAAGGGATGCTAAGCAGAAGTTCTAACCTCTAAGCCACAGAGCTGCCACATGTGGAATCCTCCTACACATAAATACACATAAATACACATAAATACTGCATTTCTTTGGACATACAGGTGATGGAATTACATTACTCAGGAGTCATTCTTCTTGATTTATTCTGTGATATTTGGTGTTTTTTTGGGGGTGAGTTTAGAATAATGATATTACCCTCAAATTTTGGGGAATTACATTTTTATTTCTGATGTTGGAACACATATCACATTTTTGGGGCTCAAATTATGATTATTTAGAAATAATAAAAAGCACAAAAAAAGTGACTAATTTTAAATTTGCATCAGCAATAGTATTGTTTGTGCTTTGTAAAGACACTTGTGTGAGTTTGGGTAAAAATTGTTGTGAGATGGAGAGTAACTAGTGAAAGTGACAGAGAAAAATATATTTTATCAAAACATTCCACATTCTAGCTTTCTTTAAAAACAAAATATTTTAATTAGAAGCAACATTGTTGCAAATGAAAATTTATTTCAGAGAAAGATACATTTCATCTTAACATTAAAGGGATTTATTTGTGAAAGTTACAATTGTATCATTAGAATCAATGGCTAAAACTTGCATTGGACTAAAATAGCTCAGATTTTCACTTCCAAAACATGCTCTTTAATTAGCTCTCATTTCGGTATTTACTATAACTCTTGTGAAAAAAGTCACTTGAGTTAAAATTTGAGTTATATTAGCTCTGGGCATGCTCAGTTTAGTTTGCAAATAGTTGTCCAAAAAACGGGCATTTTTTTACTTCTCAGACTTTTAAAGATATTTCAGTGTAGAAATCACTTTTTCCTGTCAAAATATTTTATTAAAGTTTAATGTTGCAGTGTACAAATAGTCTTAAATACTTATATTTTAACAAGTGACACTATACAGATGGGCTTATTTGAGAACATGTTGTTTATCATCAGAAAGTTATTATTCACTTATCTGAATATGTGATATAGTGATGATAATACTACATTTATAACATACTAGAACTTTATATGTTCCATATAAACATTCAACTTGTTTGTGATTTTATACAACCTGTTAGAGTAATGCTTAAATAATAAAAAATATGGATGTGTAACTCAGGAAGTATATTTTTATAAAACAATTGAAGCAAAATAAAGGAATGTGTGAGGCAAAATTTAATTTCGTTCTTAAAAAATAAGGAAAATAGGAAATAGAAATGAGAGAGAAATGAGGGAAGAAGAAGAAAAAAGAGAAGAGAAGTCCGCGTGGTCAGGTCCGGATCCACCGCTGCAACTGAAAAAATAATGTTTTGGGTTGTCCGTCACATCTACCATGGTAAAAGAACTGTGTTGTCAAAGGTTGATAACATGGTATAGTCAATCCAGGGCTGCCAAAGTTTTTCAAATTTGGGTATCGTGTCCGTTTCTATGGCAGTCATCTTAGCATGAGTCATAGCACTATTCATTCTTGCTAATATTTCGGTTATGCTTAGTTTAGGGGATTTCCAGGCCTTTGCTAAAGCTTGTTTTGCTGCCGTAAAGAATTGTACTAATAGTTTAAATTGCATGTGCGTTACATTTTCCGGTTTCAAGTTAAGTATTGCTGTTGCCGGGTCTAGAGGAATTGTCTTACCCAATATTTCAGAGGCAATTTTAAAGATTTTATTCCAAAATTTTAGAGCAACTGGACACGACCACCAAATATGAAATTGTGTTCCTAACTCTGTGCACCCTCTAAAACAGTGTCCTGAATAATTTGTAACATACTTTGCTATCCTAGCTGGTACAAGGTACCAGCGTGTTAGTACTTTGTAATTGGCTTCGACCGCCAGTATGTTAGGGGAGGCAGATTTTGCAGTTAACCATATCTGGTTCCATTCTATGTCATCTAAGTTTCTTTGTAAGTCTTCCTCCCATTTCAGAACATAATGTGGCTTACCTGCATCTGCTTGAGTCAATAGCTGAGAATACAGAGTGGATATTGCTCCCTTGATGTGCGGATCTTTTTTGCAAATTGTTTCAAAGTTTGTCAGTTGAGTTATTGGGGTTGAAGTGTTTTGTATTGGAGAGAAAAAATATTTTATTTGGAGGTATCTAAATAGTTCTGATTGCGGCAAACCATAAGTTTCGCAAAGGGTCGGGAAGGGGATAAATGATGTTGAGTTTATAAATTTGTACTTATATATGACATCCCGAGAAGTCCATTCTCTAAAGGAATTAGGAAGGACCCATGCCGGGTAAAATGCAGGGTTTTTATAAAAGGAGAGTAGAGGGTTGTGTATGGATTGTAGTTGGTGTTTATTTTTATATCTATCCCATAAGGAGATAAAATGCTTCGTAATTGGGTTTTGTAAATTTTTGCGATATTTTGGAGGGATCCAAAGTAAATTTGAGACTGAAATTGGATCACACTCAGCCGCTTCTATGGATACCCATAGTGGGATTTCATTTTGAGCATGTAGTTTACTGAGACTGGCTATATGCGCTGCCCTATAGTAACATGCAAAGTTTGGACATCCTAGGCCCCCCTTTACTTTTGGCAGATAAAGTGTGCGTTGTTGTATTCTTGGTTTAGCTGAACCCCAAATAAATGATGATGATTTATTTTGTAAAATTCTTAGGTAGTATGCCGGTATCGGGATAGGCAGAACTCTAAACAAGTATAATATTTTTGGCAATATCGTCATTTTTACAGCATTGATTCTTCCTAACCATGATATCGGCATGTGGTCCCAAGAATTCATCAATTTTGTTATTTGTTTCAGAATCGGTGGGTAATTATAAGAGAATAAATCTGAGAGAGATGCTGTAAGTTTAATACCTAGATATGGAAGTGCCCCTTCTGCCCATGTGTAGGGGAGGCCCACTTTAGCGGCTGACAATTCAATGTTTGAGAGAGATATGTTTAGGGCGGAACTTTTTTTGGGATTAATATATAAACCTGAGAATGTGGCAAAGTTGTTGAGAATTGGGATAAGATTAGGGCCCGATATTTGGGGGGATGATAGAAATAGGAGGATATCATCTGCAAATAAGCAGATCTTATGTTGATAACCTCCTATTTCTATTCCTGTTATAGTGGGTTCTGATCTGATTTTATGAGCAAGCGGTTCTATAAGAAGGGCGAATAATAAGGGTGAAAGTGGACAACCTTGTCTTGTACCTCTCTCTATATCAAAAGATTCAGACCTGAATCCCGCATATCTTACATACGCTCTCGGTTTATCATAAAGTGCCTTGATCCAGTTCATGAAGTTTGGGCCAAAGCCCCATTTTTGTAAAGTATATGTCATGTAAGGCCAGGATACTGAGTCAAAAGCCCTTCTAACATCGAGAGAGAGAAAACTGGCTGGTATGCCTCTTTTTTTCTCAATTTGTGCCAAGAGAACTGCTCTGCGAACATTATCTCCTGCTTGACGAGAGGGCATGAATCCTACTTGGTCACGATGCACGAGTTTACCTATTACTGTGTTTAAACGGGTTGCTATTATTTTCGCTAATAATTTTATGTCTATATTTAGCATAGAAATGGGACGGTAGTTACTGCTAAGCGTATCATCTGTTTGTGGTTTTGGGATCATACATATGATAGCCATCAGGGATTCTTGCCTAAATGTTTTATTGTTTAATAGATCATTGAATGCTTCTGCGAGTGTGGGAGAAAGAGTGTCCTTATATGTACGATAATACAGTGCTGAGTAGCCATCTGGGCCAGGCCTTTTGTTTATTTTTAATTCTTTAATAGCTGCATCTACCTCAGTACTTGTAACTGTTTTTTCTAGTATTGTTTTTTGGGTATCCGTCATTTGGGGAAGGTTGATTTTTGAGAAAAATGCATCAGCTGCAGTAGTGTTAAATATATTTGTCTCTTTGTATTGAGTTTTCAAGTAGGTACTGAATTTTTGTACTATTTTTTGTGGATTGCTGGTGTAGATATTGCTAGCCAATTTGAGTTTGATAGGTTTGAAGGATTTGTTAAACGATTTTAATGCTTTTGCTAGATATGTGCCGGGCTTATTAGATTTCATGTAGAATGCATGTTTGGCTTTGCGTAATAATTTATCTGCCGAATCAGTGAGAAAAAGGTCATATTCTATACGTGCTTTCTCTAGACGTGATTTGGTTGTGGAGGTAGGATTATTTTGAAAGCTCATAAATGCTGTGTTAAATTCTTTTTCTAATTTTTGTGAGAGTGTTTTACGCTCTCGTTTCAGAATCCCTATTTGTTGTTGAAAAACCCCCCTTAGTACTGGTTTATGCGCTTCCCATAACGTGAGTGAGGAGATTTCAGGGCTAGTATTACTCTTTAGATAATTTTTTAATTCTTGTTCTATTAATATGCGGTAGGATGGATGCTTGAGTAGTATGTCTGGTAGGTACCAGGTTGGGTCATGTGCTTTGGGCAGAATGGAGGTAATAGTGGTACATACCGCATCATGGTCTGACCAGGGGATGGGGATTATGGTTGAAGACATAATTTCTGGGACCATACCTATTGTTGTAAATATGTGATCTATTTGACTAAATGTTTGATGAGGATTAGAAAAGTATGTGTAGTGTTTTTTAGTAGGATTGGATTCTCTCCAAGAGTCTACCATATTGTGTTTGGAAAGAAGCTGAGAGAGAGACCATTTGGATTGATGTTTCGCCGGGGTGTAAGGGGATCTGTCCAAAAATGGGAGGAGAACCTGATTAGAGTCTCCGCATACAAGGAGAGTTCCTTTCTTATGCGAGTTTATTACTTGAAAAAGATGAGATAGGAAAGGAAGGGGTTGTGTGTTTGGTGCATAATATGAGACTACCGTTACAGCTGTGTCCATGATGCATCCTGTTAGAATTATGTAGCGGCCTTCAGGATCTTTTATTTCTGAATGCAATGTGAACGGAGTTGTACGGTGGAATGCGATAAGCGTACCTCGTTTTTTTGTGGTGGCTGAAGCCGTATATACTTGAGGGTAGGATTTACTAAAGAATTTGGGGGTTTGATTTGGTGTAAAGTGTGTTTCTTGTAAGCATACAATATGTGCTTTCTTAGTTTGGAATGACCGGAAGGCTTTTGTGCGTTTTTGTGGCACATTAATACCTTGGACATTTAATGAGAGTATGTTTAGAGGGGCCATGGTAGATGAAACAAAAAGCCATTCTTGCCCGTTACTTTAGTGCAGTGGATTCCCGGGCCCTTCCACGCGGACAAGAAAGAAGATAAGGAAGAATAGGATCCAGTGCGATCAGTCTTAAGGAAGAAGTAAAAAACAAATGAGACTATACAATACACAATTATTGTAAAGATATAGTGATATTTGAAGTTTACCCGTGATGGGGGGCGAAACCCCCCATCAGGGGTCAGGGGACTTTCGTTGAACTCCCATTTATTACTGTGGGAGCCCGAGGAAAGTCTGGTGGGGCGCATGGGGTTTCCGCGCAATGGGGTGCCGCTCTGAAAGATGGGATGTACATCCTGTGGATGTATGCGTATTAGCCCTAATTGTGTTTATAAATGTTACTTACAAATTAATAATTTAGCTTTCAGAGAGAGTGGGGAAAGAATAGTCACTAGGCGATGAGCCTAGGGGATTAACTTAAATGTATCAAATCTTGTCAACTCGAAAGGATACTATAGGATATTAATGAGAAACAAAGTCATGAGAACCAAACTGCTTAAGAACTGCATATATGATACTCATCTTTAAGTCATCTACTTTTGTTAAAAGTAAGTTACTATGTTATTTAATGCACCGCAGAGACTAAAAGGTACAATGTAGATGGCTCGTCCTTTATAGATGAAAGGGTCTGCTGCAAAAAAAATTAACCATTAATTAACATATGTAAAGGTAAGAAAGAGCAAACTTCGGTAACAAAACTGTTGCATCCCTGTATTTCAGTATGGGTTTTAGTGGTTTAATAATAATATTCGTCAGCTGAAAGAATGAAAATATAAAAATGTAAAAAATAAAAATGAAAAAATGGCCTTTCGAATTGGGGTAGGAGAGAAACCACTATTTTGTGCTTTGTGAGGGTTTTTCAAAGATCTCCTATGTTGCAAATTACTTAGTGCAGATTGAAACAGGGATATTAAAGTCCAATATACAAAACCTTGTCATCCGTAGGTGACAAAATCACCTATTTCGGGAAAGTACAAAAAAAAAAAAAATGAGTGAATAATATAAGAATAAATAAATAACTAAAAACAAAGAAAGAATTTTGTTATCCTGACAGTTATGTCACTGTGTTTCTATGTAAAATATCAGAAACAAAATAATATGCTTCTAATGAAAAGTAAAAAATAAATAAATAAATAAATAAATAAATAAATAAATAAATTTAAAAAAAATAGATAAAGCTGAAATAGAAAAAATAAGAATTTTAAAATAAGAAATATAAAAATATTAAAAAATAATAATAGTAAGAACCATAGGACCAAATATAAATATAAAAAGGAAAGAAAAAATTTCAGATAGGGATAGGAGAAGAAGCCACTGTAGTTTGTTTGGCGTGTATTTTGGATGTCTCCTAAGTTATGTGTCACTAAGACTGACTTGAAGCTGGGGTAAAGATTCCCTAGGTGCTTCTACTGAAGTATATTCAGCAGTAAATTCATCCCATAAAATGTCTATCATTTCTTCAGTCCATAGAATCTTCTTGGCCTTGGGGTGAGGATGTGAATCGTCCTCTTTTATGTGCCTGGATATCACCATTACTGTTCTCAGAATGGGTTGCTTTTTGTTTGAAAGAGGCTGGGGATGATCTTCTTCGTGAAGTACTTGGTGCAGAGCTCCCTTCTGTCAGATTGAGATCCTGGAGGGCTTGTTGTAGTTCTTCTGATGTTCTACATGAAATTTTGGTACCCTGGTAGGTGAAACGTAGAGCGAAAGGGAAACCCCATTGGTATTTGATATTATGGCGTTGGAGTTCCAATAATTGCGGTTTCATTGCCCTTCTTTGGAGATTGTTGATTGTGATAAATCTGCAAAGATCTGATATTCATGCCCTTGAAAAATTAGGTTATTTTGTTCTCTTGCTGCATTTAAAAGTTGTTCTTTTGTCGGAAAGAAGTGGAACTTTGCTATGATATCGCGAGGTGGTCCTTCTGTTTTTTTGGGTATTAAAGCCCTGTGTCCATCTCCATTCTTTCTACCGGTATACCTGGTGCTAGTTCTTGGCACAGTGCTAATATTGTTGCTTGCAGGTCTATTATAGATTCTGGTATACCTCTGAAGCGTAGGTTAGCACGTCTTGCCCGATTCTCAAAATCTTCAAGTCTATTTTGAAGTATTATATTTTCCTCTTTCATGTTTTCTAATTCTGACAGGTGCTCTTGTGTGGTATTTTCTATTTCCTCCACTTTAATTTCTAGTGCAGATGTGCGGTGTCCCAGTTCTCTGATTTCCTTTGTTAAATTAGTGGTGATTTTTTCTGAGGTATGTTTCAGCGCTTTGTGAAGCATTTTTTCAAATTGTTTTAAAATATTTGAGGGAGTAGTTGTTTCTTGTGACAATAGTTGTGGTAAAAAAGCCTCAGCTTCTGAATCTGAATCTCCTGAGGAGAAAGTTTGTGTTTTTTTAGGTTTGCTTTTCTGCTTTGTGGTGAGTGTGTCTGAGGTGACTGGCGTTTTTTTCTGTGAGGTATTCCGCGCTTGTGAGCTGCTATTGGGGTTCATTTTCGTTTTGCTGCGGGCTCCTCCAAATACCATTTTGTATTTAGTTTATCCCCCTCACCTCTCTGATAGTTGCTACAGCTTTTCTGTAAATTTCGTGATGGTAGGCGGTAGTTATCCAGCGGTTTTCCCCCTCACGGAGCGGAGCTGTAGTCAGGCATAACCGTCCTGCTAGCCTCCGCGCATGCGCCCCCCAGAAATCACTTTTTCACACAGTTTAAAAGCAGATTATCTTTAAATAATATACCGCATATTTCAGTACCATTAAGGCAATTATATCACGCTCTAAACATTATTTCCATGTGCACAACTCCAGCTTTTAGTAGAGTAAGGATTTGGGCGCTATTTGGATTCTGGGAGCTATAGTAAATTCGATTTTGGTAAGTATTTTTTCTCCAGCGCTATAGTGAATACCGTTTTAGCGCTAATTAGCGCAAATTGCCGCGATTTGCGCTAATTAGCGCGAATTCGCGGCAATTTGCGCTAATTAGCACGAATTATCAAACTACATCTTCAGTGCACAACTTATGCAGGTGAAAAACACTGGTTGCCGTTAGGAAGGTTTATAATTCCTTTAACCACTTACCTACCCAGCCATAGTCAAATGACGTCCACAGATGGGATCTCCCATCCTGGGTAGACGTCATATGACGTCCTCGGCTTTGTAGGGGGATATCTGAATGATGCCTGCAGCTAGAGGCATCATTCAGATATCCTTTTGAAGTGCCGGCGATTCTGTGCACAATAAGAACAATCATAGCGGTGGTTCCGCCGCTTGATTGTTCTTATAGGCGGCGGGAGGGGACCCCCCCCTCCCGCCGCCATCCGGTGCTTCTCCGGGCTCCCCTGTGCGATCGGGGACCCGGAGCAAATCTTCCGGCGTCGTTGGTGGGGTCACGTGATGAGCATAGAGATGACTGGTGACCAGATGGTCACCAGTCATCTCTATGATCGTCGGAGGCCCGGGCGCGAAGTGATGACATCACGCCCGGGTCTCAAATGTAAACAAAGCCGCCATTGCGGCTGTAAGTATGAGATCAGTGAAAAAAATCACTAATCTCATGCTTTCCAGCCTGGAGGAGAGATGTGGGGTCTTATTGACCCCGCATCTCTCAATAAAGAGAACCTGTCACACACATTCCTATTACAAGGGATGTTTACATTCCTTGTAATAGGAATAAAAGTGATCAAAAAAAAAAAAAGTAAAATCATTGTAAAAAAATAAATAAATAAGTAAAAAAAAAAAATTATAATAAAAAAAAAAAAAATTAAAACGCCCCTGTCCCCGGTAGCTCGCGATCAGAAGCGAATGCACACGTAAGTCACCCACATATGTAAACGCTGTTCAAACCACGCATGTGAGGTATCGCCGCGTGCGTTAGAGCGCGTGCAACAATTCTAGCACTAGACCTCCTCTGTAATTCTAACCTGGTAACCTGTTTAAAAAATTAAAGCGTCGCCTATGGAGATTTTTAAGTACCGAAGTTTGGCGCCATTCCATGAGTGTGCGCAATTTTAAAGCGTGACATGTTAGGTATCTATTTACTCGGCGTAACATTATCTTTCATATTTTCCCCAAAAATTGGGCTAACTTTACTGTTTTGTTATTTTTTAATTCATGAAACCATTTTTTTTTTTTAAAAAGGCGTTTGAAAAATTATTGCGCAAATATTGTGCAAGAAAAAATGTTGCAATGACCGTCATTTTATTCCCTAGGGTGTCTGCTAAAAAAACATATATAATGTTTGGGGGTTCTGAGTAATTTTCTAGCAAAAGAATGATGATTTGTACATGTAGGAGAGAAGTGCCAAAATAGGCCCGGTATTGAATAGGTACAAAAAGCCCTGTATTGAAGTGGTTAAATACTGTAAACTGTGTACAAGCATCCTGTGTGTTGGAGCCTTTTTAAAACAAATTTGCAGTTGTTTTGGAAAAATATTTTGTATTTTTTACACACGTTTTAAAGTTCACATTTTAGGCCTATAAAACCCCCAAACAGTATATATTTTCTGAAAGCAGGGATCGTGGAGAATGAAATGGTGGTATTTGCATTTTTTTAATGTCGCTGGATATAACGCAGCTGTTTATATAATGCATCTCTTCAGTAAAATTACCCTAAAGTTGATTATAGGGCACACAAACATAATATATAAGGTAGCATCTTGAAAGTCCTTTTTTCTATTTTATAAGATGTGTTATGCCCCATACACACGATCGTTTTTCATGGCGTTAAAAATGGGCATTAAAACCGATCGTGTGTATGCTCCAGAGCATTTTTAACGACGTGAAAAACGGCCATTAAAAATTTCGAACATGTTCTATTTTTTCACGTCGTTTTTCATGTCGTTTTTTTTAACGACGTGAAAAACGATGGTGTGTATGCTTTGACGAGGTGAAAAAAAACGCGCATGCTCAGAATCAAGTATGAGACGGGAGCGCACGTTCTGGTAAAACTAGCATTTGTAATGGAGATAGCACATTCGTCACGCTGTAACGGACTGAAAAGCAGGAGGCTGAAAAGCGCGAATCGTCGCTCAACAAACTTTACTAACATGAAGGGTGGCACCATCCGAACGGAACTTCCCCTTTATAGTGCCGTCGTACTTGTTGTACGCCACTGCGCTTTGCTTGAACGTTTTTTTAAATGATCGTGTGTACGCAAGACAGGCTTGAGAGGAAACATGAAAAAAAACGACGAGAAAAACGTCGGTTTAAAAAAATGGCATGAAAAACGATCGTGTGTACGCCGCATTAGAATAGTTCCATATGGGATGTAATGTTTTCCAAAATTCCACAATTTATTAACCACTTAAGCCCCGGACCATTTCGGGCCATTAGGACCAACCCTGTTTTTGGGATTCGGCACTGCGCTGCTTTAACTGTAAATTGTGCGGACATGCAATGTTGTACCCAAATGAAATTTGCGTCCTTTTCTTCCCACAAATAGAGCTTTCTTTTAATGGTATTTGATTGCCTCTGCGATTTTTATTTTTTGCGATATAAACAGAAAAAGACCGAAAATTTTGAAAAAAAATGATATTTTCTACTTTTTGTTATAAGAAAAATCGAATAAACTCAATTTTAGTCATACATTTAGGCCAAAATGTATTCAGCCACATGTCTTTAGTAAAAAAAATGTCAATAAGCGTATATTTATTGGTTTGCGCAAAAGTTATAGCGTTTACAAACTAGGGTACATTTTCTGAAATTTACACAGCTTTAAATTTATGACTGCCTATCTCATTTCTTGAGGTGCTAAAATGGCAGGGCAGTACAAACCCCCCCCAAATGACCCCATTTTGGAAAGTAGACACCCCAAGGAAATTGCTGAGAGGCATGTTGAGCCCATTGAATATTTTTTTTTTTTGTCCCAAGTGATTGAATAATGACAAAAAAAAAAAATTACAAAAAGTTGTCACTAAATGATATATTGCTCACACATGCCATGGTTATATGTGGAATTGCACCCCAAAATACATTCTGCTGCTTCTCCTGAGTACGGGGATACCACATGTGTGGGACTTTTTGGGAGCCTAGCCGCGTACGGGACCCCAAAAACCAAGCACCGCCTTCAAGGTTTCTAAGGGCGCAAATTTTTGATTTCACTCCTCACTACCTATCACAGTTTCGAAGGCCATAAAATGCCAAAATAGCACAAAACCCCCCCAAATGACCCCATTTTGGAAAGTAGACACCCCAAGCTATTTACTGAGAGGCATGTTCAGTCCATGGAATATTTTATATTTTGCCACAAGTTGCGGGAATATGACAAACTTTTTTTTTTTTGCACAAAGTTGTCACTAAATGATATATTGCTCACACATGCCATGGGCATATGTGAAATTACACCCCAAAATACATTCTGCTGCTTCTCCTGAGTACGGGGATACCACATGTGTGGGACTTTTTGGGAGCCTAGCCGCGTACGGGACCCCAAAAACCAAGCACCGCCTTCAAGGTTTCTAAGGGCATAAATTTTTGATTTCACTCCTCACTACCTATCACAGTTTTGAAGGCCATAAAATGCCAAGATGGCACAAAACCCCCCCAAATGACCCCATTTTGGAAAGTAGACACCCCAAGCTATTTGCTGAGAGGCATGTTGACCCCATTGAATATTTTTTTTTTTGTCCCAAATGATTGAATAATGACAAAAAGAAAAAAAAAATGTACAAAAAGTTGTCACTAAATGATATATTGCTCACACATGCCATGGTTATATGTGGAATTGCACCCCAAAATACATTCTGCTGCTTTTCCTGAGTACGGGGATACCACATGTGTGGGACTTTTTGGGAGCCTAGCCGCGTACAGGGCCCCAAAAACCAAGCACCGCCTTCAGGATTTCTAAGGGCGTAAATTTTTGATTTCACTCCTCACTACCTATCACAGTTTCGAAGGCCATAAAATGCCAAAATAGCACAAAACCCCCCCAAATTACCCCATTTTGGAAAGTAGACACCCCAAGCTATTTGCTGAGAGGCATGTTGAGTCCATGGAATATTTTATATTTTGCCACAGGTTGCGGGAATATGACAAACTGTTTTTTTTTTGCACAAAGTTGTCACTAAATGATATATTGCTCACACATGCCATGGGCATATGTGAAATTACACCCCAAAATACATTCTGCTGCTTCTCCTGAGTACGGGGATACCACATGTGTGGGACTTTTTGGGAGCCTAGCCGCGTACGGGACCCCAAAAACCAAGCACCGCCTTCAAGGTTTCTAAGGGCATAAATTTTTGATTTCGCTCCTCACTACCTATCACAGTTTTGAAGGCCATAAAATGCCAAGATGGCACAAAACCCCCCCAAATGACCCCATTTTGGAAAGTAGACACCCCAAGCTATTTGCTGAGAGGCATGTTGAGCCCATTGAATATTTTTTTTTTTTGTCCCAAATGATTGAATAATGACAAAAAGAAAAAAAAAAATGTACAAAAAGTTGTCACTAAATGATATATTGCTCACACATGCCATGGTTATATGTGGAATTGCACCCCAAAATACATTCTGCTGCTTTTCCTGAGTACGGGGATACCACATGTGTGGGACTTTTTGGGAGCCTAGCCGCGTACAGGGCCCCAAAAACCAAGCACCGCCTTCAGGATTTCTAAGGGCGTAAATTTTTGATTTCACTCCTCACTACCTATCACAGTTTCGAAGGCCATAAAATGCCAAAATAGCACAAAACCCCCCCAAATTACCCCATTTTGGAAAGTAGACACCCCAAGCTATTTGCTGAGAGGCATGTTGAGTCCATGGAATATTTTATATTTTGCCACAGGTTGCGGGAATATGACAAACTGTTTTTTTTTTGCACAAAGTTGTCACTAAATGATATATTGCTCACACATGCCATGGGCATATGTGAAATTACACCCCAAAATACATTCTGCTGCTTCTCCTGAGTACGGGGATACCACATGTGTGGGACTTTTTGGGAGCCTAGCCGCGTACGGGACCCCAAAAACCAAGCACCGCCTTCAAGGTTTCTAAGGGCATAAATTTTTGATTTCGCTCCTCACTACCTATCACAGTTTTGAAGGCCATAAAATGCCAAGATGGCACAAAACCCCCCCAAATGACCCCATTTTGGAAAGTAGACACCCCAAGCTATTTGCTGAGAGGCATGGTGAGTATTTTACAGCTCTCATTTGTTTTTGAAAATTAAGAAAGACATTTTTTTTTCTTTTTTTTTTTCTTTTTTTACATTTTCAAAACTTTGTGACAAAAAGCGAGATCTGCAAAATACTCAACATACCTCTCAGCAAATAGCTTGGGGTGTCTACTTTCCAAAATGGGGTCATTTGGGGGGGTTTTGTGCCATCTGGGCATTCCATGGCCTCCGAAACTGTGATAGGCAGTGAGGAGTGAAATCAAAAATTTACACCCATAGAAATCCTGAAGGCGGTGCTTGGTTTTTGGGGTCCCGTACGCGACTAGGCTCCCAAAAAGTCCCACACATGTGGTATCCCCGTACTCAGGAGAAGCAACAGAATGTATTTTGGGGTGTAATTCCACATATGCCCATGGCATGTTTGAGCAATATATAATTTAGTGACAACTTTTTGTACATTTTTTTTTTTTTTGGTCATTATTCAATCACTTGGGACAAAAAAAAAAAATATTCAATGGGCTCAACATGCCTCTCAGCAAATAGCTTGAGGTGTCTACTTTACAAAATGGGGTCATTTGGGGGGGTTTTGAACTGTCCTGGCATTTTATGCACAACATTAGGAAGCTTATGTCACACATCATCCACTCTTCTAACCACTTGAAGACAAAGCCCTTTCTGACACTTTTTGTTTACATGAAAGAAATTTTTTTTTTGCAAGAAAATTATGTTGAACCCCCAAACATTATATATTTTTTTAAAGCAAAGGCCCTACAGATTAAAATAGTGGGTGTTGCATTTTTTTTTTCCACACAGTATTTGCGCAGCGATTTTTCAAACGCATTTTTTGGGGGAAAAACACACTTTTTTTATTTTTAATGCACTAAAAAACACTATATTGCCCAAATGTTTGATGAAATAAAAAAGATGATCATAGGCCGAGTACATGGATACCAAACACGACATGCTTTAAAATTGCGCACAAACGCGCAGCGGCGACAAAACTACATTCATTTTTAAAAGCATTTAAAAGCCTTTACAGGTTACCACGTTAGATTTACAGAGGAGGTCTACTGCTAAAATGACTGCCCTCGATCTGACCTTCGCGGTGATACCTCACATGCATGATGCAATTGCTGTTTACATATGACGCTAGACCGACGCTTGCGTTCGCCTTTGCGCAATAGCAGGGGGGGACAGCGGTGCTTTTTTTTTTTTTTTTTTTTTTTTTATTATTTATTTGGCTTTTTTATTTTATTTTTAAACTGTGCCTTCCATATTTTATTTTTTTACCATTTTTATCGTTATCTCAGGGAGTGTAAATATCCCCTATGATAGCAATAGGTAGTGACAGGTACTCTTTTTTTGAAAAAAATTGGGGGGTTAGACCCTAGATCTTTCCTCTGCCCTCAAAGCATCTGACCACACCAAGATCGGTGTGATAAAATGCTTTCCCAATTTCCCAATGGCGCTTTTTATATCCAGGGGGGGGACATTCCCTCCCACTGCTTGTAAAAGCAGTCTAGAGGCTAATTATCTGCTAGAATTGCTTTTACATGAAAGCCGGCTGCTGGCTGAAAAGAATGATACCAAGATGATACCTAAACCCGCAGGCATCATTCTGGTATAAACATTCAAAGTCCAGCAACATACCAGTACGTTGCTGGTCCTTGTTGGACATGTATTGTAATCTTTTTTTTCATACAGCCTATTGGCTGAACGAAAAAAAGAGATTGATTGGTGGGTATGCCCACCATTAGAATACCTCCCTTCATCCACCCACTTCTAATGATGGGCATATATGCCGAAGCATGGGGGCATCCTCCCGCAAAAAAGTTATGCCGCGTACACACGGTCAAGCCTTCGTCGGAATTTCGACCGTATGTACGCGGCATAAAAGGTTATGCCGCGTACACACGGTCGGACTTTTCCACGGATAAGCCTCCGTTGGAATTTCGACCGTATATACGCGGCATTAGGAGCAAAATCGCTCCTCCGCCCCTGCTGCCCCCATGCTTCGGCATATATGCTCTTTTTTTTAACTGTGGTGGTGAAATCACCTCCTACAGCGTTGGAGTCACGGCTTTATGTATCGTGGGAGCAAACGCTGTTGCTGTCAAGATAAATAGATCCGCGCTGCAACTGAATGGCGTACCTGCTAAGCAAATGGTGGTTAACATTAAAACAAAGTAACATTACAGTACAACAGTAGGACCTTACCATGCCATACCTGCAAAGCAAATACCAAAACAAAACCTAGTAAAAAATAAAAAAATGTTTTAACGCAACCTGTGCCTAAAATATATATATGCCGAAGCATGGGGGCATCCTCCCGCAAAAAAGTTATGCCGCGTACACACGGTCGGAATTTCGACCGTATGTACGCGGCATTAGGAGCAAAATCGCTCCTCCGCCCCTGCTGCCCCCATGCTTCGGCATATATGCTCTTTTTTTAACTGTGGTGGTGAAATCACCTCCTACAGCACTGGAGTCACGGCTTTATGTATCGTGGGAGCAAACGCTGTTGCTGTCAAGATAAATAATTCCGCGCTGCAGTTGAATGGCGCACCTGAAAACAAAAAATTACATACCTGAAAAGCAAGCATGATAAAACATTGCAGAATAGAATACAGTAAAAAAGAGCAGAACAATAGAGAGAAAATAGAGAGAGAGAGAACAATAAAACGACAACTATTTTTGGTTTTTTTATTTTATATTTTTTTGTGTTTTGTTTTTTACGTTTTTTTTTTTTCTTTTTTACACTTTTTTTTGTAACTTTACAACTGTAATGGTTCGGGTCTCTCAAAATGTAATGGCATCTTGGGAGACCCTGTGTAAGTGTGTCCTAGTCTGTGAAATGCTGTACCCTACGCTAAAACTTCACTTTTGAGTGGTAGCGTTCAAAACATTCACCTTGGCAAAGACCAGGCTTGTCAGGACAGAGTGGACAAAAACTACGGGTGTCACGCCTAAATCCGCGCTTGCTACAGACACGACATCTTTTTTGGGGGTGGCTTTGGGTAGGGGTACTCGGAAGGACATACGAATAATGCCTCTCATGCAGCCGGCTTACTGCATTTGGTTGGGGATGGTGAGGTGCAGAACCGCCTGGATACAGGAGTTCTGTGACTATCTCATTCTGGAATTTTAGAAGAGATAACGTCCCGCCTGAAGCTCTGTATAGCACATGAGCGTTCAGCAAAGCCAATTGGAATAATGATAGAGACACTTTTTTGTACCAGCGTCTCGCCTTACGGTCAATTAGATACGGCGCCATCAACTGGTCGTTGAGGTCCACCCCTCCCATATTTTGGTTATATTCGTGGACACAGAGGGGTTTCTCCACAACACCAGTCGCCGTACGAATTTGGACTGTCGTGTCTGCATGAAGGGGGGTAAGAAGGAAAACATTCTTATTGTCCCTCCACTTCATAGCGAGCAAGTTATTACACTTCAAGCAGGCTCTCTCCCCCAGCCTAAGACGGGCATCTACAAGCCGCTGGGGAAAGCCCCGGCGATTAGGTCGCACGGTGCCACATGCTCCAATCTTATGATCAAACAAGTGACTAAACAGTGGCACGCTCGTGTAATAATTGTCCACATACAAGTGGTACCCCTTTCCGAATAAGGGTGACACCAAGTTCCACACTATCTTGCCAGCGCTCCCTATGTAATCCGGGCAGTTGACCGACTCAATCTGACTGTCTTTTCCCTCATAAACCGTAAAGTTCACTACATAGCCTGTTGCCCTGTCACAGAACTTGTAGAGCTTGACCCCGTATCTGGCACGCTTGCTGGGAAGGTACTGCTTGAAAGACAAGCGGCCAGAAAATTTAATCAGGGACTCATCAACGCAGACAACTTGATCGGGAGTAAACAAGGCTGCAAAACATTTGTTGAAGTGGTTTATGAGGGGCCGAATTTTATAGAGCCGGTCGTATTCAGGGTCCCCACGTGGACGACAAAGTTCATTGTCGTTGAAGTGCATGAACCGCAAAATCTGCTCGTATCGTGCCCTGGACATGGAGGTAGAGAACACGGGCATGTGGTCAATTGGGTGCGTGGACCAATAAGCACGCAATGACGGAAATTTATGTGTGCCCATGTTGAGGGAAAGGCCCAGAAAGGTCTTAAATTCGGAAACCGTAATTGGTTTCCAATTTCTGGCAATTTTAGGCAACTGGGGGTTAGCGGCGATAAATTGACCAGCATATAAATTACTCTGGTCCACAATAGATCTATAGAGATCTTCCGTGAAAAACAGCGAATAAAAATCGATTGGCATAAAATCAGCTGTTTCCACCTGAATACCGGGTTGGGCAGTGAATGGGGGAAGTACGGGTTCTGCAGAAGTGGTGGGGACCCAATCAGGATAGGCGAATTCTGCAGGAAGGGCAGTATGGGCACGACGGGCCTGCCTTTGTCTTCTTGGTGGCAGCGGGACACTACTTGTGCTTGCCACCTCGCCAGCTTGAACTGCACTTATGGGACTCGCCACGTCACCAAGTGTTACTGCAGTGCTGGATGTACGTCCAGGCTGTACTAGGCCGCTGGTGCTTGCCAGTTCACCAGAAGGAATAGCGGCGCTAGTACTACTCTGCTCCATGATACGAGAGACCTGCGGTTCTTGCTCCTCAACAACCTCAGAAGATCGGGATCGGGTACGCCTGACCTTAGCAGGGACCTCAACTTCGTCGTCAGAGCTATCTGACGTGGGGCCGCTGACGTCACTGTCTTCTACGGGAAGATATTCTGAGCCTGAATCTGACAGATACGTGACCTCCTCTTCACTATCTGTCATGCTCAGAATCTCGTAGGCCTCTTTACTAGTGTACCTTCGTCTTGCCATTTTGGGCTCTAAATTTAGGGGTACACTAGTAAGATTCACAGGAAAAAAAGCACCTGACTGTCGTCAGCAAATATATCAAACGCTACAAAAAAACTGTTAGCGATCGCAGGGATCAGGCCTGTCTCTGCGAACGCTGCAGTTATGTGTGTTGTGTTTGGTAAGTGACAGTGATCGATCGATACTGCACTTGGGTGGGCTGGGCTGGGCTGGGCGGAGGGGCTAAACGCAGGTACTAGCAGGTATCTGGGCTGATCCCGCTAACACTGCGTTTTTGGGAACCCTAAACCGCTGGGGATGCTAGTATAGATCTGATCAGATACTATACCACTAAGGGGGGTGTATGCTTTGCGCGTGGGTGTTAGCGTTACTGGCACTAACCTAACACTGCCTGGGGCGACGCAGACCCTCTCTGGCGCTAAAACCTAATTGATCTCACCCGCCGGGCGATCAGGGGGGTTAAACCTTTATTGGGTTATATACGGCGGGTGCCCTGATGCTATAAAAAGCAAACTAATCAACCAGCGTCACCCGTAACCTTTATATGGTGATCACTGGTGAAAGGGTTAACTAGGGGCAATCAGGGGGTTAAAACCTTTATTAGGTTAAATATGGGGGTACCTGACACCAATAAAAACCTGCGGCGAACCTAAAAAAAAAATAACTGCCTATCTAAAACACCAGCGACACGAATACAGCGATCGGAAAAACAATCGCTTAGTGACGCTGAAGTTAGGGGGTGAAAGGGTTACCTGGGGGGTGATCAAGGGGTTAAACCTTTATTAGGGGGGGTTAGGGGGCTACCCTGGACCTAAAGGGGCCTAATCCTAACTGCCTTGCAACTTTTTACAATCACAGATGACACTAAATGCAGTGATCAGTAAAATAAATGATCACTGCAATCAGTGACACTGTGATTGGGGGCTTTGGGGTGACCTGGGGGGTGATCTGGGGGTGACTGGGGGGTGATTTGTGTGCCTATGTGTACCTACGTGTCAGTGGACTGTTGGAGCACTAACCTCTGTCTTCACTCCTCGGCGCCGGGAACGAAAAGACCGCGGCGAGGGAGATGACATCACTTCCTCCAGCCTGTGTTTACATCACATGGCGGAGGAAGCAATTTCATTGGCCGGGAGCGATCGCGAGGGGGGGGGCGGAATCGAGTGGCCGCCCCCTCATGCCTGATCGCTCCCGAACACTTAACGGCCGCTCACTGCAGTGAAGGGGGGTCCGGATGGACCCCCCAACTGCACAAAGGCGATCACGTAGATCTACGTGATTCTGCCTGTCCGTGCCATTCTGCCGACGTAAATCGGCGGTGGGCGGTCGTTAAGTGGTTAAACATAATATATTACACAGTTTTTGGTAACATATAGAAGGTGACATTGCGTCGAGTAAATAGATACCCAACATGTCAGGCTTTAAAATTGGCCATGCTCATGAAATAGCGACAAACTGTGGAACCCAAAATTGTCCATTGGTGATGGAAAGCCATCCCAGTCATCAACTAATGCCACGTACACACGATCGATTTTCTCGACGGTGAAAACACCGTCGTGAAAATCGACGGGAAAAACGAGGAACAGCTTGTTCCCCTACACACGGCCGTTTTTCCCGTCATTTTTTCTCTTGGTCGAGAAAAATGACCGTGTGTAGGCTCCCCGGCAGTGTTTCCCTATGGGAAAACTGCAGCGGAAAAAAATGCTGTGAATCACTACGAGAAAAATTAGAGCATGTTCTAATTTTTCTCGTCGTGATTAATACCGTTTTTCTCGTCGGGAAAAATTACCAAAAGCCCACACACTGTCGTTTTTCTCGTCAAAGAGAAAAAAATTCATTTTTCCCGGACGAGAAAAAGGGTCGTGTGTACGCGGCATTAGAGTTAACTGAGAATAATGGCTATAGAATTATTGCTCTCACTCCAACAAGTGTGGTGATATGTTGCATGTAAAACAATCATTGTTTTTGTACATACAGTGAGGGGAAAAAGGTATATGATTTCCTGCTAATTTTGTATGTTTGCCCACTGACAAAAAAAAAATAGTTATAAATTGATTTGCATTTTAATGAGTGAAATAAGTATATGACCCCTTCGGAAAATATGACTTAATACTTGGTGGCAAAACCCTTGTTGGCAATCACAAAGATCAGATGTTTCTTGTAGTTGGCCACCAGGTTTGCACACATCTCAGGAGGGACTTTGTCCCGACTCCTTTTTGCAGATTCTTTCCAAGTCATTAAGGTTTCAAGGCTGACGTTTGGTAACTCGAACCTTCAGCTCCCTCCACATATTTTCTATGGGATTAAGGTCTGGAAACTGGTTTGGCCACTCCAGGACCTAATGTGCTTCTTCTTGAGCCACTCCTTTGTTTCCTTGGCCCTGTGTTTTGGGTCATTGCCATGCTGGAATACCCATCCATGACCCATTTCAATGCCCTGCTTAAGGGAAGGAGGTTCTCACTTAAGAATTGATGGCACATGGCCACGTCCATCGTCCCTTTGATGCAGTGAAGTTGTCCTGTCCCCTTAGTAGAAAAACACCCCCTAAGCATGATGTTTCCACTTCCATGTTTGACGGTGGGGATAATGTTCCTGGGGTCATAGGCAGCATTCCTTCTCCTCCAAACACGGTGAGTTTAGTTGATGCCAAAGAGCTTGATTTTGGTCTCATCTAACAACAACACTTTCACCCAGTTCTCCTCTGAATCATTCAGATGTTCATTAGCAAACTTCAGATGGGCCTGTGCATGTGCTTTCTTTAGCAGGGGAACCTTACAGGCGCTGCAGGATTTCTGTCCTTCACAGCGCAGTGTGTCACCAATTGTTTTCATGGTGACTATGATTCTAGCTGCCCTGAGATCATTGACAAGATTCTCCCATATAGGGCTGATTGACAGTTATTTTATGTTTCTTCCATTTGCGAATTATCGCACCAACTGTTGTCCCCCTCTCACCAAACTGCTTGGCGATGGCCTTGTAGCCTATTCCAGCCTTGTGTAGGTCTACAATGTTGTTCTTGACATCCTTAGATGTCTCTTTGGTCTTGGCCATGGTGGAAAGATTGGTATGTGATTGATTGCTTTTGTGGACAGGTGTCTTTTATACAGGTAACAAGCTGAGATTAGGAGCACTCCCTTTAGGAGAGTGCTCCTAATCTCAGCTCGTTACGTGTATAGAAGACACCTGGGAGTCAAAAATCTTGCTGATTTATAAGGGACCAAATACTTGTCTCACATTTATTAAAATGCAAATCAATTTATAACTTTTTTTGAAATGCATTTTTCTGGATATTTTTGTTTTTATTCTGTCTCTCACCTACCATTAAAATTATAGACTGATCATTTCTTTGTCAGTGGGCAAACGTACAAAATCAGCAGGGGATCAAATACTTTTTTCCCCTCACTGTAGCTACACCCAAAGCATGCTTTTACATATGCATATGCATTTACTTCATTGTTATCACATGGGGAGGGGGGCAATAGCCCCCTTATGTGATAACAGGGTACTGGTGACTGGATCTCTTTAAGAAGACATCAGGTGATATTAGTCACCTATGGACCCCAATTAAGCTGATCAAGTACAGATCATGGTTGATCAGCTTTGTCACCAGCCAACACTACCAGGAGTAATATGACACAGCTTGCTTTTAGATTCATTCACTGGTAGGAGGATCAGCTGAGTTCCCTCTACCTACTGCTGACACAGGTGGGACAGCAGAGCCGTAAAAACATGATCGGGGGGGGGGGGATACTTTTCACTAACCATGGAGGTTAAGATGACTGTGGTTTTCTTTTATTTCTTTAATTGGTTCCCTGTGAATGCTGTCCACTAGATATATATATATATATATATATATATAGTGCCCTCACCTCTCCCCCTACCTGCCCTTTTGTATGATTTTTCGGCTCCTCGCAGGGAGGGGAGAGGCACACCGCACCACAAGCCCGTACCCTCCTGAGTAAGGAGGTTGAGCGGTGTTACTTTTTGGGCCTGCCTGCGGCTGGAGTTGAATCCTCCCGAGGAGGATTCTCACCTCTACCTTAGATAGATGCAAGTCCTTATGTTTCCCCAGGAATAGGGATGAGCTCGGTGTTCGAGTCGAACATAGGTTCGACTCGAACATCGGCTGTTCGGCGAACAACGAACGATTTGGGCCGTTCGCGCCAAATTCGAGTGACGCGAACGGCCCACAATACACTGCGCCATCGCAGTGTAATCCCGGCGCTGTGATTGGCCAAGCATGCACTGTGACCCTGCATGCTTGGCCAATCACAGCGCCGGCAGCGAGGAGAGCAATGATTGGCCACAGGCAGGATGCCTATGGCCAATTATAGCTGAGGGGGTTTAGTACACGCCCTACACTATAAAAGGCCGCCAGCACGGCGGCCTTGTGTAGTGTGTTCCGGAGCAGGGAAAGTGAAGGATAGGCAGGGACAGTGTCAAATCTATTCTTTGCTAAACCTTGTGTGTAGGGACAGAGAAGGATAGGCAGGGAGAGTGTCAGTGTCATATTCTTTGCTAAACCTTGTGTGTAGGGAGAGAGAAGGATAGGCAGGGAGAGTGTCAGTGTCATATACTTTGATAAACCTTGTGTGCAGGGAGAGAGAAGGATAGGCAGGGGACAGTGTCAGTGTCATATTCTTTGCTAAACCTTGTGTGCAGGGAGAGAGAAGGATAGGCAGGGAGAGTGTCAGTGTCATATACTTTGATTAACTTTGTGTGCAGGGAGAGAGAAGGATAGGCAGGGGACAGTGTCAGTGACATAGTTGCTAAGCCTCCTGCACATTATACACCTGAAGTTAGCCCGTATTGCTGCTTTTTCCTGGTGTGTTACACCAACAGGATTTTGCGGCACTTACAGCGGGCGGAGTGTACCTCCTGACCATATTACACCTTAACTTAGCCTGTATTGCTGCTTTTTCCTGGTGTGTTACACCAACAGGATTTTGCGGCACTTACAGCGGGCGGAGTGTGCCTCCTGACCATATTACACCTTAACTTAGCCTGTATTGCTGCTTTTTCCTGGTGTTACACCAACAGGATTTTGCGGCACTTACAGCGGGCGGAGTGTGCCTCCTGACCATATTACACCTTAACTTAGCCTGTATTGCTGCTTTTTCCTGGTGTGTTACACCAACAGGATTTTGCGGCACTTACAGCGGGCGGAGTGTGCCTCCTGACCATATTACACCTTAACTTAGCCTGTATTGCTGCTTTTTCCTGGTGTGTTACACCAACAGGATTTTGCGGCACTTACAGCGGGCGGAGTGTGCCTCCTGACCATATTACACCTTAACTTAGCTTGTATTGCTGCTTTTTCCTGGTGTGTTACACCAACAGGATTTTGCGGCACTTACAGCGGGCGGAGTGTGCCTCCTGACCATATTACACCTTAACTTAGCCTGTATTGCTGCTTTTTCCTGGTGTGTTACACCAACAGGATTTTGCGGCACTTACAGCGGGCGGAGTGTGCCTCCTGACCATATTACACCTTAACTTAGCCTGTATTGCTGCTTTTCCCATTTTCCTGCAGGCCATTAGAATGTCTGGAAGGCAAACAAGGAAAGGCAGACAGTCAGGAGCCAAAAAAAGAGGGCAAGCAGGCTCTGTGTCTAGAGACAACAGTGCTGGTCGTGGACGCGGTGCATCGCCATCAGCACGTGGCCATGGGACACGCTTGTCCTTCTTTTCGGCAGCTGGACGTGTTGAGCCGCATCATGCCGAAGACTTGGTAGAGTGGATGACCAAGCCCTCCTCATCCTCCTCATCCTCTCTCACCCAGGCTCAGGGTACTGGCAAAGCAGCTGCCAAAGCGTCCTCTTCCCTGGTATCAATGTCATCATCAGTCACTCCTTCCCTAGACCAACCATGTCCTCCTGAGGAGTCCCCCGAACTGTTTGAGCACAGTGTTGGGTACATGCTCCAGGAGGATGCCCAGCGTTTCGAAGGGTCTGATGATGATACCCAGCTAGAGGAAGGCAGTAGCGTGAGAGCAGAGAGAGGGGATGCTCAAGAAGGACACAAATCTGGCAGTCATGTTCCAGCAGCTGCAGCATACTGCCAGATTGGCTCCATTGATGAGGAGGGAGGGGATGATGAGATCACTGACTAAACGTGGGTGCCTAATAGGAGAGAGGAGGAGGAGGAGGATGAGGAGGAGGCACATCTCCAACGAGGCAGGATGCCCTCGGGGGGCCAGCGTAAGGGCAGCACACCGCAGAGCTCCGCCTGTGCAGGGCGCTGCCTCTGCCCGTTATTCAAAAAGTTCTTTGGTGTGGGCCTTTTTTGAGTCGAGTGCATCAGATCGCACAGCTGCTGTTTGCAACATATGCCTCAAGAGTATATCGCGTGGCCAAAACATCACCCGCTTGGGCACCACATGCTTGACCAGACATATGTTGACCTGCCATGCAGCTCGTTGGCAAGCCTACCTTAAAGACCCACACCAAAGAACAAAGCTGACCTCTTCTTGCACCGCATCAGCTGGGATCTCCAACCCCACTATACCTTCAGTCCTCTCTGAAACCTGCTCTGAGAGGAATGAAGGTATAAAATTAGGTGTGTCACAGCCAAGTACTTGCGGGCACTCTGCTAGCAGTACACCAACGTCTGATTCTAGCAGGCAAATTTCCCTGCCCCAGCTGCTGGACCGTCAAAAGAAGTTCACTCCCAGCCATCCACATGCCCAGTGGTTGAATGCTAGCTTGGCTAAATTGCTAGCGCTTCAACTGCTGCCTTTTCAGTTGGTAGACTCGGCCCCCTTCCGTGAGTTTGTGCAATGTGCGGCTCCTCAGTGGCAGGTTCCCAAACGCCACTTTTTCTCACGGAAGGCGATTCCGGCTCTCTACCGGCATGTGGAAGGCAATGTCTTGGCCTCGCTGGACAGGGCGGTCAGGTGCATATTACCGCTGACTCATGGTCCAGCAGGCATGGACAGGGACGTTACCTTTCTTTCACGGCCCATTGGGTCACTCTTTTGGCAGCTGGGAAAGATGCAGGACAAGGTGCAGTAGTGTTGGAGGTTGTTCCACCGCCACGCCTCCAAAATGCTACTACTGGTTGTGACACACCTCTGTCCTCCACCCCCTCCTCTTCTTCTTCCTCCGTGGCCTCTTCCTGTGCTTTGTCCTCGGAACCAGCGGTGCTCCATAGGCGTTCAAGGGGCTACGCAAGTACGCAGGCAAAAAGATGCCATGCCGTGCTTGCGCTGGTGTGTTTGGGGGACAGGAGCCACACTGGGGCAGAGGTTCTGTCTGCTCTGCAGGGGCAGGCCGAGAGGTGGTTGACGCCACGCCAACTTAAGCCAGGAATGGTAGTTTGCGACAATGGTACCAACCTCCTCTCCGCTCTCCGACAGGGACAACTGACCCATGTGCCCTGTGTGGCTCACGTCCTTAACCTGGTGGTGCAGCGGTTCTTGGGCAGGTACCCGGGCTTACAGGATGTCCTGAGGCAGGCCAGGAAAGTCTGTGTGCATTTCCGCAGATCTTATAATACCAGTGCTCGCCTGGCTGAGCTGCAAAAGGAGTTGAACCTGCCCAAGAACCGCCTTATATGTGACATGCCCACCAGGTGGAACTCAACGTTGACCATGCTGCAGCGGCTGCACACGCAGCAGAGGGCCATCAATGAGTACCTGTGCGACTACGGCACCAGGACAGGGTCAGGGGAGCTCGGTTTTTTTCACCACGCCAGTGGGGCATGATCAGGGATGCATGCACTGTCCTGGCACCATTTGAGGAGGCCACGAGGATGGTGAGCAGTGACAGTGCATGCATCAGTGACACTGTACCTCTTGTCCACCTGTTGGAACATACGCTGCGTGGAATAATGGACAGGGCACTTGAGGCAGAACAGAGGCAGGAAGAGGAGGACTTCCTTGCCTCTCAAGGCCCCCTTTACCCAGACAGTGTTCCTTCTGTCCCACCCATCGCACAGGAAGAAGAGGAGAAGGAGGAGGAGGAGGATTGTGTCAGCATGGAGGTGGAGCCTGGCACTCAGCATCATCAGCAGCAGTCTTTTAGGGATTATTTACAGTCCCAAGAAACCAGTGGACTTGTACGTGGCTGGGAGGAGGTGGCTGCGGATCATGTCGTCCTTAGTGACCCAGAGGACTCCGGACTGAATGCCTCAGCTAACCTACGCTGCATGGCCTCCCTGATCCTGCAAAGTCTGCAGAAGGATCCTCATATTCTTCGGATCAAGGAGAGGGACCATTACTGGTTGGCCACTCTCCTTGATCCACGGTACAAGGGTAAGGTTGCGGACCTTATCTTACCGTCGCAGAGGGAGCAGAGGATGAGACAACTCTGGGAGGCCTTGCAGAAAGGTCTGTGCAACGCGTTCCCAGAGACTGGGAGGTTACAAACTCCTGGTCCTGGACAACGAGTTGCTGAGGCTTCGGTCAGTCAAAGAAGGAGCGGTGGGGAAGGTGGCCGTCTGACCGAAGCGTTCAGACAATTCTTTAGTCCGCAGCCCCAAGGTATGATCGCTTCCAGCAACCATCGCCAGCGTCTGATATACATGGTGCAGGAATACCTAGGGGCAAGGTCAGACTTGGACACCTTCCCCACCGAAAATCCTCTGGCTTACTGGGTCTTGAGGATGGATCACTGGCCAGAGCTTGCACAGTATGCAATTGAGCTACTGGCATGTCCTGCATCCAGCGTTCTTTCAGAACGCACATTCAGTGCTGCTGGAGGATTTATCACGGATCACAGGGTGCGCCTGTCCACCGACTCTGTTGATCGACTGACCTTCATAAAGATGAACCAGTCTTGGATCACCACCAGCTACCAAACACCTGAAGCTGATATAACAGACTAATTTATTTTCAAATGTCACATCCCTTCAAGACTGATGCTGATGCTGAGAGACTGTCCTGTTATGTTGACTGACTATCCTCCTCCTCCTCCTCAATGATCCGATTGACGATGATAGCTTGGAAGAACATTTTTGTTTCTGGGTGCCGCCACCAGTGGCTAAGGCCCAATTTTTCAGCCCCTGTTTAACAGGGGTGTGTTATTACAATTTTTTATGCAATGCTTTGCAGCAGGGCTCATTCCTGCACTCCAACTAGAGTATCTGGGAGTGGTTGCAGTGTCGTGGCACCAGCACCAGTGGCTAAGGCCCAATTTTTCAGCCCCTGTTTAACAGGGGCGTGTAATTACAATTTTTGATGCAATACTTTGCAACAGGGCTCATTGCTGTGCTCCAAGTACAGTATCTGTGAGGGGTTGCAGTGTTGTGGCACCAGTGCCTAAAGCTCAATTTTTCTGCCCCTGTTTAACAGGGGCATGTAATTACAATTCTTGATCTAATAATTCACAGCAGGGCCCATTCCTGCGCCCACCAAGACTAACTGTGAGGCCTTACAGTGTTGTGTCAACACCACCACCAAAGGCCCAATTTTTCAGCCCCCGTTCAACAGGGGCATGCAATTACAATTCTTGATCTAATAATTCACAGCAGGGCCCATTAATGCGCCCACCAAGAGTAACTGTGAGGGCTCACAGTGTTGTGGCAACACCAACATGTAAGGGGCAAATTTCAGCTGAGTATATACGGCAGGCCCCTACTTTCAAACATCCAACTTACAAACGACTCCTCCTTGCAAACGGAAGGATACAACAGGAAGTGAGAGGAAATCTACCCCTAGGAAGGCAAATTCTCTCCTGTAAGAGTTAAGTGAGGAAGTGAGAAAGTGAGGTGAACTGTTCTGAACAGGTGCACACTGCACAGACAGCAAAACAAATGTTACAGGGGTGATAACCCTTCCCTATGTTTTCCAAAAAGCTTAAAAATGTATTTTTTGGCTGGAGCTACACTTAAACAATGTACCTGTTCAAAATTACAAACAGATTCTACATAAGAACAAACCTACAGTCCCTGTCTTGTATGCACCGCCTGTATACGGCTGTTCAGAGTATATAGGGCCTTTTTTATTTTGTGTGCGGGGTTCCCCTTAATATACATACAAGACCCAAAGGGGCTGGTAATGGGCTGGGGTAGGGGGGGGGGTGATGGGGTAGCTATGCCATTTTTCTCAAAGCTTTTCATCCATATTACCGGGACCAGACATTATATTAAAGCCGCAAGCAGTTTTAAATGGCTTTTTTTCCTTTAGAAATGTAATTTTGTGCAGGGACAGTTCTAAACACGGGAAACACGTGGCACTTCACAGGCATACTTTAGACACCCCCCGGTATGATATTTAAAGGAATATTTGACTTTTTTTTTTTCACTTTATGCATCATTAAAATGACTGCTCCAGAAAAACGGCCGTTTTTAAAACTTCTTTTTGCATTGATACATGTCCCCTGGTGCAGAACCCGGGTTCCCAAACCCTTTTTAGGACAATAATAGTATTAGTCTTTTTAATTAGCACTTTCGATTTCGAACGTTCGCATCCATTGTATTTAATAGGGTTCTAAAGTTCGTGCGAACTTTCGGTCCGTTCACTCCCCAGGAATATAACTGTCCACACCAACTGAAAGTCCAACTTCTATATTTATTTCACACGGATAATAAATATGCCTCTTTGAAAGCAGACAGGTTGGGACAAGACACAGGACAGCTTAGGTGGGAGGAGGTCCAGGCACAAACTTGAATCATGTTCTTTTACTGTTTAGATTTCACAAACAGTTATGGCGCACGAGGCTTTTCTGTAGGTTGCTCAACCTCGAACAAGAACTCCTTACAATGCTTGCATCGCCCGAATGGCTTCAGATGAACCACCAGTCCCGAGCAGCCGGGACAAATCACTCCGAGGGCCTCCACATCTTTGCAAACGTAGAGGGCAAATCGTTCCCGGGGCTTGAGCCGAATCCCCGTATCCATCAAGGGAGCAGCAAAGGAAGTCATCTTCATGGTAGTAGTAGCCGGAACTCATGAGGCATGAGACGTTATCTATTCGCTGCTCCATCGCGCACTGTCCTTTTCGTGCCAAAGTCCCCACGTGCACCTCCACACATGGCCGGACTCCTCCCATCTCCTGCATTGTTCGCAGGCTTTCTCTCTGCCATGCCCATGAACTACACAGTCAGGGTTCTCCTCGTGGCGCAGTTCTCAATATGGCCGACCTCCACGGAACTTCACTGGGGAACAAACTCTGGGGGGTCTTCACACTTTCCAACCGCAGACACATCCCGGACACGAGCCCACACGTGGAGCACCCTCACCTCTCCCCCTACCTGCCCTTTTGTATGTGTTTTTGGCTCCTCGCAGGGAGAGGAGAGGCACACCACACCACAAGCCTGTACCCTCCTAAGTAAGGAGGTTGAGCGGTGTTACTTTTCGGGCCTGCCTGCGGCTGGAGTTGAATCCTCCCGAGGATGATTCTCACCTCTACCTTAGATAGATGCAAGTCCTTATGTTTCCCCAGGAATATAACTGTCCACACCAACTGAAAGTCCAACTTCTATATTTATTTCACACGGATAATAAATATGCCTCTTTGAAAGCAGACAGGTTGGGACAAGACAGGACAGCTTAGGTGGGAGGAGGTCCAGGCACAAACTTGAATCATGTTCTTTTACTGTTTAGATTTCACAAACAGTTATGGTGCACGATCTCTGCCACAGACCGTGAGGTTGGTCCCTGCCACAGACCAGGTGAATAGAAAGTCACTGCCACTGACTTGGAGAACGGGTCACTGCCACTGACCGGGTGAATAGGGCACGGCCCTATTAGGCCACTGCCACTGACCTTTTAGAGAACTTCCTTCTAGAGAGTACTTGGCCCATGTAGAGGAGAAGACATCCCTCCAGAGAGTTACCAGAGGTCCTCACCGTCACCACGACTTTGCGCTGGGTCTTCGGTACAGGTAACCTCCCTGGCCTCCTCATCCCAGATCCGGGGTCCCCTCGCAAGGCGGCACCCTGGGAGTCCTCGATCCCCGGCGGAACCCAGCCGAAGGTGCTGGGCCCCAGGCCTCCAAATTAGTACTTCACCCCAGACTGAAGGTGTCTGGGATGGAACAGGAACTCGGCCTCCGGGCCAAGGGCACCCGGAGATAAAAAACCCACACACCCCCTGGCTGAAGGTGCCTGGGCGTGAACGAAGACGAAACCCTCTGGAAGATGGCCGCCCCTTTTTGTACCCTCTCCCGACAGGCACAGCAGGTTCCCCGCCCCGCCGTACTGCTGCCGAAAGGGGACAAGAAAAGGCGACTGTATTGCAGTTCAACCCAGACCCAGGGCGACAGCGCCACCTGTAGGTCCCAGGGAACTACACACCAATAAAAAGAAAACTAAAACAAATGCAGCGCTAACCTAAATAAAGTAAATATCAGTGACAGAAATAAACCTTAGGGGATAGGTACATGGATGTGCTCTACCCAGGTATTCAAATGGTGAAAAATGAAGAACATGTGTAATACATGTAAAATGTGACAAAGTAATACACCAAAAACACATAAATCTTCCAATAAAGTGTCCCATGCGAAACTCAAGCAAAAAATTAAGTCTATGTATAGTCCGTAATGGACCTACTGAATCCACTATGAGATTTTGAAGGTGTTCACGTTGTAAGCCGTGTTGAAAACAACAGGGATAGGTGTAAAGATGCGTTCCAACATCTCCTGTACACAGGTAGGTAATGAATACTCTTACCGTGAGTCTGATGTAAATAGGCCTGGATGGGAACTCCAAGGTAGATGCTCCAATGTGGATATCGCGAACCTCTCCTCCCGGTATCACAGCTGCGATGGTAGGTGATTATCCAAAAAGACGTAACTTTATGGACTATCCGTTGGAGGTAACGCTTTGAAACACGATGTCATAAAAAGAAAAAAATGGATGGCTCCATATGGTGTAAGTAAAACCAGGGTATGGTGTAGAAAAGTATAGCCTTTATTGGCATATCATCATAGTAAAAAATGGTACATGCAACATTAACGGATGCAAATACAAAGAAAAAAGGACCTCGAGGAAAAAATTTGAATAATTGCGTGATAGCAAGGGTGGCAGCAGACTAAAAACCCGACATGTTTCGAGCAATGGCCCTTCAACTGGAGTATTAGCCTGCTAACTTGCATCACGCTGTTTGAATACTGTGTCTATCACTTATTGGTTGTCTGTAAACGCAAGACAGCTGAGATCTAAATAGTCAAAAAGGGAAAAATGGGGAGGCACTCACAGTGCCACATCTGTGAAATTGTGTAGAAATGGTGGGGATAACTCAAAAGAGAGACACCCAAAAAGGTCGGACTTGAGGCACAAGACATGGTAGGTAGTCAAAATATGTAAAAATATATATTTATTATAGAAAGACAACACAGAGATTACAAAAATGCAAAAGAGAGTTAAAATATTGTCACAAGATGGAAAAATGTGGTCCCTTTGCGTCAACGTGTTTCGCCGTGAGGCTTCTTCAGGACAGCTTGGGGATAGCAGGGAGAAAACAGGGCTTGCTATCTGCAATACAATGTTGTATGGTTATAGTACATATAAATATATGCAAACAGTGTATTTCATTACATAGACAAACAAAAAAGAGAGAAACAAAGAAAAAACAAAATTCAAGAGTGCACTAAAAAGCAGTTGGTCCAAGCTATCATAGTCCCATACATACCTTGGGACTGACAGGAGATCTATTAGCCCTTATTTAAAAGAGGTGCAATATTGCACAGATCCAATACAAAGGATGCAGGTCATTCACATCTATAAGATAGTATGAAACAAAACAAAAAATACAAAAAAGATATCAGGAAAAAATCATTATAGGTGTAGCGGCCTCACTCTCTCTCTAGCTTTATCGATTATACGGCTGTTGTCTAGGGGTACCTGGGAGAGAGAGATGAGATACACCACGGCCCATGTCCTCCATAGCTAAGAGGTGAAAGCCAGAAGATTGGGTCTTGTGTAGGTGTCCTAGAGTCAAGTCCAGTACTTCGTTCCTGACCCCTTTGCTCCTAGTAACCAGAGTTCCACACAGTGAATAGGTCCAACTCAGTTTTTATCTTCTTGCCAAGCAATAAAACAGTTTCTTTACTGAGAAACATGGGGATAGATCGAGGCACAATCCTTTTCCCTTCTGCTGCTAACCACTGTGGTATCACCAATGGCTAATAGTCACTGCCACTGACTATGTGAGGTAGAACGTGGATTACCTTCGCTAGCACGGCCCCTGTCAGGGGAAAGAGATCCGTCCAAGGGAGAAACAGGAGGCCTCTCTGTTACCAGCGATGCTGCGCCGGACTCTCCAGAGAAGTTCCGCACACCAGTCCTCACGAACTCAGACACGGGCACCCAAGGTATTAGGGCCCCCTCAGATTCCTCCACCCTCGCGGAACTCAGTCGAAGGTACTGAGCCCCAGGCCTCCGCCATAGTACCTCACCCCAGGCTAAAGGTGCCTGGGATGGACTCCATCCTTGCTCCGGCCAGGTCAAGGGCACCTAGGCCTGGAACACCGGAATGCCAGCACCCAAGCTGAAGGTGCCTGGGTGCGGCCGAGTCCTCTGACTCCCACTCCGAACTCTGAACCCTGTGGTAAGGGCGTCCGCCCCTTTTATCCCCTCTCCCTTTGCGTCACAGCGGGTTCCCTGCCCCGCTGTACCAGCTCCAGGGGAGGACAAAAAGGTACAGTCTTGCGGTGTGAGTTCAGCTACGGCCCAGGGCAACAGTGCCACCTGTGGACCGCAAGGAACCTCACACCAGTCCTCCAAGAACCAGAAAAAGGTCTTGGATCCCCTAGCAATTTGCGCATCTGGGTTACACTACCACCCAGATGCCTCCCTTAAATTCAAGTACCCGCTACACTCTCCCCCTGGTGATTTGACACTGGTCCCCAGTGTCTGGTACAAACTTACACCCCACAAGGGTGGTGACATAAGTTCAGCCCAGAAACCAAACTACACAATTTAGCCCTGAATTGTGCCAAGACCTGAATGGGAAAGGGAAAACTTAAAACAATATAACTATAAAACTTTTCAAAAAACACTGTAAATATCTCTCACATTTACATTCTTCCCTCCCCCTGGCTATCTAAGGACCACCCATTCTCAGCAGCCTTGATAGACGAGTCTCCTGCAGAGGGAAAGAAAAGAAACATACATCCTAACAACATATGTGTGTTTGCTTGGAATGAATGAGTCTATCCGAGAAGAAACCCATTCACTCCAATAAGTGCTGCATAATGTCAAAAACAAACAATCGTTGTGCAACACTGCCACCTGGTGACAATGCCTCGGTCAAGACACTCATCACTTCCAGATGAACTTTTCTCTTTATCATTTCTCTGTGACTCTACACTAACTAAAACCCAAAGTCACTGATTTCTCAGAAGTGCAAGGAGAAGGAGGGAGAACAAAACAAAAACAGCTTCCATTTCTCCGAAGAGTAGAACTGCCCAAATGCAAAAAAAAAACTAGGGCACAGTCCCTGTGTTCCGGTGAAAAACTCTGGAAAGTTCAGCGATGAACAGCAAACAGTACACACATGAGTCTTTCTTTTCTCCTAAAGGTAAAACCTTGGATGCGGTAGGAACACAGGCTTCAAATGTCTGTCCAAAGCCTCCACATGGTACTCAGCATTACCTCCTTCCTTGCGGCAAATCACTACTCTGTCCGCATGGATATGCCTTCCCAGCATCCACTTAGCTTTACAGTCCTGGAACTTCTTGGTGATCGTTGGTGAACAAGAAAAGTACCGCCGTGCTTGCTGTACTTTAAGTTTGTCCCACACAAAGGTATCATACCATCGTTGGTGAAAAACTTCCACCTCATAAAGCAGTTCTCGAAGCAGATACGGGTATTCCCACCAATATTCCTGAGCAACCTTCTGGCCAAAGAGACGCTGCAGCCTTGATAAAGGTGGCATAGTGGCTCGGTCTCCTTCTCCAGGTGGAACAATCGCTTCTGGGTGGCGAGGTGCGTTCACCACCTCGGTAGATCTGGGCCTAGGAGCCCGCAATGACTGGCGTTGCGCTCCCGCAACAGGAACGGGTGAAATGGATGTTGAATCCAGAAGGGGAACTTCAGACAGAGGCCCAGATTTTTCCCCCTGCGCCGAGGCCTCTACCCGAGGTGTACTATCTCCAGTAGACATGGGCAGGTCCCTTGTGACATGGGACATGGGTAGCTTCATCTTGTCCCATCCCTTCTGATGGAAGATTTTGTCTATCTCCCCATCATCGCCATTGTCAGACAATGAATCCAGGTCAGAGGTGTCGTAGCATTCAGCAGGCAGATAATTCCCAGTCACGGAACTATCCCCCTTGACGGCCTCTACCGACTGTGGGCTTCCGCCACTCTTAACCACGCAGACAGTCCCAACCCCTGGCTCACCTGGGCCTTTAGAAGAACAGGGATGTCCAGGACTTTTTCTACCGGATCCATCCAGGCCAGGCAAGCAGTGGGGCGAAGCTCTTCTACGACCACACAAGGCCATCACTAGGCCGACTTTCCTCTTCGGTGGCCAGAGCAGGGAGCTGCTGGTGACCGAGGCAGCATCCTCGGATTTTTCTCTTTTCATCTCCGCTTGGGCAGTCACTTCGCCCGGATCAGTGCGCATGGGGAACGCACCAGCATCGATCTCTCCTTCCGGAGTGGCAGTCCCTGTGAGGTAGTTGAGGTGGAAAGCACAAGGCTTTTCTGTGGATGGTTCCACCTCGAAGAGAAACTCCTTGCAGACCTCACATCGCCCGAATGGCTTCAGCTGGACCACCAGTCCCGAACAGCCGGGACAGATCACACAGAGGGCCTCCATGTCTCTGCAGGTGTACAGAGCCAATCGCCCCCGGGGCCTTAGTCTCATCCCCGTATCCATAATCAGAGCAGCCAGAGAAGTCATGTCCATGCAAGAAGAAGCTGAAATCCATGGAGTGGTTGAAGTCATCTTCTCTCTTCGCTGCTCCATTGCGCACTGACCCACCTGCGCCGGAATCTCCACGTGCATACGTCCACATGGCCAGACTCCTCCCACCTTCTGCACTTGTTCGCGGGCTTTTCCCTTTCCCCACCCACGAACTACGCAGCTATGGGTTGCCTCGTGGCGCGTTGGCCAATATGGCCGACCTACTCGGAACTCCTCCGGGCAGCAAGGATCCAAATTCAGACACCATACACATCCCGGATACGATGCCCCCACGTGTAGCGGCCTCACTCTCTCTCTAGCTTTATCTGCTGCTAACCACTGTGGTATCACCAGTGGCTAATAGTCACTGCCACTGACTATGTGAGGTAAAAAGGAAAATTTTGTATATAACCAACTGTCCTATTAATATATAATTCACAAGCGAAGTTATGAAAAGATAATATTATATATAGTACTGTGAGAGTGAGAGCCCCTGGCTTAGTAGAAATGTGTTTAAAATGGACACAGAACTCTCAAAGAAGCTATTTGAGAAGTTCCAGCAAAAGATTGCTGAGCAGAGAAAACTATGCTTTAAGTTTTCCCTGGATTTTGTAAGTCTGGATTGGGGCTGGAAACTTGAAGACTTCAAAGTGCATTGGGAGGGAAGGAGTCTTCAGTCATGTGTCCGGGTTTTCTAGGAGCTCTGCAGGTTGAGTGTGTGGCCAGGTGCACACACTCGTTATAAGGCAGAGCTGAACATAGCTCAGTGTGTGTGGGAAAAGAGTTGGTGATACAGTAGTTGCTGGAAGGAAGTGTGCTACTGTGGAAGAACTCAGGCAACATCCTTAAGACGGTTCTCCATGTGGGAGCAGTGGCGGTGCGTCCATAGAGGGCGCCGGAGCGCCGCCCCCTCTCGCTCCCACACCGCCACTGAAAGACAATACACAGATTCATGCATTGCATGAATCTGTGTATTGTCACCGCTGCCGCGCTGCCCACTATTCATATGGCCGGCCATATGAATTAGAGCGGCGGCCGCCGGTGGGTGTAACTTGGAAGTGTCTATCAGAGCCAGCTCTCAGGCTGTATTCGGCTTCCAAAAACTCCTCCCAGGTACGCACGGGGGTGCGTTCCTGGAAGAAGACTGTGTGGAGGTTTCAGCCAATCAGGTTCACCGGATCTGGTTACCGGTAACCTGATTGGCTGAAGCGACATCGAGGGCGGGAGAACACATCGAGGACAGCGCGGACCGAGGAAGGTAAGTGCAGGGCTGGGGGGGGGACAGGCTGCATTTGGGGGACAAACTGGCTGAATATGGGGGACAAACTGGCTGAATATGGGGCACAAACTGGCTGAATATGGGGGGAACTGGCTGAATATGGGGCACAAACTGGCTGCATTTGGGGGGAACTGGCTGAATATGGGGGACAAACTGGCTGAATATGGGGGACAAACTGGCTGAATATGGGGAACAAACTGGCTGAATATGGGGGACAAACTGGCTGAATATGGAGGACAAACTGGCTGAATATGGGCGGAACTGGCTGTATATGGGGGACAAACTGGCTGAATATGGGGGGAACTGGCTGTATATGGGGGACAAACTGGCTGCATTTGGGGGGAACTGGCTGTATATGGGGGACACGCTGGCTGCATTTGGGGGAACTGGCTGTATATGGGGGACAAACTGGCTGCATTTGGGGGGAACTGGCTGTATATGGGGGACAAACTGGCTGCATTTGGGGGGAACTGGCTGTATATATGGGGACAAACTGGCTGTATATGGGGGCACACTGGCTATATATATGGGGGCACACTGGCTATATATGGGGGCACACTGGCTATATATATGGGGACAAACTGGCTGTATATGGGGGCACACTGGCTGTATATATATGGGGGCACACTGGCTGTATATGGAAACAAACTGGCTGTATTTGAGGGGGCAAACTGGTGGCGTTTGGGCACAGTACCTGCGTTTAATGGGCACAGTGGCAGCAATTGATTTTTTTTTTTTTCAGTTTGTTTGCGCCCCCCCAAAAATTTTGATCACCAGCCACCACTGTGTGGGAGAGGTTCCAGGTCAGTAGACTGAGAGGGTTGGGCCAGCTGACAGAGTCGGGGAGACTATAGCTGAGACAACTGGAAGAGAGTCTCGGGGACCAGAGGGGACTGTAAGTCTTGGAGGAGTGTGGAAGCCTGGAGTGTCAGGAGAGCCCTTCCTAGAGGACAGGAGTGGGCCTGTGCAGCAAGGAACTGCGCCCAAGGCTGAGTGAGCCTTAAGAGCCAGGTGGATTGGCATTTTCATCTGTTGATGTTTTTGGGAGAAGAACCCCTGTGTGGGAAACCAAATGCATGTATGAACCTTCCTTTTTTTTTGTTTCTTTCAATAAAAGTGGGATACCATGCCCTTAAACCTTCGTTCCTGTTGGCTGTGAACTTACTTAAAACGCATCTATCATTGAGCTAAACACCCCCATCCCACATGTGGTGGATTATGCGGGCACAAGACGGTGGAATCCGGGTCCTTGCTCCACAGTGAGTTCAGGTCAGGAACTGTTGGCTGTCTATGGAAGTGCAGCCAGGCAAAAGGCATTGCGTGTTGCAGGTTTAACCTGCACCTGTAAAGGAAAAGTCTAATTTTTTTTTCTCTGCGGTGAACTGCTGCTAGCTGTGTGTGGCAGCCAGGCGAACTGCATTGCGCAGAAGTTTATTTGGTGGACTGTTGCATGCAGGTTGTGTACCTGTGAAAGGAGAAACAAACAGATTATTTTTTTCCTTTTCTCCGCCAAGAACTGTTACAAGTTGCTGTGTGCAAGACCGCAAGGATGGGGCGGTCAAAGCAGAAAAAGGAAGCAATCCTTGCTAAAGCCAGGGAACGGCTACTGTGGCTGGAGGGTATTGCACCACATGCCCCAGCCACACCAGAGAATTCGTCTGAGTGTGACATCGCTGTGATCTGGGGTAAATTACTCATGTCACCCCCAGTTAAAGCGGAAGTGAAAGAGGACTTTGTGCCTGGCAGCCGCAGCCCTAAGGTGCCACAGCATGAGGCAAGGAGGCCTCTGCGCTGCATGCGTTGTAGTGAGTGGGGACATGCTGTTGCCCAGTGCCCATTATCACAGGAATGATCGTGGAATAACCAAGCTGGACAGAAGGTTGATGAATTCTGGAACTCACCTGCTAGAGAGTGTCACCAGTGGCGTTCCAGACAGAGGGATCAAGTAATCCGAAGTCGGCCTACTGATGATCGTGACCAACGTTGTCCTCAGGAGTGGTATCCCATGGCAACGAGTGAGAGACAGTCATTGAGGAGATGCCAAGGAGTTGAAATTCATCATCCAGTACCATGCCTGGAATGTGGCCAGCTGGGGCACAAAATATTGTCTTGCCCTATATTCTGGGGTGCACCTAGAGGTAATGTTGCTAAACAGAACTCTTTACCTGTGGGCCAAGATCCCTTTGCAAATATGTTTGCAGTCACCCCTGGCAACAAGGAGGAGTTTTCTGTGGTGTCTGCAGGTGGTGCTAAACAGTGGGAGATGCCTGCTGTGATTTCATCCCATGGTCACCAGGGGGAGTTGGCCAGTAAATATGCAGCTGAGAGACAGCACACTCAAATGAAGCCAGAGTTACCTGCTACGGAATATGGTAAGACTGTTGCAGTTTGTGGGGCTGATCCCAGTGAAGTGGGAGTATGTCCAGTGGGGAGATTCGCAGTGCCAATGGACATAGACTTGCTGCAGTGTGCTACCCAGAGCATTGGGGAGGCACAGCGTAAAGCCCAGCTAGCCGCAGGGCTAAAGACTGGAAAGGACATGGGGACTATGCATGTGCCTATTATAATCCAGCATAGTGCTGGAGAAGTTAAACTAGGGGTGACCAAAACTGTCCTTTTACCATGTTCCCTAGTGACAGAGATAGGTGCTGCAGGGTTGCCCAGGGAAACCTCCCAGGAGCCAACAGTGTTGGAGCGGAGGGTTTCCCAGGTCAGCTGTGGAGCTGCTCAAGTGGGTAAAGGGCCACCCACAATAGCTACAGCTAAGTGTCATGATGATCCTCTAAAGGTTGAGAAATGTATTTCTGGAAATGTCATGTTTGAGAATAATGTTGGTAATGTGCTTACTAAAAAGGTTGGAAGTAGGATGTCTTCCGTGATCACCAGAGGCAGAGCTGCAGGGTTGTCCGTGAAAACCTCCAAAGATCTCCCTGTGTTGGAACTGAAGGTTGTCCAGGACCGCTCTGGCACTACTCTGAGGGAACAAGGAGGGACTGCACCACACAATGAGAGTCTGTGGGTGCAGACTACCCGCCTGGTATGTGACCAGATTGGTGAACAAGTTATTCACCCTGTTAAAGCTGGTAGTGTAAAGCTGGATGTGATAGTAGCGCCACCAGAACAATCTGGTCAAAATAGTGTATTGCACCCTGCGTTCTGTGACGAAGTATCGTCCCAATGTGACATAAGTGAAACTGTGCTTGTACAATGTGATGCGTATAGAGATGACAAATGTACAGTATTGGGTAATGAGTCCCAGGTTCCTTTGGTGCCTCTTGGAACAGGTGATGCACTGCTTCAGGATACCTGTCAGGGAAGTACCACTGACTGGGACAGCTGGGCCAAACAATTGCTAGCCATGCTGGATAAGGTTAGGTTACGTAACACAGATGTGGACATAACACCTGCTATGCCCAATGGAGGGATTGCAGGGTGGCCAGTGGCCAAGGGTGTGTTGGCCCCGGCAGAGATTGGCCCCCTCCAATCAGAAGGACCAGTTAAGGGCGCATGCATGGCAGTTGGGTTATATGCAGCCCAACCGCTGGAAAATAGTGAGTGCAAAAATGGCAATGTGACGTATGACCTGCAGCGGCTCGCTGATGCTGGGACAGAGAGGGTAAATGTGAGACTCACATCTGACAGCGCTCCAGTTGAGCACCAGGCTGTGGAGACAGATACCGCCAGTGAGGTGGAGGTCACTGTAAATGTCCCTACCTTTCCAGCTTCAGTGGATGAGCCCCTCCACGTCATTGATAATGGAAAAGTCCCTAGAAAGGTCTTGTATGTAGATGTGGATCGCATTAAGATGACAAATGTGTTGTTGAAAATTCTTGAAGTCCAAAAAACACATTTGCTGTACACCTGGGTGTCTCCACTGTGGTCGGACAAGGTGGTACTGCGTAGTACCAGTAGGTGGAGCCAAGTAGTACAAGCTATGCTTGATGTTAATCACGAGAGGAACTGGTTGGTACCATATTTATTAGCAGTGTGGCAAATGGTCTCAAGGTTCTCTGAGAGATTGCTTCCAGTTACCGGTTTGGATGGAAGGCGCTCAGAAGAATGTTTGAAAACATCAGAGGTCTCTCTGCCTGATGCGGTGACTAGGAAAAGTTCTGCTGGTGCGGTCCAAAGTGCGGCTGAGCAGTCGTCAGGAGAGGGCACGGACACTGCCTCACCCACTACACCTCACGTGAAGGAAGGGCCCGAAATAGATGTGGCAGTAGCAGAGATTTTTCATGTCATTCGCACAAAGGTACAAATTAAAGTACCCGGAGACACTGTGAGGGAAAGCACTGATGGTATTGGAAGTGGCAACATCAGAATTTGTGATCTGCCACTGGTTGGTACTGATAACAAGGGTTTAATTGCCGTGGGTAACCTCAAATAAGCTGTTAAACCAAAAAAAACTGTTGTGATGGGAAAGACTGGTATCGGTGAAGGAAAAGGTGGTTCCCCATCAGGCAAAGTATTAGGAATAGGTCCCCTATATCAAGAAAGTGAGGGTATTAGGGAAGGTAGAGTTCCCCAGAGAAAAGCAAATAAGCCCAGGAACCCCAGAAGAGGGAGAAAGCGTAGAATACAAACGAATGGGATCCTATGGAGAGTTAAGGAAGGACTTGGCTGGAAGCGCACCTGAAAAAAGGGTTGGGCCTACGCGGCTGACAGCCGGCACAGAGGTGTCCCAACCCTGATGACGTGTGCTGGTGTTCCTCCCTCCGGATCAAAACATAGGGGGGGGGGGGTATGTGAGAGCCCCTGGCTTAGTAGAAATGTGTTTAAAATGGACACAGGACTCTCAAAGAAGCTATTTGAGAAGTTCCAGCAAAAGATTGCTGAGCAGAGAAAACTATGCTTTAAGTTTTCCCTGGATTTTGTAAGTCTGGATTGGGGCTGGAAACTTGAAGACTTCAAAGTGCATTGGGAGGGAAGGAGTCTTCAGTCATGTGTCTGGGTTTTCTAGGAGCTCTGCAGGTTGAGTGTGTGGCCAGGTGCACACACTCGTTATAAGGCAGAGCTGAACATAGCTCAGTGTGTGTGGGAAAGGAGTTGGTGATACAGCAGTTGCTGGAAGGAAGTGTGCTACTGTGGAAGAACTCAGGCAACATCCTTAAGACGGTTCCCCATGTGGGAGAGGTTCCAAGTCAGTAGACTGAGAGGGTTGGGCCAGCTGACAGAGTCGGGGAGACTATAGCTGAGACAACTGGAAGAGAGTCTCGGGGACCAGAGGGGACTGTAAGTCTTGGAGGAGTGTGGAAGCCTGGAGTGTCAGGAGAGCCCTTCCTAGAGGCCAGGAGTGGGCCTGTGCAGCAAGGAACTGCGCCCAAGGCTGAGTGAGCCTTAAGAGCCAGGTGGATTGGCATTTTCATCTGTTGATGTTTTTGGGAGAAGAACCCCTGTGTGGGAAACCAAATGCATGTATGAACTTTCCTTTTTTTTGTTTCTTTCAATAAAAGTGGGCTACCATGCCCTTAAACCTTCGTTCCTGTTGGCTGTGAACTCACTTAAAACGCATCTATCATTGAGCTAAACACCCCCATCCCAGAGTACTTACTAGGTATATATACAAATATTGTATGGGGCAGTTTGTGGGTAGACCAGGGCTCTAAACATAGAGTGCAACCAGGCTTAAAAATAATTGAATCCTCCAGATCAAACAGATACGCCAAATAGGCAGGGAAGATAGCCGTGCAGTCTATAAAATAAAAGAATATAAATAATCTATCATGTCTGAACAATGCAGACCCAAAGATGTCAATAGGGAAGGGAAAGAAAAAAAAAACTTACTTTAGTTGCCACTGGTTTAAAAATCTCACAAACGCCCATGGAGACAGCTGCATGCTGTGCACATGGATTGAGGCTAAGATGGCCATTTAAATACACACAAAAGCCCGCGAAAATCACGGCAACCGATGACGTCATAAAAGAGTGTCATTCGGAAGTTTGTTGGCTTAGCCAGGAAGAAAAATGGAGTCACCACCAAGAAGATTACCCACTTCCTGGTTTTTGATATCAGCCATGTAAAAAGCCATAATGGATGCTGAGGCAAAAATCGCCCTCCAGTGGACAAAAGAATATGTGCAGACTAAGCTGGACATAATAAACAAGCATAGAATATAACAAATGGACGCCATCTAGTGGTCGCAAAAGAAAATGGAGATTATTTTATAAGAGAAAACAGGTATAGCTAATAGACATGTGCACACTGAAATATTTTGTTTCGGAATTTCGTTTTTGTCCGAAAAATACATTTATTTAGGTACTCCCAAAATTCGTTTTTATTTATTTCGTTTTTCGTTAGAAATTGCATTCGTCCGAAAATCTGAATTAATTAAGGTCGAATCTGTCATTGAAGGCTCATGGTGTCTGTCGAATGTTCAAAGAAGATTCGACGGAGCAGTGAAACTGTACGACGCTGCAATCATACATTTCCGGTCGAATGTTCCGCCCACAAGCTATAGAAGAATTCTAATGTTGTATGACTAGTAATAATTATATTTATTCATTACTTTTACTAGTCAACCAACATTAGAATTCTTCTATAGCCTATGGGCGGATGCATTTGACCGGAAATGTACGATTGCAGCATCGTACAGTTTTGCTGCACCGTCGAATCTTCTAACTTTCGATGCTTTGTCGAATCTTCGTCATTCTAGCTATTTTACTGCTCCTCCTCTTTGGTTACAATCAGCCAATAACATTCATCATCAACTTTATTTTTATTTTACTTCCCCCACCCAATTTCAGCAGTGATCTTTTCTCTCCTATGTCGAATCTTTTCTCTCCTATGTCGAATCTTTTCGCTCTATAATGTCGAATCTTTTCGCTCTATAATGTCGAATCTTTTCGCTCTATAATGTCGAATCTTTTCGCTCTATAATGTCGAATCTTTCCTCTCCTATGTCGAATCTTTCCTCTCCTATGTCGAATCTTTCCTCTCCTATGTCGAATCTTTCCTCTCCTATGTCGAATCTTTCCTCTCCTATGTAGAATAATCTTGGACTAATAGAGTTAAGGTTAGGCACATTCGACCACAGGTTCGATAGACACAGATTGTTATTGTCAGCATCACGTCGAATCTCCTATCTATATCGAACTGTTGTAGCAACGAAAACGAAAATAAAGCATTTGTTTATGTCGGATCTTTCGGTTTTCAGATTCTGTGCTTTCGTTTTCGTTTGTTAAAACGATAACGAAAATAGCTGAAATTCGGACGAAAATGCATTCGGACGAAAACGAATGCACATGTCTAATAGCTAATAAAGAAAGGGGGGAAAAAAAAAATAAAAAAATGAAATAGAAAGTTTTTAGAGAATGACATGTTGGAGTATAGCTTCTAATAGCAAATAAAAACTAAACAAAGATGTATCCAAAAAAGGCAGCATGGGCCAAAGGCTTAAAAAGCGCACAATTGAAAAAGGTCTAATGTATAAAAAGCATCATGTAAGTCTGTGATAGACAACCCATTGTTGTTTACAAAATATGTATTCCACATGGAATCATTACATATGTTGAATTCAATACATCTATGTGTACTGTATATTAGCTGATATTCTAGTATCAATTACCTAGTCTTTATATGTAAAAGCAAATTTGAATAGAGTACATATATCCAATCTAGAATGTATATAGAGTACATTATTTCTTATTCCGTCCTTCTGAAGTATGAAAGGGTTTGTTAACCAATTGTATGATATTTCAAATACAAAGGGTAAGGACAGTGTTATGTCAAGGCCTGAGCCAATGACATAGGGCTCATCAAGGAGGAACATGTTGGCAAAATGACCCAGGTGTAGCCCAGGGAGAGAAAATAGGGAAGGAGAGAGAACAGATGAAAATAGATTTCACTCTCCTATGGTACCTCTTGTCTACAGAAAAGGTTTAAAGCTAAACATATCATTAAGGCCGGGATAAGAAGTGGCCCGTAAATTATAAATCCATTTGGTTTCACATTGCAACACCCGCTGGTCGAAGTTTCCACCGCGGGGATCCATGTGTACTCGATCAAGGGCGACAAATTTAAACACAAGTGGTTCATACCTGTGTCTAAAAGCCACATGATGGCCCATGGTAGTATTTAAAAGACCACTAGTAGCGTAGTATACGTGGTCCTTCATTCTCTTCCAAAAAGGTCTTATTGTTTTTCCGATGTAGAAAGAGCCACATCCACATAAAATAATGTAGATGACTCCCGTGTTTGACAGGTGATATGTTGTCTAACCTGGTGGATCTGCCCATCGGGGAGAGAGAATGAAGGGCCCTCCAGCAAAAAATCACAGAAGTCACATTGGCCACATTTGAATAGGCCATGTGTTTAGTCTCCGCTTTGCAATAATTACTTTTTACCAGACTATCTCTGATGGATTGTGATCGTCTGAAAGTAATTTCAGGGTTGATCCCTATATATTTGTTAAGTATAGGGTCGGCAGATAGAATGGACCAATGTTTTTTTCATGATCGAGCAAATTTCCAAATGTTGATCTGAATATGTTGTAATAAATCTGACTGTTTTAGACATGGGTTTCTTAGGAGTTTTAGCTAGAATACTACTGTGAGATCTGCCTATAGCCTTATTAAAGGCTTTTTTAAGGCAATTCTTGCTGTATTCTCGGATCAAGAGTCTTTCATAAAGTAATCTCGCCTCTTTTCTGAAAATGGCCTCGTCCGAGCAATTTCGCCGTAGGCGTAAGTATTGTCCAAATGGGATGCTCTGGATAAGGGCCAAAGGATGGGCAGTGGTTGCATGCAGGATGGTGTTTCCTGCTGTAGATTTGCAGTACAACGAGGTGTTGAGCATACCGTTTTCAGTTACATAAATAGAAATATCTAAATAAGCAATCTTGGACCTAAATGTCATTGTGAATTTAAGGTTGTATTCATTATGGTTAAGCTTTTTTAGAAATTCCGGTAACATTTCTTCTGATCCCGCCCATATAAGTAGTATATCGTCAATGTAACAAAACCATCTTAATACATGGGCGAGAAGAGGACAATGGTTCTCATCGGAAAAAAGGACTCGTTCCCACCCCCCCAGGTACAGGTTCGCATATGAAGGCGCACAACAGGTGCCCATTGCGACCCCCTGTACCTGGAGGAAGTTGGACCCATCAAAAGAAAAAACATTCTTGGTCAAAATATGACCAAGTAAACGAAGTACAAACGTGTTGAAGTTATGAAACTTCGTACCTTGTTCGTTCAGGAATTTCTCAATCACTTTTAGTCCATATACGTGTGGAATGGATGAATACAATGCTTCCACATCTATGGATGCAAGGAGACAGCCCGAGGGTACAGAAAGACCATCTAGGCTCCTTAACAAATCCGGGGTATCTTGAACAAAAGAAGGTTAGGTGACTACATGTGGCTGTAAGTACTCATTTACTAGTATACTAGCTCTTTCCATTTTTGAGCCTATTCCTGACACTATTGGGCTTCCAGGTGGATGGTGTATATTTTTGTGAGTTTTGGGCAACGCATAGAAGGTTGGAGTTCTGGGAAAAGGGACCTGAATCCCATCAAAGATCTCCCTGGTGATTAGGCCATCGGTCAGAGCAAACTGCAGGATGTCATTATATTCTTGGTTGAATTTAGTAACAATGTCCTCAGATATAGGCCTGTACCAATCGTGGTTCTTAAGGATGTCCCAACACATATTGCGATACTTCAAATCATCCATGACCACTATATTTCCACCCTTATCCGAGGGCTTAATCACCAGGGTAGGGTTGTCACTGAGGTTTTTCAAAGCCTGTCTATGTTTGTGACTCAAGTTGGAATTACATGATTGGTACAAAGGTGCAGTTTCCAGATCCCTCACTGTTTGGGTTAGGAAAGCCCAAACATTTGAGTTGATGTGTAGGAATGGAAATTTGGTGGATTTCTTCTTAACAGCTGCACTCAAGATCTTTATATCATTCTCATATTGTGTGGTTTGGTGACGTAAGCCTATTTTGACTTGTGTTAGCGGTAATGTCTTCTGATAGTCATTGCCCTCACTTTCATCGAGCAATAGTACAAGATTTTTTAGTGCTCTGAAATCCGCAACCGTAAAATCTTTCCATATGTCTTGATTAGATAATTCAACCTGTTTAGTGTGCTGCTCGCTGTCAAACATAAATTTGTATGTCAGCTTCCTGGCGAAAAGATATAGGTCCTTAATGAGTGTAAATCTATTGGATGGAGCGTTAGGACAAAAGCTTAAACCAAAACCCAACAGTTCCAACTCAGTCTTGCTAAGTGAGTATGTTGATAGATTAATAACCTCTAATTGAAGAGGATTATAAATACTGTTTGCATGGTTGCAAGTATTTGAGATACGAGGAAAATAATGGTCAATAAGTCATTTTTTGGGGGAAATGGTCTTTTGGGACCGCCCCAGCAGAGGGTGTACTGTTTGTTCTTACCAGAGTCTGGGCTGTTTCAATGATCTGCTGTCCAATATTACTATCCAAATCAGATCTACTAGAAGAAGGAAAATTAGGTGCAACAGAGGAAAGATCTGATATTTACTTGCAACCATGCAAACAGTGACCAACTCATTCCTTGCCCCATTAATCAAGGACTATCTTCTCACCCATCTAATGCATTGCAGGTGGAGAATGTTAGAATGTCCAATAATCCTCTTCAATTAGAGGTTATTAATCTATCAACATACTCACTTAGCGAGACTGAGTTGGAACTATTGGGTTTTGGTTTAAGCTTTTGTCCTAACGCTCCATCCAACCTTACCTTCTTTTGTTCAAGATAGCCCGGATTTGTTAAGGAGCCTAGATGGTCTTTCTGTACCCTCGGGCTGTCTCCTTGCATCCATAGATGTGGAAGCATTGTATTCGTCCATTCCACACGTATATGGACTAAAAGTGATTGAGAAATTCCTGAACGAACGAGGTCCGAAGTTTCATAACTTCAACACGTTTGTACTTTGTTTACTTGGTCATATTTTGACCAAGAATGTTTTTTCTTTTGATGGGTCCCACTTCCTCCAGGTACAGGGGGTCGCAATGGGCACCTGTTGTGCGCCTTCATATGCGAACCTGTACCTGGGGGGGGGGGGGGGTTGTGGGAACGAGTCCTTTTTTCTGATGAAGACCATTGTCCTCTTCTCGCCCATGTATTAAGATGGTTTCGTTACATTGACGATATACTACTTATATGGGCGGGATCGGAAGAAATGTTACAGGAATTTCTAAAAAAGCTTAACCATAATGAATACAACCTTGAATACAACCAATTCACAATGACATTTAGTTCCACCAAGATTGCGTATTTAGATATTTCTATTTATGTAACTGAAAACGGTATGCTCAACACCTCGTTGTACCGCAAATCTACAGCAGGAAACACCATCCTGCATGCAACCAGTGCCCATCCTTTGGCCCTCATCCAGAGCATTCCATTTGAACAATACTTACGCCTATGGCGAAATAGCTCGGACGGGGCCATTTTCAGAAAAGAGGCGAGATTACTTTATGAAAGACTCTTGATCCGAGGATACAGCAAAAATTGCCTTAAAAAAAGCCTTTAATAAGGCTATAGGCAGATCTCGCAGTAGTATTCTAGCTAAAACTCCTAAGAAACCCATGTCTAAAACAGTCAGATTTATTACAACATATTCAGATCAACATTTGGAAATTCGCTCGATCATGAAAAAACATTGGTCCATTCTATCTGCTGACCCTATACTTAACAAATATATAGGGATGTTGTGTTACACTATGTGATTATTCTTGCTCTGTGTCTTTAAGATCTGTCCCCTTCTTTCTAGCTGAACTCTCTCTCTCACCGTAGTTCTTTATATATCTCCTCCACTTCCTGATTCTGGTCATTACTCCTGTATATCTTCAATGCTAAACATCTTACATGTGGCTTACAACTGCAACGTTTTTCTACCTATGAATATCCATCATTAAACGGAACATTCGAAAGGATTCATCGTCTGTCGTCCTAACTGTGAGTTTATTCATTGAGTTAAACTGCCTGTATCGATGCAAGGGATGAATATCAAACCAGCTTGAGTAAGGCCTACTTAAACCTGGAGATGAACTTTATCGCTTTGTAGTTGAGACAGAACAGTAGAAAAACGGAGTTTCACAGCCTAATTACAAGATTTCTGCATGTCAGTACTGAAACAGACAAAATTTACTGCCCTCATAGCAAGACAGAAGGGACAGAGCAGCACATGGCAGCCTTATAGCCTGAGACAATCTGCACAGTGTTATATTTCAGCACACAGATCCTGCCTGCTTTCACAGTCAGTCTGCTATCATGAGTGATCAAGCTTCTGCATGTGAACTCACATCTACCTCCCCACAAGTTCCTGAAGAAACTGAGTTACCCAAACGCTCAGTTAAACCCACTTGGAAAGTAATGGAGAATTATGAAGCTTCAAGAACTGAATTGTCAAATAGCTTGGAATTAGTCTGGGAGAAAATCCTTGCTGAAGCCAATACAGTGTCTGTTGAACGTGAACTACTGACACTAGAGGGCGCCATTAAACAACTTTCTGCCTCATATGAGCTTTATCAGCTTACCAGCATCAAATTCACTAATGTCTTACAAAACATGAAGTCAGAAAATGCGATGAGGCAGTTAAAGCGTGTCAACATTCTTAATATTGAAAGAGACAGTTTTATCCAGCAAACCAGATTAAAGGCAGAAGCAAAAATAAAGCTGTTACAGGACACTGCATCTCACAGATCTGTTTCCACCAGACGTTCTAAAAACTCGTCAAGATCCCGTAGTTCAAGATACTCAACACTCAGTGAGCGACTTATTAATGCCCGCGCTGAAGTGGAAGCCAGCAAAGTGCAGGTGGCATATGCAGAAAAAAGAGCAGAGTTGGAAGCGCTGTCAGCACGTCAAAGAGCAGAGTCGGAAGCGCAGTCAGCACGTCAAAGAGCAGAGTCAGAAGCGCAGTCAGCCCGTCAAAGAGCAACAATGGAAACCTTAAATGAACAGTGTAAACATGACGCAGCTATGGCAAAGCTAAGGGTCCTACAGCAAGCTATCAGTGCAGATGCAGGTGCAAGTGAGAAAGACAGCATTAACCTAAACATAGCAGATATGGAAGACCCCCTCAAACGCACTAAAGACTATGTCCTAAGCCACTGCAGTGCACACTCCATTGTCTCCAATGCTCCCGACTACATAGAGACTCCTTCACAGCTTCAAGTTAAAGAGGTTCCAGCAACTTCCTGCACTCAAAATCACTCCACTGCATTTCCTACCTGCCTACCTTGCCTGCCTTCATACGTCACAGAGCATCAGCGCAAGCTTCAAGCAAGTCATCAATCTCCAGTCATCGGTACAGCCTTGAATCAACGTACCATTGGAACAACTGATTTCAAGCAAGCAACTCACCTGGATGCATCTGCTGCACCATATTTCCCTGTGTCCTTTAACAACAATGTCAAAGATAACGCAATCAGCACCATACAGCCAACAGCATCTCACATAAAGGCGGAGACAACTGAGACAAGAGTTTGTGAGGTACATGCTTCGCAGAGAGCTCACAAAGACTGGTCTTACAAGTTTTGATGACCAACCTGAGAACTACAGAAGTTGGAAATGTGCCTTCAGAACTACAATCAGCAATATTGGCATTACAGCTGATCAAGAATTGAATCTGCTGATCAAATGGCTTGGTCCTCTATCTGCTGCACGTGTTAAGCCATTAAGATCGGTTTTCATGGACAATCCTACTGCAGGCCTCACAGCTGCATGGGAGCGACGAGAGCAAAGTTATGGCAGTCCAGAAGCCATAGAAAATGCTTTGTTCATGCGTCTGGAAACTTTCCCAAAGATATCCGGTAAGGACAACAAGGAGTTCCAGAGACCGAGTGACCTTCTCCTTGAGCTTCAGCTAGCCAAGACAGACCCAAAACTACCTGGACTCAGTTACCTTGACACTCCAAGAGGGGTAAACCCAATTGTCTCCAAGCTCCCGTATGGTTTGCAAGAGAAATGGACTGCACTAGGGTCATCATACAAAAGAGAGAACAAGGTTTCCTTCCCTCCATTCTCTTTCTTCTGTGAATTTATCAGGGAAATTGCAGAGACCAAGAACGATCCAAGTTTTTCCTACGGTGAGTACAGTCTCTTCTCCCCCTTTCCTAAGAGTACCAGTCTTCAGGGCAACTACAGAAACCATAGAGGCCCAGTGTCCGTGAAAAAGACTGACATCCTTCCCACTCCTACCACAGTTCTGGCCACGAACAAACAGAGTAGGAAGATTGAAAACCCTAACAGAGAGTGTCCCATACACAAGAAGCCACACCCCCTCAATAAATGTATCGGCTTTAGGAAAAAGCCTTTGGAAGAGCGCAAGGAGCTTTTAAAGACATTTAGGGTATGTTTCAGGTGCTGTGCTTCTACAGAACATTTTGCAAGGGACTGTAATGTGTCCATCAAGTGCATAGAGTGTGGCTCTGAAGAACATGTGCAAGCCCTCCATCCTCTTGAGCCCAGCTCTGCACAACCTGCCAACACTCCTCCCAGGTTAACGCATGGCGGGGAGAATACAGACCAAGTGCCTAATTCTACCATCATTTCTTCATCCTGCACTGAAGTTTGTGGAGAAGACCGCTGTGGTAAGTCCTGTGCTAAGATATGCTTGGTGAACATATACCACAAGGATCAACCAGAAAAGTCTCTAAAGGCATATGCTATCTTAGACGATCAGAGCAATCGATCACTTGCAAAATCGGAATTGTTCAATCTATTTGAAATAAAAGGCGAAGCTCATCCTTACACCTTGGGTACCTGTAGTGGAACTATAGAGGTTTCTGGAAGAAGGGCTCATTGACTCATGGTATCTTCTCTCAAAGGTAACTTGCAATTACCCTTACCTACACTTGTTGAGTGCAATCAGATACCTGCTAACAGGGAAGAAATCCCTACTCCAGCTGCTGCTTTCCATCACCCTCACCTCAAGGTAATAGCAAATGAGATACCGCCGCTTGACAAAGATGCTCAGATCCTTCTTCTGTTAGGAAGAGACATTCTAAGAGTTCACAAGGTACACAGACAAGTCAGTGGACCCCCAGATACCCCATTTGCCCAGCGCACGGATCTAGGGTGGGTCATCATAGGCAATGTCTGCATAGGCAAAATGAAAAGACCTACCAACATTTCGTCATTCAAGACAAATGTTCTGCCAAATGGCCGAAACACTTACTTTGAGCCATGCCCACATCACTACTGGGTGAAAGAGAAGATAGCCAGCCACGAATGGCAACATGGTATCTCAGGTGACACAAGCCCTTTCTCCTGCCATGATGGCGACTTCGGTTCTACAGTGTTTAATGCAACCAGTGAAGATGACATACTGGCTCCTTCAATGGAAGACAAAGAATTCATCAAGGTAATGGACAAGGAGTTCTTTCAAGATGACTCCAATAACTGGGTAGCACCCCTACCCTTTCGTCTCCCAAGAGAGAGATTGCCCAACAACTTACAGCAGGCCATCAGTAGATTCTCCTCCTTAAAGCGAAACTTAAACAGGAAACCAGAGATGCAAAAGCACTTTGTGGACTTTATGCAAAATGTATTTGACAGAGATCATGCAGAGCCTGCTCCCTCACTAAAGGAGGGAGAAGAATGCTGGTACCTTCCATCCTTTGGCGTGTATCACCCACGCAAACCAGACCAAATCAGAGTTGTCTTTGATTCCAGTGCTCAGCACGAAGGTGTTTCTCTTAACAACATGCTCCTTACTGGACCCAACTTGAACAACAGTCTAATAGGAGTCTTGATTCGTTTCAGACAAGAGCCTGTAGCAGTAATGGCCGACATTCAACAGATGTTTCACTGCTTCATCGTCAGAGAAGACAACAGAAACTACCTCAGGTTTCTATGGCACAAGGACAATGACCTCAACAAGGAAGTTATAGATTATCGCATGAAGGTACATGTCTTCGGTAACAGTCCTTCCTCAGCAGTGGCAACTTATGGGCTAAGGAAAACAGCTCAAACTGGAGAAGTTGAATATGGATCTGATGCCCGTCAATTTGTTGAAAGAAACTTCTACGTTGACGACGCACTTAAGTCCTTTCCAACTGCTAAAGAAGCAATTGATCTTCTCACGAGAACAAAGGAGATGCTGTCTGTAGCAAACCTTAGACTGCACAAGATTATATCCAACAGCCAGGAACTTATGAATGCCTTTCACTCTGAGGACTATGCCACTAGTCTAAAAAACCTTGACTTAGGTACAGATGTGCCTCCTGTACAGCGAAGTCTGGGTTTGTTGTGGAACATCAAGCAAGACAAATTCACCTTCCAAGTGTCAACTTGTGACAAACCCTTTACTAAGAGAGGAGTCCTGTCCGTGGTGAATAGCATCTATGACCCACTGGGTTTCCTTGCTCCAGTTACCATTCAAGGTAAGATTTTACTAAGACAGTTGTCTACTGAGAACATAGACTGGGATACTCCCTTGCCTAGTGAGAATCAACACAAGTGGGAAAGGTGGAGATATTCTTTGAAGTCACTAGAAAAACTTCAGATTCCCCGTTGCTATGTTCCAGGATCCACTTCAACTGCTAACCGGAGAGAGATTCATATTTTCTCTGATGCATCAGTTGAAGCTATTGCTGCAGTAGCCTATTTGAAGACCTCTGAACTGAATGGAGAATCACACTGTAGTTTTGTCCTAGGCAAGGCAAAACTCACTCCCAAGCCTGCACATACCATACCAAGACTTGAACTTTTTGCAGCCGTGCTAGCAGTAGAAATTGCAGAGGTCATACGAAGTGAAATGGACACTACAATTGATTCTTTCACCTTCTATACAGACAGTAAGGTAGTACTTGGTTACATAAACAACCAAACAAAACAATTTTATGTGTACGTCAGCAACAGGGTTGAACGTATCAAGAGATTCTCTCTACCAAGTCAATGGCATCACATTCCCACTGAACTCAACCCAGCTGACTGTGGGACCAGAGCCGTGTCACCTGCTGCTCTTCAGGACAGCTTATGGCTGTCACCTCCAAGGTATCTGCGTGAGGACTCTTACTTACTCCCTATTGACACCACCTATGGGCTAGTAAACCCTGAAGATGATAAGGAAATAAGAACTGTGAACAGCTCACTCTACACTTCTGTAAGTACAAAACAGAAGCTGCGGTCACACCATTACAGGCATCAATGGAAGCAGGTGCAGCATCTAGCCAATGTGTTCTGGCATCGCTGGAAGAAAAAGTATCTTCACCACCTTCAAGGTCGTAACAAATGGCAAGCATCTAAGCTGAATCTTAAGGTTGGAGACCTCATCCTCCTAAAAGACAAGAAAGTTTGTCGGAATGAGTGGCCTATGGGTCTTATTACTAAAAGTTATGCCCAACGACGATAACAAAGTCCGGAAGGTAGAAGTCAAGGTAACCAAGGGAGGATCGACACGAACCTTTAGTCGACCAATTACAGAGTTAGTACTCCTTTTGCCAGGTGAGTGACTTGTGCAAGGACTAGCCATGCTGTTGGCACGGCGGGGAGTACATTGCTGCCATCTACAGGTTCTACTCAGAACTTTGGAATTATTTGAAGACATCATACTGTGACTTTATGTTCTTCATCCTGTTGAACTTACGTTTATTATTTGCTTGTTGCATGTTTTTCATTACAGGTTCCAGGACATTCGTCAGTATTGGACATTTTGAAAATATATATATTAGTTTAAGGTTATGAAATCTAAAGATTTCAGACGGGGAGTGTTGTGTTACACTATGTGATTATTCTTGCTCTGTGTCTTTAAGATCTGTCCCCTTCTTTCTAGCTGAACTCTCTCTCACCGTAGTTCTTTATATATCTCCTCCACTTCCTGATTCTGGTCATTACTCCTGTATATCTTCAATGCTAAACATCTTACATGTGGCTTACAACTGCAACGTTTTTCTACCTATGAATATCCATCATTAAACGGAACATTCGAAAGGATTCATCGTCTGTCGTCCTAACTGTGAGTTTATTCATTGAGTTAAACTGCCTGTATCGATGCAAGGGATGAATATCAAACCAGCTTGAGTAAGGCCTACTTAAACCTGGAGATGAACTTTATCGCTTTGTAGTTGAGACAGAACAAGGGATCAACCCTGAAATTACTTTCAGACGATCACAATCCATCAGAGATCGTCTGGTAAAAAGTAATTATTGCAAAGCGGAGACTAAAACCCAAAAAACATATGGCCTATTCAAATGTGGCCAATGTGACTTCTGTGATTTTTTTGCTGGAGGGCCCTTCATTCTCTCTCCCCGATGGGCAGATCCACCAGGTTAGACAACATATCACCTGTAAAACACGGGGAGTCATCTACATTATTTTATGTGGATGTGGCTCTTTCTACATCGGAAAAACAAGACCTTTTTGGAAGAGAATGAAGGACCACGTATACTACGCTACTAGTGGTCTTTTAAATACTACCATGGGCCATCATGTGGCTTTTAGACACAGGTATGAACCTCCTTGTGTTTAAATTTGCCGCCCTTGAACGAGTACACATGGATCCCCGCGGTGGAAACTTCGACCAGCGGGTGTTGCAATGTGAAACCAAATGGATTTATAATTTATGGGCCACTTCTTATCCCGGCCTTAATGATATGTTTAGCTTTAAACCTTTTCTGTAGACAAGAGGTGCCATAGGTGTTCTCTCTCCTTCCCTCTTTTCTCTCCCTGGGCTACACCTGGGTCATTTTGCCAACATGTTCCTCCTTGACGAGCCCTATGTCATTGGCTCAGGTCTTGACATAACACAGTCCATACCCTTTTGAAATATCATACAATTGGCTAACAAACCCTTTCATACTTCAGAAAAACAGAATAAGAAATAATGTACTCCTATATACATTCTAGATTGGATATATGTACACTATTCAAATTTGCTTTTACATATAAAGACTAGGTAATTGATACTAGAATATCAACTAATATACAGTACACATAGATGTATTGAATTCAACATATGTGGTGATTCCATGTGGAACTTTGATAGATATACATATTTTGTGAACAACAATGGGTTATCACAGACTTACATGATGCTTTTTATACATTAGACCTTTTTCATTTGTGCGCTTTTTAAGCCTTTGGCCCATGCTGCCTTTTTTGGATACATCTTTGTTTAGTTTTTATTTGCTATTAGAAGCTATACTCCAACATGTCATTCTCTCAAAACTTTCTATTTTTTTTTCTTTATTATTATTATTATTTTTTTCTTTATTAGCTATACCTGTTTTCTCTTATAAAATCTCCATTTTCTTTTGCGACCACTAGATGGCGTCCATTTGTTATATTCTATGCTTGTTTATTATGTCCAGCTTAGTCTGCACATATTCTTTTGTCCACTGGAGGGCGATTTTTGCCTCAGCATCCATTATGGCTTTTTACATGGCTGATATCAAAAACCAGGAAGTGGGTAATCTTCTTGGTGGTGACTACATTTTTCTTCCTGGCTAAGCCCACAAACTTCCGAATGATGCTCTTTTATGACGTCATCGGTTGCCGTGATTTTCGCGGGCTTTTGTGTGTATTTAAATGGCCATCTTAGCCTCAATCCATGTGCACAGCATGCAGCTGTCTCCATTGGCGTTTGTGAGATTTTTAACCACTTCAATACAGGGCTTTTTGTACCACTTCCATTCCGGGCCTATTCTAGCACTTCTCTCCTACATGTACAAATCATCATTTTTTTGCTAGAAAATTACTCAGAACCCCGAAACATTATATATGTTTTTTAGCATACACCCTAGGGAATAAAATGACAGTCATTGCAACTTTTTTTCTTGCATGATATTTGCGCAATAATTTTTCAAACGCTTTTTTAAAAAAAAAAATTGTTTCATGAATTAAAAAATAACAAAACAGTAAAGTTAGGCCTCGTACACACGACCGAGTTTCTCGGCAAGAACCAGCAAGAAACTTGCTGGCAGAGATGTCTTGCCGAGAAATTCGTTCGTGTGTATGGTTTCTCGTCGAGAAAACCGACAAGTAACCTCGACGAGAAAATAGAGAACCTGCTCTCTATTTTCTCGTCGGCATGTTTCTCGACGAGAAAAGTGAGTGTGTGTACACTTACCTGTCCTCCCGGAAGCCCGCGCATGTTCGAAATGAATTCGACGCATGCGCGGTAGCTTCCTAGGCATACGTAGGGTATACCAAGATGGCGGCGACGGCATCGAATGTGACGAGCGCATGCTCGTCGTAGTCGATGACGTCACCGCGTACGCTCCATTCAAAGAACCGCGGGTTCTTTGAATCGAGCGTGTGTACACTCGGCCGGGACAATTTCCTTGTCCAAGAATCTCGTCGAAAAAAACGACATGTTTTTTTCGACGAGAATCTCGGCCGTGTGTACGAGGCTTAAGCCCAATTTTTTGGGAAAATATGAAAGATGATGTTACGCCGAGTAAATAGATACCTAACATGTCACGCTTTAAAATTGCTCACACTCATGGAATGGCGCCAAACTTCGGTACTTAAAAATCTCCATAGGCGACAATTTAATTTTTTTGACAGGTTACCAGATTAGAATTACAGAGGAGGTCTAGTGCTAGAATTGTTGCACGTACTCTAACGCACGCGGCGATACCTCACATGTGTGGTTTGAACAGCGTTTACATATGTGGGCGACTTACGTGTGCATTCGCTTCTGATCGCGAGCTACCGAGGACAGGGGCGTTTACATTTTTTTTATTTTTTATTATATATTTTTTTTTTTTTTTACAATTTTACTCTTTTTTGATCACTTTTATTCCTATTACAAGGAATGTAAACATCCCTTGTTATAGGAATGTGTGTGACAGGTCCTCTTTATTGAGAGATGCGGGGTCAATAAGACCCCACATCTCTCCTCCAGGCTGGAAAGCATGAGATCAGTGAAATTTTTTTCACTGATCTCATACTTACTAGCCGCAATGGCGGCTTTGTTTACATTTGAGGACCCGGGCGTGACGTCATCACATCGCGCCCGGGCCTCCGACGATCATAGAGATGACTGGTGACCATTTGGTCACCAGTCATCTCTATGCTTGTCACGTGACCCACCAACGGCGCCGGAAGATTCGCTCCGGGTCCCCGATTGCACGGGAGAGCCCGGAGAAGCACCGGATGGTGGCGGGAGGGGGGGGATGTACCCTCCCGCCGCCTATAAGAACGATGAAGCGGCGGAATCACCGCTATGATCATTCTTATGGTGCACAGAATCGCCGGCACTTTAAAAGGATATCTGAATGATGCCTCTAGCTGCAGGCATCATTCAGATATCCCCCTACAACCCAGGACGTCATATGACGTCCACCCAGGATGGGAGATCCCATCTGTGGACGTCATTTGACTATGGCTGGGTAGGGAAGTGGTTAAACCAGTGGCAACTAAAGTAAGTTTTTTTTTTTTTTTTTTTTTTTTTCCCTTCCCTATTGACATCTTTGGGTCTGCATTGTTCAGACATGATAGATTATTTCTATTCTTTTATTTTATAAACTGCACGGCTATCTTCCCTGCCTATTTGGCGTATCTGTTTGCTCTGGAGGATTCAATTATTTTTAAGCCTGGTTGCACTCTATGTTTAGAGCCCTGGTCTACCCACAAACTGCCCCATACAATATTTGTGTGTATATATAACTAATAAGTACTATATATAATATTATCTTTTCATAACTTAGCTTGTGAATTATATATTAATAGGACAGTTGGTTATATACAAAATTCTCCTTTTTTTTTTTTTTTTTTTTTTTCTCTTTCTTTTCTTATAGACAGTGGGTGTTCTTTGGATGTGCTAAGTCACATGACCCATGTGTATAGCTCTCTTTCATTATAGGAAGTACCCTACACCTTATTTTGACACTATTGAGGTATTCAATCTATTACTTATTCTCTCATTCAACGAGAAATACCTATAATGATTTTTTCAATTCCTGACATCTTTTTTGTATTTTTTTTGTTTTGTTTCGCACTATCTTATAGATGTAAATGACCTGCATCCTTTGTATTGGATCTGTGCAATATTGCACCTCTTTTAAATAAGGGCTAATAGATCTCCTGTCAGTCCCAAGGTATGTATGGGACTATGATAGCTTGGACCAACTGCTTTTTAGCGCACTCTTAAATTTTGTTTTTTCTTTGTTTCTCTCTTTTTTGTTTGTCTATGTAATGAAATACACTGTTTGCATATATTTATATGTACTATAACCATACAACATTGTATTGCAGATAGCAAGCCCTGTTTTCTCCTAGCTATCCCCAAGCTGTCCTGAAGAAGCCTCACGGCAAAACGCATTGACGCAAAGGGACCACATTTTTCCATCTTGTGACAATATTTTAACTCTCCTTTGCATTTTTGTAATCTCTGTGTTGTCTTTCTATAATAAATATATATTTTTACATATTTTGACTACCTACCATGTCTTGTGCCTCCAAAGTCCGACCTTTTGGGGTGTCTCTCTTTTGAGTTATCCCCACCATTTCTACAGCTGAGATCTAAAATCAGTGTCTAAAATTCACAGACCAATGACATATCACATACTCCTCCACCTATGAGCAACCACCTAACATGGGCCATGGCGAGGAATAGTGATGTCAGTATACTATCTATGTGTCCCCAGACATGTGAATCCTCTAAACGTTAAGAGTGCTAGAAAATAAAAGGGCAAGAATCATTACATTAATGTATGTAGAGCTCCACCACATAACTAGCTATCATGGGGCTCCCCCATATGTGCTGTTAAAAGCGCACATGTAATTAACCCCCATAGGATCAGACATATAAGAACTGACTTGTGTCCCCACAATGTCCAATTACATCATAGGGCCGTGCCGATCACCGCAATCACCCAACCAATGGGGATGCGGCAACCAGCCTAAACTGACATATAGGCCTGGGGGGAAGGGCTGAACTGCAATATCTCATCCCGGGCAGGCACCCATCGTGGCGACACACCAACGTCCTCCCACGTGGGAACCATAAGCCCCTCCTACCGACACAAGAGGAACGCACTGCACTCCAAGAACCAGGAACGCACAGCGTCCCCCGACGTAAAGCTATCACGTCATAATGGGCGGGCCCTGCCGCGGTGACGCAAACTAAATGGGTCAAACCCATCAGATGTGAAACCACCCAGAGAGGAAAGCCCCCTTTCCACAGTACGCGCAGATATCGCTCGGCCATGAGAAATGGACAGGGCTCTAAAAAATCAGTAACTTACAACGCGGTGACGTAGCAACGTCCTCCCACGTAAGATCAACAGAACCGTATTGGATATCAATCACCAAAGCTGGAACGCATCCATTGTGCTCCAGGAAGTGAAGACGTCCAACACTATTTGTGCGGTTTGGTGGACATAATGGGCAATTCTAGCCGCAATAAGCAGACTAGAGATACCATCATCCTTACACACAAAACCACCCACAGATGGAATTGTCTATTCACGGTATTGACCGTGTGAAGCCACCTGTACATTCTAAAAGGTTGTTCACCTAGGGATGGAATGAACTGCAAAGGGAATAACCAAATGTGGATAAGCCTACTATAATAATAAAATCATAATAGGACGGTGGACCAGTGGCGGCTGGTGCTCAAAATTTTTGGGGGGGCGCAAACAAACTGAAAAAAAAAAACATTAATTGCCGCCACTGTGCCCATTAAACGCAGCCACTGTGCCCATTAAAGCAGCCACTGTGCCCAAACGCCACTAGTTTGTCCCCAAATGCAGCCAGGTTGTCCCCATATATAGCCAGTTCCCCCCATATACAGCCAGTTTGTCCCCATATGCAGCCAGTTTCCCCCCAAATTACAGCCAGTTTGTCCCCCAAATTACAGCCAGTTTGTCCCCCAAATACAGCCAGTTTGTCCCCCATATGCAACCAGTTTGTCCCCATAATACAGCCAGTTTGTCCCCATAATACAGCCAGTTTGTCCCCCAAATGCAGCCAGTTTGTCCCCACAATATAGCCAGTTTGTCCCCATAATACAGCCAGTTTGTGCCCCAAATACAGCCAGTTTGTCCCCCAAATACAGCCACATTGTCCCCCCCCAGCCCTACACTTACCTTCCTCGGGTCAGCGCCGTCCTCGATGTCAATTCAGCCAATCAGGTTACCAGTAACCAGACCCGGTGAACCTGATTGGCTGAAACGCAACCAGGGAACGCACCCCCCTTGCATCCTCTCGTTAGCTTTTTAGAAGCCGATTACAGCCCTCAGGCTGTAGTCGGGAAGCTGGCTCTGATAGGCACTTCTAAAGACCAACCAGACGCTGTTATTCAGATGGCCGGCGCTCAACAGGGGACCGGCCATCTGAATAGTGGCAGCGGCGGCGACAATACATAGGTTCATGCAATGCATGAACCTATGTATTGTGAGTGACGGCCGGGCGCAGGAGCGAGGGGGGGCGACGCTCCTGCGCCCACTATGGACGCACCGCTCCTGCGGTGGACATATAAGATAATCAGGTCCCTAATTACCTAGCCATGTATGCATCACATATTGCAACAAATGTACTATACATAAATAATTGCACAAATAAAAAGCAGTTAATATAACTTAACATGCTATACATCAAACAATTAACATTATGCAAAAAATATAAAAAATTTACAATTAGGTACATTAATATAAAAACAATAAAATCCAAAATCTAAAAAATATATATATTCTCCAAACACGTTAATACATACAGAGACACTAAGAAAGCCTTATTAACAAAAATATTCACCCTCTAAACACTACGGGCCTGAAAATAGATGGGACCAAATATGTGCCTATTATCAAACATCAGATGTCATGCCCAATCTATATTCAGGCCATATGGAAAGAAACAGCGAAGTTGGTAAATCATTTGACAATGGCAAAACCCGGAATAGGGTTGTCCCAAACCCTATTCCGGGTTTTGCCATTGTCAAATGATATGCACCCCACTCCTGATGACTGGCTTCAAACGCCAAGAAACGCGTCGAGTCCATGCTCAGGGATGCCAAGTAAAGCCTGCCCAACTATGAATCTATTAACTGTATTCTTGATCTTTCAATTGGATAATCAATCTCACTGTTTCTGTATGTCCATGTCACTGTCATTGCTTGCTTCAGCCATGTCTTGACAATGAATATTGATTATGTTTATGTGATAACCCCTATTTGTATTATGCCTTTGTTTGCATGATCTGTGTGTATTTTTACCATGATACAATACATTCTTATATTTCTATCCATGCCTTGATTTCTATTCTTCAGACTGACTATGCAGCATGTCCATATGGCTACAGACAATTCCCCAACGGGATAGTGACGTCTATCTACCTTTGATATCCTAGACTATTTTCTTACGCCCTTACATGCCTCATTTAAAGTCCCACAGCCCATTCTATTTCTTTATTTTTTGAGCTATTATGCTAGTCATAATAGCTCATTATGCCTTTCTCTTACAGCTAGTTAAAAAAAAAAAATTAGGAGGGTTTACAACCACTTTAAACTTGGCATCTGGAACCCTTTTTGGCCTTTCCACAATCAATGCATTTCGATCTAATCTCAAAATGCGATCGATCTCCCCATCAATATTAGATGGTTCGTATCCTTTTTCAACAAATCTCCATTTAAGGACCTCTGCTTGTTATTGAAAATCATTTAAGTTGGTGCAATTCCTCCTAATATGGAGTAATTGGCTATGAGGCACCGACTTGAGCCACGGAGCTGTAGTGGCAGCTGTCCGTGGAGATGTATCCATTACGGTCGGTGGGCTTGAAGAACGTCTTCGTGACCAACCGATGATCCTCTACAGATATCTGCAGGTCCAAAAAATGGATCTGGCTATGGCTATTTTCATAAGTCAAGACAATGTTCATATCATTGTCATTGAGGGTGACCATAAACTCATGAAGAGACTCCTCGTCACCCCGTAGTGTTTAGAGGGTTAATATTTTTGTTAATAAGGCTTTCTTAGTGTCTCTGTATGTATTAACGTGTTTGGAGAATATATATATTTTAGATTTTGGATTTTATTGTTTTAACTTAATGTACCTTATTGTACATTTTTTATATTTTTTGCATAATGTTAATTGTTTGATGTATAGCATGTTAAGTTATATTAACTGCTTTTTATTTGTGCAATTATTTATGTATGGTACATTTGTTGCAATATGTGATGCATACGTGGCTAGGTAATTAGGGACCCGATTACCTTATATGTCCACCGTCCTATTATGATTTAATTATTATAGTAGGCTTATCCACATTTGGTTATTCCCTTTGCAGTTCATTCCATCCCTAGGTGAACAACCTTTTAGAATGTACAGGTGGCTTCACACGGTCGATACCGTGAATAGACAATTCCATCTGTGCGTGGTTTTGTGTGTAAGGACGATGGTATCTCTAGTCTGCTTATTGCGGCTAGAAATGCCCATTATGTCCACCAAACCGCACAAATAGCGTTGGACGTCTTCACTTCCTGGAGCACAATGGATGCGTTCCAGCTTTGGTGATTGAAGTCCAATACGGTTCTGTAGTTCTTGCGTGGGAGGACGTTGCTACGTCACCGCGTTAGAAGTTACTGATTTTTTAGAGCCCTGTCCATTTCTCATGGCCGCGCGATATCTGCGCGTACTGTGGAAAGGGGGCTTTCCTCTCTGGGTGGTTTCACGTCTGATGGGTTTGGCCCATTTAGTTTGCGTCACCGCGGCAGGGCCCGCCCATTATCACGTGATAGCTTTACGTCGGGGGACGCTGTGCGTTCCTGGTTCTTGGAGCGCAGTGCGTTCCTCTCGAGTGTTGGTAGGAGGGGCTTATGGTTCCCACGTGGGAGGACGTTGGTGCGTCGCCACGATGGGTGCCTGCCCGGGATGAGATATTGCAGTTCAGCCCTTCCCACCAGGCCCATATGTCAGTTTAGGCTGGTTGCCGCATCCCCATTGGTTGGGTGATTGCGGTGATCGGCGCGGCCCTATGATGTAATTGGACATTGTGGGGACACAAGTCAGTTCTTATATGTCTGATCCCATGGGGGTTAATTACATGTGCGCTTTTAACAGCGCATATGAGGGAGCCCCATGATAGCTAGTTATGTGGTGGAGCTCTACATACATTAATGTAATGATTCTTGCCCTTTTGTTTTCTAGCACTCTTAACATTTAGAGGAATCACATGTCTGGGGACACATAGATAGTATACTGACATCACTATTCCTCGCCATGGCCCATGTTAGGTGGTTGCTCATAGGTGGAGGAGTATGTGATATGTCAATGGTCTGTGAATTTTAGACACTGATTTTAGATCTCAGCTGTCTTGCGTTTACAGACAACCAATAAGTGATAGACACAGTATTCAAATAGCGTGATGCAAGTTAGCAGGCTAATACTCCAGTTGAAGGGCCATTGCTCGAAACCTGTCGGGTTTTTAGTCTGCTGCCACCCTTGCTATCACGCAATTATTCAAATTTTTTCCTCGAGGTCCTTTTTTCTTTGTATTTGCATCCGTTAATGTTGTATGTACCATTTTTTACTATGATGATATGCCAATAAAGGCTATACTTTTCTACACCATACCCTGGTTTTACTTACACCATATGGAGCCATCCATTTTTTTCTTTTTATGACATCGTGTTTCAAAGCGTTACCTCCAACGGATAGTCCATAAAGAGTTACATCTTTTTGGATAATCACCTACCATCGCAGCTGTGATACCGGGAGGAGAGGTTTGCGATATCCACATTGGAGCATCTACCTTGGAGTTCCCGTCCAGGCCTATTTACATCAGACTCACGGTAAGAGTATTCATTACCTACCTGTGTACAGGAGACATTGGAACGCATCTTTACACCTATCCCTGTTGTTTTCAACACGGCTTACAACGTGAACACCTTTAAAATCTCATAGTGGATTCAGTAGGTCCATTACGGACTATACATAGACTTCATTTTTTGCTTGAGTTTCACATGGGACACTTTATTGGAAGATTTATGTGTTTTTGGTGTATTACTTTGTCACATTTTACATGTATTACACATGTTCTTCATTTATCACCATTTGAATACCTGGGTAGAGCACATCCATGTACCTATCCCCTAAGGTTTATTTCTGTCACTGATATTTAATTTATTTAGGTTAGCGCTGCATTTGTTTTATTTTTATTTTTATTGGTGTGTAGTTCACAATACCGTTTTATTGTTTATGTCAGCAGCTTATTCTTTTACAGGCAACGGAATTTTCTTCTTTATATAACTACACACCAATACCAACTTCCATGGCACACAAATGGTCCCTTAACCCTAACAATAGTGTGTCTGAGCCCAACTACCACTCAGACACTCCCCTAAATTGTACACCCCGCTACACATTCCCCCAACCAAATAGACACTGGTCCCCAGTGTCTGGAATAAACCTATGTCTCTCAGACTTGAGTCAGCATAAGCCCAATTCAGAGACTAACTAAAAAACAAGGGCAATTTTAAAAAACTGCCAGTTTGTGCCGGAACCTAACATGGGGAAAGGAGGTGAAAAACAGAGGGAAAAAGAGAAATCACACATGTGCACATTAAAACATTAAATGTCACATAAAACTTTTTTTTTTTCATGTAAAATTTACATTTCCCTCCCGCCTGCATTAGGTAAGATCCACCCCATTCTCAGTAATCTTGCTTGGTGTCCGCCTGCAGGGGAAGAAAAAAACATACACAACAAACAACATTTTGTTAGAATGAAGAGATTCTCCCCTAGAGGAAAATCCCTTCCTTCAAAAGTAAACTGCATCACATCATCAGCAAGGCAATAGTTACGTAACACCGCCACCTAGTGGTAGTGCCAACGTCAGAACACTCATCCCAAAAGAAACTTTTCTTCTTTTCTGTGGGGTAAAACTTCCTTTTCTTCTGTACTGTGGCCCTGAACTATCTACTCCCAAAGTCCTTGTATCTTTGTGGTAGGGGCGGAGGGGGGAGGAAAAGAACAACAGCTCCCGCTTCTCCAAAGAGTAGAGTACCCTTTCAACTAGGGCAAAAGTTCCTGGGGCTCCAGAGAGTGCACTCAAGAAAAAAACAAAGCAACATCAGTGTCTTGTCTCTCACAGGTAGTAGTGTGGGTCTGGCAACACCAACGGCTTCCAATGCCTATAGATATGGTACTCAACATCATCTTTGTCCTTCCTGCAAATGAGTACCTTGTCCGCATAAATGTGCTGACCCAACATCCAGGCAGCCTTACAGTCCTTGAACCTCTGGGTAGCTGCAGGTGAACATGAAAGGTATCTTCGGGCCTGGGGTACTTTAATATGTGTCCATATAAAGTCCTCGTACCACGGGTGTCTACAGGCCTCCACTTCAAATAAAAGTTCTTTAGGCAGGTACGGGTACTCCCACCCATACTCGCTGGCAACTTTCTGATTGAAAAGTCTCTGCAACCAGGACAATGGTGGCATGGTAGCATGGTCTCCCGTGCCAGGCAAGCCGATGGTACTTTAACTACCTCTGGGCCAGACACAGGGGTCTGCAGCGACACCTGTCTCGTCTCGGTAGCTGATGTAGGTGTCTCCAACTGTGGAAGGGCAGACATGGGGACAGATCCCTCCTCCACCACCACCTGGGGTGTACTCTCCCCAATAGACATGGGTGAGTCCCTAGCACTACGGGACAAGGACAGGGGCTTATTATCCCAGCCCTTCCATTCAAAAAGTTCATCTATTGCGGCGTCATCTCCCGCATCAGAGATGGACTCCAGATCGGAGGTGTCACATTCCTCCGCGGGCAGGTAACTCCTGACGGAGGACGAGTCACTGCCTCCGGTTATTTCACAGATATGTGGATCCCCAACATTCGGGACCTTAGAGTCTCTTTCCCCGGCTTACCTCGGCTTGCTGCTGAACCAGGACGCCCGGGACTTTTCCCTTCGGATGCATCCGTTCCGAGTAAGCGCTGGGGCGTAGCTCCACCACGGTCGCGGGAAGCTTTCATGAACCCAATCTTCCTCTTGGGCGGTGGGAGAAAGGACTCTGTGGTGACCGAAGCCGCATCCTCCGGTTCCTCATTCACTGACACCATGTCCTCTGTGACTTCCGAAGTCTCGGCAGTGCGCACAGGGGTGGCTGTGTAAGCTCTGATTCCTCCTTCCAGAGTACTGGCGCCTGCAAGGCAATTGAGGTGGAAAGCCCGAGGCTTTTCTGTAGGTTGCTCCACCTCGAACAAGAACTCCTTACAATGCTTGCTTCGCCCGAAGGGCTTCAGATGAACCACCAGTCCCGAGCAGCCGGGACAAATCACTCCGAGGGCCTCCACATCTTTGCAAACGTAGAGGGCAAATCGTTCCTGGGGCTTGAGCCGAATCCCCGTATCCATCAAGGGAGCAGCAAAGGAAGTCATCTTCATAGTAGTAGTAGCCGGAACCCATGAGGCATGAGACGCCATGTTATCCATTCACTGCTCCATCGCGCACTGTCCTTTTCGTGCCAAAGTCCCCACGTGCACCTCCACACATGGCCGGACTCCTCCCATCTCCTGCATTGTTCGCGGGCTTTCTCTCTGCCATGCCCATGAACTACACAGTCAGGGTTCTCCTCGTGGCGCAGTTCTCAATATGGCCGACCTCCACGGAACTTCACTGGGGAACAAACTCTGGGGGGTCTTCACACTTTCCAACCGCAGACACATCCCGGACTCGAGCTCCCACGTGGAGCACCCTCACCTCTCCCCCTACCTGCCCTTTTGTATGTGTTTTCGACTCCTCGCAGGGAGAGGAGAGGCACACCGCACCACAAGCCTGTAACCTCCTGAGTAAGGAGGTTGAGCGGTGTTACTTTTCGGGCCTGCCTGCGGCTGGAGTTGAATCCTCCCGAGGATGATTCTCACCTCTACCTTAGATAGATGCAAGTCCTTATGTTTCCCCAGGAATATAACTGTCCACACCAACTGAAAGTCCAACTTCTATATTTATTTCACACGGATAATTAATATGCCTCTTTGAAAGCAGACAGGTTGGGACAAGACACAGGACAGCTTAGGTGGGAGGAGGTCCAGGCACAAACTTGAATCATGTTCTTTTACTGTTTAGATTTCACAAACAGTTATGGCGCACGATCTCTGCCACAGACCGTGAGGTTGGTCCCTGCCACAGACCAGGTGAATAGAAAGTCACTGCCACTGACTTGGAGAACGGGTCACTGCCACTGACCGAGTGAATAGGGCAAGGCCCTATTAGGCCCCTGCCACTGACCTTTTAGAGAACTTCCTTCTAGAGAGTATTTGGCCCATGTAGACAAGAAGACATCCCTCCGGAGAGTTACCAGAGGTCCTCACCGTCACCACGACTCTGCGCTGGGTCTTCGGTCTTCCTCATCCCAGATCCGGGTCCCCTCGCAAGGCGGCATCCTGGGAGTCCTCGATCCCCGGCGGAACCCAGCCGAAGGTGCTGGGCCCCAGGCCTCTAAATTAGCACCTCACCCCAGACTGAAGGTGTCTGGGATGGAACAAGAACTCGGCCTCCGGGCCTAGGGAACCTGGAGATAACAAACCCACACACCCAGGCCGAAGGTGCCTGGGCGTGGACGAAGAACAACCCACACACCCAGGCCGACGGTGCCTGGGCGTGAATGAAGACGAACCCCTCTGGAAGATGGCCGCCCCTTTTTATACCCTCTCCCGACAGGCACAGCAGTTTCCCAGCCCCGCCGTACTGCTGCCGAAAGGGGACAAGAAAAGGCGCAACCCTGTATTGCGGTTCAACCCGGACCCAGGGCGACAGCGCCACCTGTAGGTCCCAGGGAACTACACACCAATACCAACTCCCATGGCACACAAATGGTCCCTTAACCCTAACAATAGTGTGTCTGAGCCCAAATACCACTCAGACACTCCCCTAAATTGTACACCCCGCTACATATATATATATATATATATATATATATATATATATATATACATCGTGTGGGAGATTAGCTCGTGGGGATCACCTTTTCTCAGAATGAAGGTCAGCGTACAGGCAGTTTCTTTAAAACCTGGCGTATTGCCAGCTTTAGTTACGAGTGGTTTGCAATAGTCATACAAAAAAAAAAAAAACAGTAAAACAAATCCTTGCCGTCCGGCGCTAAACTATACAGTAACCGCTCTCTATACGGTGAGGGGCTGGTCCCCGTCACCCACAAAACACAAGGTGAAGTAAAGCAAACCTTTTCTTTCAGCCCAGATCAACAGCGCTCCTCTTACTCAGATTCCCTTCTGAGACTCAGGCCAGAGCCATCCTGTGCTCTCTTCCTGGATCTTTAAAGCCCAGCTGCCTATGGATTCCAGTGAACCTGAATATCTGGACCGGAACCCAGCCAACTACAGAGGCTGGAAAAACCTGGGCCGGATTCTGGTTCAGTCTCTTACAATGGACCGAATGCGAGGTGAAATATAGCGACTGTCATATCTCACCTTGCATACCGTCGCATATCCTCCCCCTCTGCTCAAGTCCCTGCGGCTGAGCACTTGACCCAGCCATACAGTGCACGCGGGAGAGGGCATCAGCATTATCCTGAAGTTTGCCCGGCCTGTGTTCAACCGTGAATTTAAAGGGCTGTAAAGCCAGGAACCACCTTGTCACACGGGCATTTTTCTCCCTGTTGTCACACATCCACTTCAGGGGAGCATGGTCAGTGACCAGCCTGAACGACCTCCCGAGTAGATAATACCTCAGGGAGTCTAAGGCCTCGTACACACGGCTGAGATTCTCGTCGAAAAAACATGTCGTTTTTTTCGACGAGATTCTTGGACAAGAAAATTGTCCCAGCCGAGTGTACACACGCTCGATTCAAAGAACCCGTGGTTCTTTGAATGGAGCGTATGCGGTGACGTCATCGACTACGACGAGCATGCGCTCGTCACATTCGATGCCGTCGCCGCCATCTTGGTATACCCTACGTATGCCTAGGAAGCTACCGCGCATGCGTCGAATTCATTTCGAACATGCGCGGGCTTCCGGGAGGACAGGTAAGTGTACACACACTCACTTTTCTCGTCGAGAAACATGCCGACGAGAATCTCGATGAGAAAATAGAGAGCAGGTTCTCTATTTTCTCGTCGAGGTTACTTGTCGGTTTTCTCGACGAGAAACCATACACACGAACGAGTTTCTCGGCAAGACATCTCTGCCAGCAAGTTTCTTGCTGGTTCTTGCCAAGAAACTCGGTCGTGTGTACGAGGCCTGAGGCCCATTTAATGGCGAGACACTCCTTTTCAACAATGGCATAGTTCCTTTCGTGCTTGTTCAGCTTCCGGCTTAGGTATACAACCAGGTGCTCCTCACCATTCCTGACCTGTGACAGTACAGCCCCTAGGCCCACCTCAGAGGCGTCTGTCTGTACGACAAACTCCTTTGTGAAGTCCGGGGTCACCAGCACCGGTAGTGCACAAAGGGCCTGTTTTAATTTTTGAAACGCCTTCTCGGCCTCTGTGTTCCATTTGACCATGACCGACCCTCTGCCCTTCGTCAGGTCAGTCAGAGGGACGGCAATAGTGGCAAAGTCAGGTATAAACCATCGGTAATACCCCGTAATGCCTAGGAAGGCCCGAACATGTTTCTTGTTTACGGGTTGGGGCCACTTTTGAATTGCCTCAATTTTATTGGTATGAGGCTTGACAAGTCCCCGGCCAATAACATAGCCAAGGTACTTGGCCTCCTCCAGGCCTATGGCACACTTTGGGTTAGCCGTGAGGCCTGCTTCTCTAAGGGAATCTACCACCGCCTGTACCCGGGGCAGGTGCTATTCCCAATCTGGCCTGTGGATGACCACATCGTCCAAATAAGCAGCCGCATACGGGCGATGTGGTCTCAAAGTTTTGTCCATCATTCGTTGGAACGATGCAGGGGCCCCATGCAGACCAAAAGGCATCCGCTTGTACTGAAACTAGCCCTCAGGAGTGGAAAAGGGAGTCTTCTCCTTGGCCGATTCAGATAGCGGTATTTGCCAATAGCCTTTTGTCAGGTCTAGGGTTGTTATATAGCGAGCCTGTCCCAACCTGTCCACAAGTTCGTCGACCCGGGGCATCGGGTATGCATCGAACTTGGATACACTGTTAAGTTTCCGAAAGTCATTACAAAACCTGATAGTGCCATCAGGTTTTGGGACCAGCACTATGGGGCTGGGACTCTTCTATCACATCCAACTCCAACATGTTTTTAATTTCTTTCGCGACTGCCTCACGCCTGGCCTCTGGGATTCTATATGGCTTCACATTTACCCGAACCCCTGGTTCCGTCACTATGTCATCTTGGATCACGTTGGTCAGTCCGGGTAAGGTGGAGAAAAAGTCTCTATTTTTATGCACAAACACCCTAACGTAACTTTGTTGTGCCACGGACAGGGTATCCGTGATGGGAACGTCAGGTGTCAGGGGTACCCGGTCGGTTGGAGGCGGGGGACGTGGCCAGTAAAGTCTCTCGGTCCTTCCAGGGTTTTAAGAGATTCACATGGTAAATTTGGTGTGGTTTCCTTTTCCCTGGCTGGTAGACTTTGTAGTTTACCTCCCCCACCCTTTCGACAACCTCGAAGGGACCCTGCCACTTGGCTAAAAACGTACTTTCCACCGTGGGGACTAATACCAACACTCTGTCCCCAGGGCTGAAAGTACGGACCCTGGCACTTCGGTCATAGACCCTCCTTTGGGCCTCCTGGGTCCGCTCCATATGTTCTCGCACCAGGGGTAGGACAGCTGCGATTCGATCCTGCATCAAGGAGACGTGCTCTATGATGCTTTTATATGGGGTTGCCTCACCTTCCCATGTCTCCTTGGCAACATCTAGCAGCCCCCTGGGATGCCTACCATACAAGAGTTCAAAGGGGGAATAGCCTGTGGACGCCTGCAGAACCTCACGTATTGCAAACATGAGATATGGCAGCAAAAAATCCCAGTTTCTCCCATCTTTGTCGACCACCTTTTTCAGCATACTTTTCAAAGTTTTGTTAAATCTTTCGACCAGACCATCCGTTTGGGGGTGGTAGACAGAGGTACGGAGATGGGAGATTTTGTATAACTTACAAAGCTCCTTGGTAACCTTGGACATAAAGGGGGTGCCCTGGTCGGTTAAGATCTCTTTTGGGATCCCCAGTCGACTAAAGACAAGGACCAATTCCTTGGCAATAGCCTTAGCAGAGGTATTGCACAAGGGTATGGCCTCAGGATAGCGAGTCGCATAGTCCAGGATCACCAGAATATGCTGGTGACCGCGGGCAGATTTCACAACCGGCCCCACCAGGTCCATGCCAATCCTCTCAAAGGGGACCTCGATTATTGGCAGAGGAACGAGGGGGCTGCAAAAATGGGGTGACGGTGCCGACATTTGGCACTCAGGGCACGATTCGCAGTACTCCTTGACATCTGCATGCAATCCGGGCCAGAAAAATCTCTGGGCGATTCTCTCCCTGGTTTTTTCAACACCGAGATGCCCCCCCATTACATGACCATGGGCCAGGTCTAGCACCACCCTGCGGAAGGGTTTGGGGACTAGTAGCTGTTCTACCTCGTCCTCTCCATGTTTTATCACTCAATACAATAAATTGTTTTTAATTGCCATGTAAGGGAAAGACACCACCCAATTAGGATCCACCGGTTCCCCATCCAACATTTTAACGTTTTCCCTGGCTCTCATGAGGGTGGCCTCTCGTAGCTGCTCGGTACAGAAATCCTCTCTCCTGACCTCTAAATCGGGTACCACATTTTGGCTACTCTCAATATCAGGGTCAGAGGGGTTCTCCTGTTCGTTACCCTCAGGCTGGGAGCTAGTTTCCAGGTCCTCCGGTTCCCCAGCCATGACAGGGAAAGGAAGAGGGTCTCAAGCTTCCTCGATCCCACCATTAGCATCCCCTTCCCTTTTGCAAAAAGGGTCTGGTGAGAGTTCCTGTGCTTCCCCAGCAGGGGGAGCTCTATCTACCAGCCTCCCTTTGCTCTCCCATAAATTCCAGAAATGGGGAAAATCTCTTCCGACTAAAGCCTCGTAAAGCAGTGAAGGTACCACCCCCACTGAATGTGTTATACTGCCCCTGGGGGTCTCAACCTCAACCACCGCTGTCTGGTAATCTCGAGTGTCCCCATGGATGCAAATTACCCCAATAGTACTGGGGTGTAGTTTTGTGGGGTTCACACAATCACTCCTGACTAGGGTCACTACACTACCAGAGTCTAGCAGGGCTGTCAGTGGCTTTCCATCCACAGAAATAACACACATTTGTTTTTCAATGCGACTCTGACATGATGCAGTACATGCGACCTGTGCAAACAAAGAAAGGCGTCTTTTCATATAAGCATAATCGCATTGCATAGGTTCATCATTTAAAGAACAGTTCGCAGCAATATGCCCTAATGCATGGCAATGAAAACATCTGATATGCTCAACCCCCAGTCCTCTCAACAGTTCCAAAGACCTTCCTGGCTTCTTTGGCCAGTCTCCAGGTCTAGGAAGCACAGTCTCATCAGTTGGAACAACAGTCTTATCAAATCTCCCCAAGCTCTTGGACCCCGGAACAGTCTTACCTGAACCTCCGGGAGATCTTGCACCCCTAGACCCACCGAAGTGGGGCATAGATGGATTCACCAAGTCCTCAGTAGCACTGTACCTCTCCACTAGGTCGACCAGTTGGGCTGCAGTTTTGGGGTCGCCCTGTCCGACCCACTTCCTCAGAGCAGCAGGAAGCGCACGCAGATACCGGTCCATTACCACACGCTCTACGATCTGCGGTCCTGTCAAGGTCTCTGGCTGCAACCACTTCTTGGTAAGGTGGACCAGGTCAAACATTTGCGAACGGGGTGGCTTGTTGCTGGAGAATGACCACTGATGCACCCGCTGGGCCCGGATTGCCATGGTGACACCCAAGCGTGCGAGTATCTCTGTCTTTAGAGTCTCATAGTCCTGGGCCTTATCGGGTTCTAGGTCAAAATAGGCCTTTTGGGGTTCTCCTGTTAAAAATGGGGACAACAGACCCGCCCAATGTTCTTTTGGCCATCCTTCGCGGACAGCAACTCTCTCAAAAGTCGCCAGGTATGTCTCGATATCATCAGCAGATGTCATTTCTGTAAGTGGTAGGATGCACGTATCATCTTGGCTTCCACTGGCACAGGAGGTGTAGACCCCTTTTTCAGTTCCATCAGAGCCTCTGCGAACTGCTGGTTAATCTCCTGCTGGGCTGCTTGTTGTGCTGCCTGTTGTGCTGCGACTTGGCGGTTGGTTTCCCGCTGAGCTGCATTGGCCTGTAGCAAGGCCTTTAACATTTCCTCCATCTTCAGAAAATGCCCGCATTCTCCACCACGTGTGGGAGATTAGCTCGTAGGGATCACCTTTTCTCAGAATGAAGGTCAGCGTACAGGCAGTTTCTTTAAAACCTGGCGTATTGCCAGCTTTATTTACGAGTGGTTTGCAATAGTCATACAAAATAAACAAAACAGTAAAACAAATCCTTGCCGTCCGGCGCTAAACTATACAGTAACCGCTCTCTATACGGTGAGGGGCTGGTCCCCGTCACCCACAAAACACAAGGTGAAGTAAAGCAAACCTTTTCTTTCAGCCCAGATCAACAGCGCTCCTCTTACTCAGATTCCCTTCTGAGTCTCAGGCCAGAGCCATCCTGTGCTCTCTTCCTGGATCTTTAAAGCCCAGCTGCCTATGGATTCCAGTGAACCTGAATATCTGGACCGGAACCCAGCCAACTACAGAGGCTGGAAAAACCTGGGCCAGATTATGGTTCAGTCTCTTACAATGGACCGTCACAATATATATATAAAAATATGTTCAATCAAGATAAATAAAGTGCTATTCCATGCATGATTAAGTGAGCAAAAGTGAAAAAATAAAGTTTAAAGCAAGTGAAATCCCTTATATGTAAACTCACATATACTGAAAAAATATATACTGTATTTATTGGCGTATAACACTCACTTTTTTTACCCTGAAGATAGAGGGTAAACTGTGCCTGCGTGTTATACGCAGGGGGCTGTGGAAAGTTTTTTTACTTGAAACTTCCCTCTTAAAGTTAGGGTGCGTGTTGTACGCCTGTGTGTGTTATACGCCGATAAATACGGTACATAAAAATACAAACATATAAAATACCTGCAAAATAAATATATACATGTGTAAATAGTCCCAGTATTTCTCTTCAGAAATTATCAACTATATCCCATGTGCATAAATCCACATCCCGTGACTGAAAACAACTTGTATCCACCAATTCGTGAAGACACCAGCACCTTCTGAAATGGACACTCACCAGAGACTAGATACATATATGGCTTTGGTTTATCTCAGGGTTAACCACTCCACCAATCTGCAGTTTTTTCGTTACCCAGAAGCCTCTACGCGTTTCGCATTCAGTCATGCGGCTTCCTGAAGACACATGACTGAATGCAAAACACGTAGAGGCTTCTGGGTAACGCCAACATCACTTCCTGCCATAACTTGCACGAAATCGAGGCTTGGATCGAGACCGCATGCCAGCCACTAAAAACTCCAACGCTATACACTAGCTCCAAAAAGCACTGCCGGTCTCTAGGCACATCAAATTGTGAGTGAGGATTTTTCATTTTTTATATCAAATAAAGCATAAATATATTGCGCAATGATGGATATTTGCTTTTATGAGATCCTGAGATTAAGAAATACGGAGGTATATAAAGTGAATATTGGCATATCGTTTGGAAAAAACTGCAGATTGGTTCCTATTTGTGGAGTGATTAACCCTGAGATAAACCAAAGGTGTATATGTATCTAGTGTCTGGTGAGTGTCCATTTCAGAAGTTGGTGGTGTCTTCACGAATTGGTGGATAAAAGTTGTTTCCAGTCACGGATGTGGATCTATGCACATGGGATATAGTTGATCATTTCTGAAGAGAAATACTGGAACTAATTACATACATATATAAAAAAAAATTGCAGGAATTTTATATTTATATATTTTATGTATATATTTTTTTCAGTATATGTGAGTTTACATATAAGGGATTTCACTTGTTTTAAACCATATTTTTACTTTTGCGCACTTAATCATGCATGGAATAGCACTTTATTTATCTTGATTGAACATTTATAGTACAAAGCAGTGGTAAATACGATTATTATCTGGTTGGCGCAGTTACCATTTCTCTTTTTTTGCAACACTAATTACCACACAATATTGGTGGGGAATACTGAACTGCAGCACATATACACAGTGAGGAGAACGAGTATTTCATACACTGCCGATTTTGCACTACTTACAAAGCATGTAGAGGACAGTAATTTTTATCATAGGTACTCTTCAACTGTGAGACGGAATCTAAAACAAAAATCCAGAAAATCACATTGTATGATTTTTAAGTAATTAATTAGCATTTTATTGCATGACATAAGTATTTGATACATCAGAAAAGCAGAACTTAATATTTGGTACAGAAACCTTTGTTTGCAATTGCAGAGATCATACATTTCCTGTAGTTCTTGACCAGGTTTGCACACACTGCAGCAGGGATTTTGGCCCACTCCTCCATACAGAGCTTCTCCAGATCTTTCAGGTTTCAGAGCTGTCGCTGGGCAATATGGACTTTCTTGTTTAATATTTTTATTAGATTTTACAAGTAAATAGCAAGTATAATGAACATTACATTCTGATCAAGTATAGAATTGTAAATAAATACAGCAATCACTAAAAATACATATTGAAAGAAAAGTAGTAGAGGATAAACCCCATTAACAATTATATCAATACAAATAGAGGTATAAAAGATTAGAGCAATGAAAATAAGCAATATGCAGGATAGAATATCTTGCCTCCAGACCATCCGCTCACCCCAAAAGGGAGCAAGCTGTGAGCAGATGGGGGCACGATTAAGTATGAGAGAGTATGCTGGATTATCCAGAAGGATACACCAGATGAATGTTGTCATACCTCAATTGTTTAGTTAAAGACCTTCCTAACAAATCTTTAACACACAAAGATATTAGTGATTGATAAAGTTAAACTTAAAAGGTATATATAGAAGTCATGCAATGGACATTGCATGTGTATAAAATCCGTATTACACAAGTAACAAAACTAACCAGAGCAGAAAGACAGAAGAAGTACAGAGAGAAGAAGAAGAAATATGGGAGAAAAGTAAAATATATAGAAAAGAAGGTATGAGTATAGAAAAATAGAGATAAAGGTAAAGGTTGTCTCCCTGGGTGGCGGTCCAGTCAGATCAAGGCCCCGTTTAAATATTATATTAATAGATAAATATTAAAGTATTTCAACAAGGCATCAACAATAATTGATCAAAATCTGGGGGTAAGAAGTGTTTAATCCATGGTTTCCATATTTTATTGTATGTAGTAATGTTGTTATCTTCAATAGCAGACATTTTGGAAAAGATAAGGGCTCTGTTAATTCTATGTTTAGTTTCAGCCACAACTAAAGTTTGGGTTTTCCAGGCCTTAGCTATAGATTGTTTAGCCGCCGTGGTGAGATGCAGTAGTAATTTGAATTGTGATTTATTTAATTCAGGAGGTTTGAGGTTGAGGAGAGCCAGTGCTGGGTCTGGCGGGATTGGTATTTCCAAGGCCGTAGAGGCCATGTTAAATATTTTACTCCAGAAGGATTGAACGATTGGACATTGCCACCAAATATGGAAATGCGTGCCCGGTTCAGAACAGCCTCTGAAACATAAATTTGGGTACATGGGGGCAAATTTGGCAATCCTGGCTGGAACCAGGTACCATCGAGAAAGGACCTTATAATTTGTTTCCAACGCAAAACAGTTTGGCGAGGAATGCTTAGTAGCTGACCATATATTATCCCATTCACTTTTACTGAATGTTCTATCCATGTCATGTGCCCATTTAGTCGTATAGGATGGTAAAGTATCGTCAGATGTGGAATTGATGCGTTTATACAAAAGTGATATTAATCCTCTAGTATGGGGATCACTGTTACAGATACGTTCAAATTGAGTCATTTGGGTAAGAGGGGATCCCGTATCAACAAGGGGTGTATAAAAGTTCTTAATTTGTAGATAGCGGAAGAGCTCCTTCATGGGGAGCTTGTATATATCACATAATGTTGGGAACGTAAGAATATCATTGGAGGAAACTAGATTGTGAAATTGAAGTAGGTTTCTTTTGGACCAAGCTGCAAATGATAGGGGGAATTTCCAGGCGGGGTAAAATGAGGGATTTCGAAGAAAAGAGAGTAGAGGGTTATGAGTGGATTGTAGGCTTTTTGTGGATCTATATTTGTCCCAGATAGCTATAGAATGTTTGGTTACGGGGTTAGATAAGTTTAGTCTATCTTTAGGAGCTAACCAGAGCAAATTATTCACAGAAATGGGGTCAATATCCACTGATTCAATCGCTACCCATAGAGGGGATTCTGTTGTAGAATGGTATTTGGGGAGTTGTGCTAGCTGAGCAGCAAAGTAGTATGAGGAAAAGTTAGGAATTCCCAAACCACCTTTCAATTTATCAAGATAAAGAGTCGATCTGGGTATACGGGGTTTTGTAGAGCCCCATATAAAAGACATCACTCTCTTTTGAGTGAGTCTCAAGAAGTAAGGAGGTATATGTATGGGGAGAACTCGGAATAGGTAAAGGAACTTTGGTAAGTTTGACATCTTAGTAGCGTTAATCCTCCCAAGCCAAGATAAAGGGAGAGAAGACCATTGTTTCATCAGATTAGTAGTTGACTTCAATAAGGGTAAGTAGTTAGCTGAAAATAAGTCGGATATAGAAGAAGTGAGTTGGACTCCGAGATATGAAATATGGTGCAATTCCCAATTGAAAGGTAAAGACGTTTGAGCTTGTTGTAACTCAGATGGCGAAAGGGAAATATTAAGGGCATTAGATTTGGCATGATTAACACACAATCCAGAAATCTTTGCAAATTTGTCTAAAGTATTTACTAGATTTGGGGCTGACACATGGGGATGGGATAAAAAAATCAGGATGTCATCTGCAAAAAGACTCAATTTGTGGTGATGTCCACCTAATTCTACTCCTTTGATATTAGGATTATCTCTAATAATACATGCTAAGGGTTCAATAAGTAGGGCAAAAAGCAAAGGGGATAGAGGGCAACCCTGTCTAGTACCTCTCCTAATATCTATCATAGCTGATTTGTAACCCATATATTTAATATAAGCTTTCGGAGTGCTGTATAGTGAGGAGACCCAAGTTAAGAAATTTTCCCCAAAACCCCATTTTTGAAGAGTATATTGTAGATATGGCCAGCTGATTGAGTCGAACGCCTTCCTAATGTCTAATGATATCAGGCAAGTTGGGATATGTCTTTTTTTGGCGGCATGAATTAATAAAAGTGCTCTTCTGACATTATCCCCTGCTTGACGCAAGGGCATGAAGCCAGTTTGGTCACGATGGATAAGTTTACCTATAATGCTATTTAATCTAGTTGCCAGGATCTTAGCTAATAACTTAATGTCTAGATTTAAAAGAGATATGGGGCGGTAATTAGACCAAGAGGTAGTGTCAGATTTAGGTTTGGGAATCATTGCTATGATGGAAGTTAGTGTTTCGGTTTTGAACGAATGACCAGCTAACAAAGAATTGAAGGCTCTAGTCAATAGAGGCGTTAAAATTGAATCAAATTGTTTGTAGTATAGTGCAGAAAACCCGTCGGGGCCCGGTCTCTTGTGAGGTTTCAATTCTTTAATAGCAGCTTTAACTTCCAAGGCCGTTATGGGACTCTCCAAATATTCACACTGTTCAGGTGTCATTGTGGGGAGTTTAACATCTGAGAACAACGTGTCTGCTTTGTTTTCATCAAAGATTAAGCCAGGGTCATAAAGCTTAGCTAATTTAGATTGAAAGATTTCCAAGATCTTTAATGGGTTACTGGTGTATGCATCTCTGGAGGTTCTAAGGCGGAATGCAGTCTGTGAACGATCAATAGACTTGAGGCTGCGGGCCATAGGGGTATCGGGCTTATTGGCTTTGCGGTATAGGGTATGTTGCCGCTTGCGTAAGAGTTTGTCTGCCGAATCTGTCAGAAAAAGATCCAACTCAAGCCGGGCCTTTTCCAATTTAGTGTTAGTGTTTGCATTCAGGGTAGCTTGATGAGCCAAATGACAAGCGTTAAAATTTGCTTCAAGTTTGGTGAACAGAATCTTGCGATCTCTTTTAATAGATCTCGCCTTTTGTATCAAGCTGCCCCGAATGACAGCTTTATGGGCTTCCCATAGTGTAAGGGCAGAGACATCAGTAGTGTCATTAAATGAGATATAATCATTAAGAGCCAATTCAATATCTAAGCGGTGTGAGGGGTGAGTTAGGATGGAGTCGTTAATACACCAAGTGGTGTCATGTGACCTAGGTATTGGAGAGGTAATTGTAGCAGTAACCGCACAATGGTCTGTCCATGGAAATGGGATTATATTAGAGGATATTACTTCCGGGAGCATACTAGAGGGGAGGAAAATGTGGTCTATTCGTGAAAAGGATTTGTGTGGATAAGAATAATGTGTAAAATTTCTGGAAGTTGGGTTAAGTTCCCGCCAGGTATCAACAAAATTAAAAGAAGTAAGTAGAGATTGTAAGGACCGTTTATGGGTAGGAGAGTTAGGAGATGATGGTGATTTATCCAAGAAGGGATAGATGGTAGTATTGGAGTCGCCACATAATATTATTGTTCCAAATTTAAGTGATTCGATTAGTTGGAAAAGATGTGATAGAAAAGCTTCAGGATGCTTATTTGGAGCGTAATACGAAACTAATGTGACTTCAGTATCAGCAATAAAGCCTGTTAATAAAACATATCTACCCTCAGGGTCACATATTTGTGTATTAAGGGTAAATGGTGTAGAGGGGTGGAATCCAATCAGGGACCCACGTTGCTTAGTTGTAGCTGAAGCTGTGTAGAATTGAGGGTAGGAGGAGGAAAGAAATTTAGGGGAGGCGTTATTGATAAAGTGTGTTTCTTGAAGGAAAATGATGTGAGCTTTTCTAGCTGAAAAGGAACGTAGAGCTTTAGTTCTTTTTTGTGGAACGTTGAAGCCTTGTACATTTAAGGACAAAATGTTTATGGGGGCCATGACATAGTAAGGGTAAGTTTTATGTAAGGGTTAATAAAACCCATATTAGGAGTTTGAACCGCCACCAAGGGAGACAGAAGAGGAGAAGAAATGAAAGACAGAAAAGAAAGAATAAAGAAGAAACCAAATAAATAGGTAGCCCTAATGACTGCATTTAATGTCATAAAATAATGATGTACTAGTAGGGCGCAGGAACATCTCGGAGAGATAACAAAAAATCTCCGAGGGGTTCCATGGTCACCGACCGACTCCTGCATAATAGTAGCAGGAGTCAGGGGGTATGTAGGGGGCCGCAAGAAGTTCCGGAGGGAAAAACAACGCCGGAGAACACTTAAGTATTATAATAGTAAACTTATATATTTCTCTATCAATAAGACTGGAGATGCAATAAACAAAAGAGAGAGAGAAAGGAAACATACCAACGTCGGGAATTATGTTGAGTCAATATTTAGATGAATGCGTCCATAAGGAGGCTAGAAAATATTGATCTTAACACTTGTGAAGCAAACCGTCTACTCAAGTGAAATAATTAATAAACAAGCTCGCAAATGTAGGGGAAAGAAAAAAAAAAAAAAAGAAGGGGGAGGGGGAGGGAGGAGGATAATCTATCTATATCAATGACCATATAAGTCAAGGAAATAAACTTATTTGTCTATAAGGAGACAAACAAAGAAAACAAGAAACACTTGTCTCAAGAAGTATTAATGAAATTTTAGCCTTCTGGCTGACAAAAACATAAATTAAATACATAAATTTATATTACATAAATAGAAAAGAAGAAATATATAAAAAAAAAAACAAAAAAAAAACAAACACTTGTCTCAAAAATGTAAATGAAATATAGACCTTCTGGTTGACTAAAACAATAAATAGATACCTAAATTTATATTTCATAAGTACAATATAATATGCATATAAATTACTAAATAGACATATTTGTCAGTAAGGAGACGAGCCAAAAAAAAAACAAAAAAAAAACTAGAAACACTTGTCTCAAAAATGTCAATGAAATATAAACCTTCTGGCTGACTAAAACCATAAATAAATACCTAAATTTATATTTCATAAGTACAATTTAATATGCATATATAATGTGCATATAAATTAAAGAAATATATTTGTCATTATATATTTTTATATATATATCATTATATATTTTTATATATATATCTAAAAATATTTTTCAGTAACGAGACACCACCAAAAAAAAAAAAAAAAAAAATAATAATAACAATAATGGAGAACAGGAGTCTAACTCTTCAATCAGAGATAGTGCAATGCTTTTCAGAATAAAGCATTGGGGCTAGTACCCTATAAAAAGGGCGAAACATGGATAAGATTAATGAAAGTTGAACAATCAATCCATTGAGTCGACATTTATCGGTGCCTGACTATCAAAACGTCCTCGTTTATGAAGATTCTGTCTGGTATAACCAGAGGGGTTTGGGTCCAAGTCGGTTTCATTTGGAGGTGATCTAGAAGCCGCTCGTCTACGAGGTTGCTCCTTATAATTGGTGTGATCCATCAGGCCTAGATCATTTAAGGCTGACCGTAGTTCATCGGACGTGCGACAGGTATATCTAGTTTCCAAGTGTGTAAAGCGGAGAGAAAATGGAAACCCCCAGTGGTATATGATTTGATGCTTTTGAAGTACTTGCAGCAGTGGTTTCATAGAACGCCTCCTAGTCACAGTTAGAGGGGAGAGGTCTGTAAAGAGCTGATATATATTGCCCTGGAACTCAAGAGTGTTTTTACCTCTAGCAGCAGCAAGTATTTGCTCCTTTGTTTTATAGTAATGAAATTTAACTATAATATCCCTAGGGGGTCCATTGGGTTTGCGTTGAGTTAGGGCCCTGTGGACTCTGTCCATTTCCAATCTCTCAGGTGAAATACCTGGTAACAGTTCCCGAAACAGTGCACATATAGTTCCCTGTAAGTCTATGATTGATTCAGGGAGACCTCTGATTCTTAGGTTGGAGCGACGGTCCCTATTCTCCTGGTCTTCCAAACGGTTTTGTAATAAAGAGTTCTCATCCTTAAGCTGTTCAATAGTAGCATCATAATGCTGTGTGGTGGTTTCTATATCATCTACCCGCATTTCCAATTCAGCTGTTCTATGCCCCAGCTCCCTAATCTCCCTTGTCAGCTTCTAAGTTATCTGGTCTGAAGTTTGTTTCAAAGCTTTCTGAAGCATTTTCTCAAATTGACTAAACATATTAGACTGAATAACATTTTCAGGTGTTTCATAGTCAGAGTCAATCTCACCAGCTGTGTCCAGAGTTTTGACACTGTGTGACAGGGATTTAGGAACCCGCTGTGTGCGAGTCTGTGAGGTACCAGGCGCCGCCATCTTGGATGTCTGCCGGGACAGTGTATCTTTAGAGGTACCAATCTTATATTTCGTTTTTGGGCCCCTCGTGACCATCCTCAATACGCCGAAGTGTACCTGGTGTGAATTTGCGGGAGCTGGTGCCGTTTGCGGTAAAAGGCAGCGGTCGGTTCTCCGGTTTGTTTAACCCGGGAGCGGAGCTCTAAGGGGATGCGACTTCTCCCTCAGGCATCCGCGCATGCGCCCTCTGCAATATGGACTTTCAGTTCCCTCAAAAGATTTTCTATTGGGTTCAGGTTTGTAGACTGGCTAGGCCACTCCAGGACTTTGAGATGCTTCTTACAGAGCCACTCCTTAGTTGCACGGGCTGTGTGTTTCGGGTCGTTGTCATGCTGGAAGACTCAGCCACGACCCATCTTCAATGCTCTTACTGAGGGAAGGAGGTTGTTGGCCAAGATCTCATTATACATGGCCCCATTCATCCTCCCCTCAATATGGTGCAGTCGCCCTGTCCCCTTTGCAGAAAAGCATCCCCAGAGAATGATGTTTCCACCTCCATGCTTCACGGTTGGGATGGTGTTCTTGGGGTTGTACTCATCCTTCTTCCTCCAAACATGGCGAGTGAAGTTTAGACCAAAAAGCTCTATTTTTGTCTCATCAAGCCACATGACCATCTTTCATTCCTCCTCTGTATCATCCAGGTGGTCATTGGCAAACTTCAGATGGGCCTGGACATGCGCTGGCTTGAGCAGGAGGACCTTGCGTGCGCTGCAGGATTTTAATTCATAACGGCGTAGTGTGTTACTAATGGTTTTCTTTGAGACTGTGGTCCCCAGGGCCAGATTAAGAACATCATGGGCCTGGTGCTGAGGATTTTGGTGGGGCCTTTTATAAACAATAAATAAATAAATATGAAAACAATTTTTTGTTATAACAAATTAAATTAAAGAGAGAGAGGGAGGATGAGAGAGAGAGAGAGAGAGAGAGGGGTGAGGGAGGATGAGAGAGAAAGTGGGGATGAGAGAGAGAGAGAGGATGCACATGAGCATGCGTGGGAATGACATCAACGTAGCCCGGCCAAGGCAAGTGACCGAAGGCACAGAACCCGGAAGGAAGACCCGGTGAAGATGGAAGCACCCAGGACCTGCCGGATTGATCACAGTGCAGCACTGGAGGGCTCAGTCTGACAATTTAAGTGTACCCTAATGTGCTAATATGCTGTACATATTTGTACACTATGGCATAACCTACCTCAGGGCCTCTAAAAAGTAGTAATGTTATCGAACTTTACTACCGCTTTATTATCACAGGATCCCAGGAGCCTCTCATGGGGCCCCCTACTGACCCGGTGGCCCTTGGTCAGTGCCTAAGTGCATAATTGCCAACATTTCAAAAATATTTTCAGGGACACTTTTTTCACCAGTGCTATATTTAGAGTAGCTGAGATCCCCTGTTTTCCTCTATACATCACAGTAGTAATCACAAAGTGAAATGAGTACTAATAACGGGACAGAACAAATATGAGGACTGAGAAGATTTCCTTTGGATGAACTAACAAAAGTGTGCCCATTCTAGAGCTGGTAACATTGAGGATATTCAGTATAATTTTAAAGAACTGTTTTTGTGGGTAAGAGGCTTAGGGGAGGAGTATGGACGGTATAAAACTGGGAAGTGCAGGTAATGGAGAGGAATGTGGAGGGTCTAACAGTGGGCACTATGTACAGGAGAGGAGTGCGGAGGTTATGGCAGAAGGCACTATGTACAGGAGAGGAGTGTGGAGAGTATGACGGTGGGCAGCATGCACAGCAGAGGAGTGTGGAGGGTATGACAGAGGGTGGTATGTACCGGAGAGGGGTGTGGAGGGTTTGAAAGTGGGTAGTATGTACAGAAGAGGAGTGTGGAGAGTATGACAGTGGGCAGTATGTACAGGAAAGGAATGTGGAGGGTATGATGGGGGCAGTATGTACAGGAGAGGAATGTGGAGAGAAAGATAGTTGGCAGTATGTACAGGAGAGGAGTGTGAAGGGTAAGGTTAGGTTACAGTATGTACAGGAGAGGAGTGTGGAGGGTAAGGTTGGGTTACAGTATGTACAGGAGAGGAGTGTGGATGGTATGATAGTGGGCAGTATGTACAGGAGAGGGGTGAGGAGGGTATAATGGGGGCAGTATTACAAGAGAGGAGTGTGGAGGGTATAATAGTGGGCAGTATGCACAGGAGAGGAGTGTGGAGGGTATGACAGTCGGCACTATGTACAATAGAGGAGTTTATGAATGTGGGCAGTATGTACAGGAGAGGAGTGTAGACGGTATGATACTGAGCAGTATGTACATTAAATGAGTGTGGAGGGTAAGACAGTGAGCAGTATGTACAGGAGAAGAGTGTGGGGGGTATGACAGTGGGCAGTATGTACAGGAGAGGAGTGGGGAGGGTATGACAATAGGCAGTATGTACAGGAAAGGAATGTGGAAGGTATGAGAGCAAGCAGTATGTAAAGGAGAGGCGTGTGGAGGGTATGACAGCCGGCACTATGTACAATAGAGGAGTTTATGAAAGTGGGCAGTATGTACAGGAGAGGTGTGGACAGTATGATACTGAGCAGTATGTACATGAGATGATGAGTGTGGAGGGTAAGACTGTGAGCAGTATATACAGAAGAGAAGTGTAGAGGGTATGACAGTGGGCACTATGTATAGGAGAGAAGTGTGGAGGGTATGACAGTGAAGAGTGGGGAGGATATGACAGTGGGCAGTATGTACAGGATAGAGGTGTGGAGGGTATGACAGTGGGCACTATGTATAGGAGAGAAGTGTAGAGGGTATGACAGTGGGCACTATGTATAGGAGAGAAGTGTAGAGGGTATGACAGTGGGCACTATGTATAGGAGAGAAGTGTAGAGGGTATGACAGTGGGCACTTTGTATAGGAGAGGAGCGTGGAGGGTATGACAGTGAGCAGTATGCACAGGAGAGGAGTGTGGAGGGTAAGACGGTGGGCAATATGTATAGGAGAGGAGTGTGGAGGGTATGACAGTGAGCTGTATGTACAGGAGAGGAGTGTGGAGAGTACGACAATGGGCACTATGTACAGGAGAGAAGTGTATGACAGCGGGCACTATGTACAGGAGAGAAGTGTGGAGAGTATGTACAGGTGAGGGGGATGAAGGGAATCTGGAAAGGAAAAATGTAAAGGTTTGTGGAAGGATGTTTAGGGACTGCGTAGTGGTTAAGCGGGCCATACATGGATTAAAATTACGCCAACTAAGCAGAGACCAGCCATAGTCGATCTATGTATGGGCTAGCTGGTTTTACACAAGTCAATCTATTATCTGACTTGAGTACAACCAGCCTGTCAGGTTTTTACCAAAACAATCAGTGCTGCCAGCTATAGTTAGCAACACTGATCATTGTATTCGCAGGCAGAACACAACAACACTGCAGGAGTGATTCCCCCATCCACAGGTCAGCGGGTGAGAGGGTGTTTGGGGACAGGCTGGGGAGAGGTACTAGTCAGTGGCTGGGTAGGCACTGGCTAGTATCAGAGCCAAATACACACAGGTTACATACGCCACAATCGTTAGAGCGAGAACAATAATTCTAGCACTAGACCTCCTCTGTAACTCTAAACATGTAACCTGTAAAAAAATTAAAGCAACGCTTAATATACAAAAAAAAATCGTGCTAACTTTAGTTTTTTTTTTTAATGAATGAAACAGTTTCTTTCCAAAAAAAACACGTTTGAAAAATTGCTGCGCAAATACCGTGTAACATAAAAAGTTGCAAAGACCTCCATTTTATTCCATAGGGTGTCTGCTAAAACAATATATAATGTTTGAGGGTTCTGAGTAATTTTCTAGCAAAAAACAAATGATGATTTTTACAGGTAGGAGAGAAGTGTCAGAATTGGCCTGGGTGGCAAGGGGTTAATTACTATAAGACCCCTTTCACACTGAGGGCATTTTACAGGCGCTATAGCGTTAAAAATAGCGCCTGGAATCCGCCCTTAAACAGCTGCTCTATTCACTCCAGTGTGAAAGCCCGAGGGCTTTCACACTGGAGCGGTGCGCTGGCAGGGCATCAGAAAAAGTTTTGCCAGCAACTTCTTTGGAGCGCATTAGGAGCGGTGAACTCACCGCTTCTAATGTGCTCCTGCCCATTGAAATCAATGGGCAGCACCGCCATACCGCCGGCAATATGCCGCTGTAGCGGTGCATCTCAGGCAGTTTTTACCCTTTCTCGGTCGCTAGCGGGGGTTAAAAGCGCCCTGCTAGAGGCCGAAATGTGCCGCAAATACGACGGTAAAGTAGCAGCTTTTATTTTACCGCCAACGCTCGGGGTGGCATAGTGTGAAAACAGTCTTAGTAATATACAAATAATTATTATAAGCACTGTGAACTCATCCTCTCTGCTGCAGAGTGTGTCAGCTTGTATTTAAACTGGCCGTTCTGTATATAGCTTCTGACAGGCTGCGCAAGCATCCTCGTATCTCCGCAACCATACATGATAGCAGCCCCATATTTTGACCAGTGGTGGGGTGGGTCTTTAGATACATACCCCCTAATGGGGTCTCTGTGGCCCCTGGTCGCCGAGGTACAATCCCCTTTCTTTTTTTTTTTGGGCAAATGGGCCTATCTTGAGGAAGGGGCCTGGAGCTGCAGCTCCAATCGCCCCTATGTTAATCCGGCCCTGGTGGTCCCAGCTCTCTTCAGGTCATTGACCAGGTCATACCGTGTAGTTCTGGGCTGATCCCTCACCTTCCTCATGATCATTGATGCCCCACGAGGTGAGATCTTGCATGGAGCCCCAGACTGAGGGAGATTGACCGTTTGACCGTCATCTTGAACTTCTTCCATTTTCTTGAAAAGGTTGGATGAGAGTTCAAAAAAATACAAACTGCTGGTTTAAAAAAACTGATGCAAAAGTAGAAAATAGTTAAAATGTTTGTAACCCTAAAAAAAAAAAAAAAATATATATCCTGTTCCTTTAACTACTTCACGCCCGCCGTACGACTATAAACGGCCACAAGGTGGCTCTACAATGCCGGGAGGCCGTCTTTATATGGCCTCGGCTCCACCGGCCACTGGGGGCGCGCGAGCGTGTCCGGCACGTCACTGAGATGCCGATGCGCGTGCCAGGTACCCGCAATCGGCCGTTACACAGACAAAGACGTGGATCTCTGTGTGTAAACACAGAGATCCACGTCCTGTCAGGGAGAGGAGACCGATGCTGTGTCCCTTGTACATAGGGACACAGATTGGTCACCTCCCCCAGTCAGTCCCCTCCCCCCACAGTAAGAATCACTCCCAGGGCACACATTTAACCCCTTCCTCGCCCCCTAGTGTTAACCCCTTCCCTGTCAGTCACATTTATACAGTAATCAGTGCATATTTATAGCACTGTTCGCTGTATAAATTTGAATGGTCCCAAAAATGTGTCAAAAGTGTCCAATGTGCCCGCCATAATATCGCAGTCCTGACAAAAATCGCAGATAACCGCCATTACTAGTAAAAAATAAAATAATACAATTTTTTTTCAGAATTCTATCCCCTATTTTGTGGCCGCTATAACTTTTGCGCAACACAATCACTATACACTTATTGCGATTTATTTTTATTTATTTTTTTAACAAAAATATGTAGAAGAATACGTATCGGCCTAAACTGAGAAAAAAAATTGGGATATTTATTATAGCAAAAATCAAAAAATATTGAGTTTTTTTTTCAAAATTGTCGCTCTTTTTTTGTTTATAGCGCAAAAATTAAAAACCGCAGAGGTGATCAAATACCACCAAAAGAAAGCTGTATTTGTGGCAAAATAAGGACGTCAATTTTGTTTGGGAGCCACGTCGCACGACCGCACAATTGTCATTCAAAGCGTGACAGTGCCGAAAGCTGAAAATTTCGCCTGGGCAGGAAGGGGGTATATGTGCCCAGTAAGCAAGTGGTTAAAGCATGTTATACAGCACAGTGCTGTGTAATTTGGCCCTTTGTAACACCTGAAATACCTGTCTGATCCTGACTGGTTCTGCCCTCTCCCCTATAAACTGACCACGCTTTATCATGGCTACTGAGCCCTGCCTGTGTCTGTGAGCCATCTCCGCCCCCTTCTTGCCACTATTTGTAATAAAGTACTGTATATATAAAAAAAACTGTCACTGCCAGTATCGCTTTTATGCAGCCATAACACACCGTGTAAATATTTATGGAAAACAAAGTCTCTAAATACCGTTTTCTCTTTTCGTCCATGGACGGACACAGCTCCTTAAATCTTGACATGTGGGTTATGTTCCTGTTCATAGGAGAGGACTAGGCAGAACATGTTATTTATCTTAAAAGATGTAACTTTAACAGAGTTGAACAGCCCCGCACAGGGGGGCGGTCCCTCCGTACATAACCCTCCACCCTGCAGTCAGCAGCCTCAGTTTTTTTCTGCCTAGCAGAGGAGAAGGACGTGGCTCCCTTTGGGCCCAGAGTCCTGAAGAATTTAATTTTTTAATTTTTTTGTGGGCGACAGGCTGGATATTATAGATCCTTGTAGTCTTCCCAGTTCCGGCCATCGAGCGTGCCAGTCCTTAGCTACGCGCTGGTTCTGCCTCAACGTACCCCATGGCTCCAGGGGTGGCCGATGAGCACATGCTCTGGGGTCCACATATGACTGGGCTGCTTGCTGTCTCACTCACATTGGACCGGGCTGACAGCTACTCCGTACCATCGGTTGTGGGTCTGTCAGGGATGCGCCAGCATGTCCTCGCAAGGACGGGTAAGTACGGTTCCTCCTGTCTCGGTAGGATGGAACAGCTGGGCATTCCCGGGATTAAGGGGTTCTCCTGTCCTCCCTTTCCCTGCTCTCTGTCGCCATTTCCCCTCCTGCCCTAGGGCCCGCTGCGACCGGGGTGTACCTGTGAGGGGGCTCTGAGTCCCTGTGGGTCGCCAGGGTTCTGTTTCCTGGGAAGTCTCTGCACGGCCTTCTCATCCACACCCCGGGGCTCGGGCACCATTTTTTGCTGCGCCAAAGCCATTTTTAGTGTGTCTGTTTTCTCTTTTAAAATTTCCATTGGTGGCCATTTTGTCGTGGCCGCGCTGTGGCGCAGGTCGGTATTGCGGGCGGCCATTTTCTTGTGGTATGCTCCCCTTTTTATCTGAGGTGTCTGGCGGCCATTTTGGAGTGGGTTTTGGCCTCTAGCACTGGCTTTCTGTATGGCGCACAGCTCATTCGCCTCAGTTTTTTTCATCACACACACGCTGTGTATACAAGGCGGGCAGCGGTGCTGAGCGGTCTTCCTCTGGGTGGTGAGTCCCCTGGGTTACCCCCCCCTGGTCAGTGCAGCAAGGAGGGTGTACTTCTTAAGTGTTTTTTACTTGGTCCCTGAGGGCTGTCAGTGGGTGTTAGTGAAGTCAGTATGTGACCTTTCCTCCCCTAAATTGCCAGAGGCAGCTAACGGTGCCTGTCATGGAAACCCTGTCAGGAACAGACGCCCTGGACTTCCTGGTTCCCGCCCCCGCAGGTGACGCCCGAAGGGCTATTTAAATTCCTCACTTGCAGACAGTCCCTGCTGTCTGCTCTACAGCGTTTATCCCAAGTGACCTGATCTGCCTTGTTTACCTGTATCTGACCCGGCTTCCTGTGACCCTCCTGCTATCTGCCTGTACCTGACCATCGGCCTGTTTTCTGACTTTGGTATTGCCTGATCCTTTTGTGCCTCGCTGCCTGCCAGTTTACCCGACCCCGGCTTGTCTGACGATCCTGCCTGACCTTGGCTCTTGTTCACCTGCTGCTGCCTAGTGGTTCCAGTTTACCTGCTGTGCCTCCCGGTCCGGGTCATCTGCTGTAGTTCCTGGTTCCTGCCTCCTCACATGCTGGTTCCTGATCACCTGCGGTAGTTCTTGATCCTGCCAGGCACTCGTACCCCTTCCACCTCCGTGCTTCCTGTTATATCACCAGGGGCCGCCGGTGGGAGCCGTAAGGGAGGCCTCCCTCTGCTAACTGGGCTCGTCACCGTCAGGTATGTGACAGTAGCAGACAGCCATGTCTGAGCCCGAGCAGGGAGCCTCACCTATGGAGGAACTATGCCGACACCTGGCGGGACTGACCGAGGCCGTTAAGAGCCTCCAGCAAGGCTACACTCACCTGGAAGGACAAGTGCGGGCCCTCACCAACCCCGATGGAGCTCAAGGGGGTCCACGTGCCTCCACTTCTTCCGCCGGGGCAGGAGCTGCGCCCACGGTGGTCATGCTTCCCCCTGAACCCAGGGTCCCTACACCCGAAAGATTCTCCGGGGACCGGAGCAAGTTCAGGGCTTTCCGGAACTCTTGTGAGTTGTACTTTGCCTTACAGCCCCGCACCTTTTCCTTAGAAGCTACCAAGGTGGGCTTTGTAATTTCGCTGCTTTCCGGAGACCCACAGAACTGGGCCCACCGCCTGCTAGAACGCAAAGATGCGTCCTTGGACAGCCTTACACTTTTTTTTGACGCCATTGCCCAATTGTACGAGGACCCTCAGCTCTCGGTCACTGCAGAGAACGCCCTGCGGACCCTTCAGCAGGGACGCAGAGCAGCGGAAGATTATGTAGCTGAATTCAGGCGCTGGAGCGCAGACACCAGCTGGAATGACGCTGCCCTCCGTCACCAGTTTCGCATAGGCCTTTCTGACCCATTGAAGGACGAACTGGCTAGGGTAGGAATACCAGAAAATTTGAACCTACTGATCGATCTGACAATTCAGATCGACCGACGCCTGAGGGAATGGAGGGTTGAGAGGGCCACGGGCTTCACCCGGCCGACCTGGATGCTTCCCCGGGTCCCCAGTCATCCGCACCCAGCTTCTGCAGCACCCTTGACCCCCTCGTACGATGCTCCTGAACCCATGCAGCTTGGGGTCCTCCGCCCTTCCCTTACTCCGGAGGAACGCCAACGCCGACGCGCGCACAACCTGTGCCTGTACTGCGGGGAGCCCGGTCACTTCGTTAGGAACTGTCCCCTGAAGTTCCGTAAGGGCTTGTCAGTATTCCCTGCTGTGATCAACCCTCAGACTAAATCCTCCTCTCACTTCGCTCTTTCTATCTCCCTGCAGCTCCCAGGAAGGACCCTGCAAGTCGTCGCAATTATTGACTCTGGGGCTTGTAGTTGCTTCATGGACTCAACTTTTGCCCGTACTCAACTTATTCCTCTACTTCCCAAGACCCATGGACTACGGGTTCACCTGGCTGATGGGTCCCTTATCAAGTCGGGGCCCGTGGTCGAAGAGACGGCTCCCCTACCTGTCACTGTCTTCTCCTCTACCGGGGTGCACCGAGAATATCTACGGCTGGATATTATCTCCTCTCCACTGTTCCCCATAATTCTCGGTATGCCCTGGCTACAAGCCCATAATCCTACCATTAACTGGGTCACGGGGGTGATCACGTTTCCTTCCTCCTACTGCCAACGGTCCTGTGGCTCACACAAACCCCCTGGGCCTGCCACCTTAATGTGTACCGACACTGAGGCCGGAATACGTCAGGCCATCCCTGACGCTTACCTGGACTTTCTCGATGTGTTTAGTAAACAGGGGGCAGAGACACTACCACCCCACCGAGCCTACGACTGCCCCATTGATCTACTTCCCGGAGCAGCTATTCCTTTCGGTAGGATTTTCCCTTTAACGGAGGTGGAACAGGGGGCCCTGAAGGACTACATCGATGAGAACCTTTTAAAGGGGTTCATTCGCCCCTCTACGTCGCCAGCAGGCGCAGGCATTTTCTTTGTAGAAAAGAAGGACCATACCCTCAGGCCATGTGTGGACTACCGTGAACTAAATAAGGTCACCATTAAAAATCGTTATCCTCTTCCTCTGGTACCAGAGTTGTTCCAAAGATTGGGAGCTGCCGTTATTTTCACTAAGCTTGACCTCCGGGGAGCCTATAACCTGGTCCGAATCAAGGAGGGCGATGAGTGGAAAACCGCCTTCCGCTGCCGGTTCGGACATTTCGAATATTTAGTGATGCCCTTCGGGCTGTGCAATGCCCCTGCCACCTTCCAGTATTTAATTAATGATGTTCTTCGGGACTTTTTAGATCTCTTTGTGATTGCTTATTTAGATGACATACTAATCTTCTCTTCCTCCCTTGACTCTCATCGCAGGCATGTCAGAAGTGTGTTAGACCGGCTTCGGCAGCATAAACTATATGCAAAGGCTGAGAAATGCGAGTTTGAGCGGGAGAGCATAGCATTTCTGGGATTAATCATCTCTGGCGAAGGCATCAGGATGGACCCACAGAAGATCACCGCAATCTTGGACTGGCCAGCGCCAGTGGATAAGAAGGGAATCCAACGGTTCGTTGGATTCGCCAACTTTTATCGTAAATTCATCCGGGGGTTCTCCGCCATCATTGCACCCATTACTCAGCTAACCAAGCAAGGTACCCGCTTCCACTGGTCCCCTGAGGCCCAAAAGGCCTTTGAGGATCTCAAAGGGCTCTTCACCTCTGCATCCATCTTAAAACACCCAGATTCCTCCCTACCATTTGTACTTGAGGTAGATGCTTCTGAGGTTGCAGTAGGGGCAATATTGTCACAGAGGCAAGGAACCAAGGCTTTGCTTCATCCGGTGGCTTTCTTTTCTCGCAAATTATCTGCGGCAGAAAAGAACTATGACGTGGGAGACCGGGAACTCTTGGCGATTAAGTCCGCCCTGGAAGAATGGAGGTACTTACTTGAAGGTGCTGCTCACCCGATCTTAGTATTCACCGACCATAAGAACTTAGAGTACCTGAAAACTGCAAAAAGACTAAAACCACGACAAGCCAGATGGGCCCTGTTTTTTTCCCGGTTCTCCTTCCATGTGACATACCGCCCCGGTGCCAAGAACACTAAACCTGACGCCTTGTCCCAAATGTTTCATGGATCCAAAGAACTCTCCTCACCCGATACAATCCTCGCTCCTGGGAATTTTCTCCTACTTCAGGAGGACCTACTCTCCCGGATCAGACAAGCCACCACTAGACAGGAACCCTCTCCTGAACTGGATCTGCAAACCAAGGATGGATTACTCTGGCACCAAGACAGGATATTCATACCAGAAGAACTAAAGATAACCGTGCTAGAGCTCTGCCACGATCATGCCCTTGCTGGGCACTTTGGCGTGGCTAAGACCACTGAGTTGGTACAACGTACCTTCTGGTGGCCTCGACTACGCGAGGATTGCAGGAGGTTCGTGGAGTCCTGTACTACATGTACCCGGAATAAAGGGTCCAGATCCAAAGCCTGGGGACTACTGAAGCCCTTACCCATTCCAGAGAGACCGTGGAAAATGCTTTCTATCGACTTCATAGTTGAACTCCCCCCGGCTGAGAATCACACCACCATCTTTGTGATTGTGGACCGTCTGTCCAAGATGGCACATTTTGTTCCTATGAGAGGGACCCCCTCGGCCCCGGAAACTGCACAAATGTTCATTAAAGAAGTCGTCAGGCTCCACGGGGTACCTGCTAATATAGTCTCCGATCGGGGGGTACAATTTACCTCCCGGTTCTGGAGGTCCCTCTGCAAGACTCTGGGAATAGAGCTATCATTCTCTTCGGCTTACCACCCTCAAACCAACGGACAGACTGAGAGAACAAATCAGACCCTCGAGCAATATTTGCGTTGTTTCTCCTCCTTTGCTCAGAATGACTGGCTCTCCCTGCTTCCGCTAGCGGAGTTCTCCTACAATAACTCCATCCACTCCGCAACTAACCAGACCCCATTTTTTGCGAACTTCGGGTTTCACCCCACATTTCTGCCCAACTCTCTCCCTGAGTGCTCAGTGCCCGCAGTTCTGGAAAAAGTGAATTTCTTCTCCTCTAACAACCAGCTTCTACGCGAAGCCATGGCAAGAACTCAGGAGTATAACAAGACGGTCTACGACAGGAGGAGACGGGGTGAATTAGCGCTGGCACCGGGCGACCAAGTATGGCTTTCCACCATCAATCTAAGATTGGCTTGCCCGTCCAAGAAATTGGGCCCCAAGTTTCTAGGGCCTTTTCCTATCAAAAAGAAAATCAACGAGGTGGCCTACGAGCTGGAGCTCCCCGACTCCCTGAGGGTCCACCCTGTTTTTCATGTTTCTCTATTGAAACCGTCAGTCTCCAACCCATTCCCAGGTCGGACCCCGACTCGCCCTGATCCCGTCATCATAGACGGGGAACAGGAATTCGAGGTAGAAGCTATTTTAGACGCACGAAGAAGAAATAGCCAGAGTCAATTTTTAATAAAATGGAAGGGTTACGGACCAGAGGAGAACTCCTGGGAACCCGAAGAGAAAAATTCACGCCAAAGACCTGATACAAGCCTTCAGGAGGTCTCACCCCGAGAATTTTGCTCCTAGGGGCATCCGGAGGCTGCCCCTTGGGGGGGGGGCAATGTCATGGAAACCCTGTCAGGAACAGACGCCCTGGACTTCCTGGTTCCCGCCCCCGCAGGTGACGCCCGAAGGGCTATTTAAATTCCTCACTTGCAGACAGTCCCTGCTGTCTGCTCTACAGCGTTTATCCCAAGTGACCTGATCTGCCTTGTTTACCTGTATCTGACCCGGCTTCCTGTGACCCTCCTGCTATCTGCCTGTACCTGACCATCGGCCTGTTTTCTGACTTCGGTATTGCCTGATCCTTTTGTGCCTCGCTGCCTGCCAGTTTACCCGACCCCGGCTTGTCTGACGATCCTGCCTGACCTTGGCTCTTGTTCACCTGCTGCTGCCTAGTGGTTCCAGTTTACCTGCTGTGCCTCCCGGTCCGGGTCATCTGCTGTAGTTCCTGGTTCCTGCCTCCTCACATGCTGGTTCCTGATCACCTGCGGTAGTTCTTGATCCTGCCAGGCACTCGTACCCCTTCCACCTCCGTGCTTCCTGTTATATCACCAGGGGCCGCCGGTGGGAGCCGTAAGGGAGGCCTCCCTCTGCTAACCGGGCTCGTCACCGTCAGGTACGTGACAGTGCCCCTGCACCTGCGGTTTCCATGGATACACTGTCGACAGTCCTGGAATCATTTGTTGCCATGGTAGAAACAGCGTGCGGGCGTAAGGGGGGTAAAAAAGCGCCCCCTCTCCCCGCCATCTTCTGGAGAGTGTTAGACAGGGCATTTATGAGTGCACTTCTTGATGCTGTGCGGGACACTCTCCAGCTGGTAGATGCAGCTGGGACTTCCACAGAGGAGTCTGTCACCTTTGGGTCACACAAATCTGACCACTTTATGAAAGATTTTTCCTTATGTTACTTTCTTTGAAAGTTCATAGATAAGGAATGGGAATGGCTGCAGAGGTCCTTTGTGGTCCCTCAGCGCATGGCGGTCCGTTATCCTTTTGGGGAGTACCTTTTTAAAATAAAAAATAAAAAAACGGGCCTCTCCTCCGGTCATGGAACATAAGGTAACCACTCTCCCGGTAGAGGGAACCCCTGCCTTTAAGGACCCTACTGATAGGTGGTCCGAAGCGGTGACCCGCTCCAGGTTCATCATGCTGGGGTCAGCGTTGTGACCTATATTGGCTGCGACTTTGGTGTCTCAGACATTCACTGAATGGGCAAGTATTTTGCAACAGACAGTAGAGGAGCATCAGCTTCCTCCAGAGTGCGTAAGGCTGGCTGACCTAATGGTACAGGGCTTTGTGTATGTCTGTGATGCTACTCTGGGGGCAGCACAGTGGTGTAGCGGTTAACTCCCTCAACTGGCAGCAAGAGGGTCACTGGTTCGAACCCGGACCCCCTGACTGGAGTTTGCATGTTCTCCCTGTGTCTGCGTGGGTTTCCTCCGGGAGCTCCGGTTTCATCCTACACTCCAAAGACATGCGCGCCTTCGGCGCCACAGTAAAAACATACACAGTGCGGCCCCCTTGATTTCCAGAGCCTCTGTATCTGCGGTGGTACTGCTCTGCCTGATTGGCTGAAATGCTGGTCCGCTGACCAAGCATCCAAAAGAGCTCTGGCAGATGCCTTTCAGAGGTTTTTTGGTACCTCGCTGGACGACATTATTAAGGCTGTCACTGGAGGTAAGAGCACACTTCTCCTGCAGTCCTCTAAGGGGAAGGAGCAGCGCCGTTGGCCGGGGCCCTCCTATTCCGCACAGAAGCGGTATTTTCGTCAGTTAGGGTCAGCCGGCAGATCCTCCTAGACTGACAAGGCTCCAGCTGGGGGACAGAAGCATCCCTGGGTGCGTAAGTCAAATGAGCAGGCTAACAAGCCTGCTAACGCATGAAATTTTGCCCCCGCCCGACTCAGGGGTGGGGGGACGGCTTAGCGAGTTTGCAGCTCGGTGGACCTTCCTGCTCTCTGACCAGTGGGTCTGCGAGGTGGTCACTTCGGGGTACAAGATAGTTTCTTCTTGTCCACCAAACAGATCTTTCCCTCAAATCTTCCTCTCCTTCCGGCTTATCGGTCTGCTTTGATGGGAGCAGTACAAGACTTGCTCAGATGCGGAGTAATTTTACCTGTGCCCCTGCTGGAAAGGTTTCAGGGATTCTATTTGAATCTGTTGGTGGTCCCAAGGAAGAACGGTGTCCGTCCAATCTTGGACCTCAGGGCCTTCAATACCGTTTGTGAGGGTGCGAAAGTTCAGGATGGAATACACGGAGGTTGTTGCGCTCCATCCGGGGGATTTTCTGGCATCCCTGGACATCAAGGACGCATACTTACATGCCCCCTTCTGCAATAGCGTCAGCACCAAGAGTTTTTAACAAGGTGCGTGCCCCGATCTGGCTTTGCTGACAGCGAGGCATTGCTATCGTAGGCTACTTGGACGATCTTCTGAGAGCTGCTTCTGGCTCAGAATTAGAGGAGGACATGTCTATAGCCAGTTAGACCCTCTGGGAAATTGGTTGGGTACTGAACATGCAGAAGTCGGTGTTGGTACCGACTCAGCGTCTGGAGTACCTAGGCTTGATCCTGGATTCCTCGGAGGCGAAGGTCTTCCTTCATTTGGAGCAGTTGCAGACGCTCCAGTCGGCGGTGCAATTGTTAGCATCCCGCAAATGGTTGTCTCTCCGTTTTTGCATGCGAGTTCTGGGTCTCATGATGGCCTCTTTCAAGGCAGTACCGTGTGCCCAATTCCACACTCGAGTATTGTAGGAGGAGATTCTGTCCAAATGGAACAGATCTCCATTGTCTCTGGATTCAGGTAAGTCACCTGGTCAAGGCTTCCCTGAGAGGGTGGCTAATATCCACGGCTCTTCAGTCCGGGAGGACGTTCCTTTCTTTCCATGGGACTGTGATCACGACAGATGCCAGCCTCACAGTTTGGGGGGGGGGGGGAGTCTTCAGGGTCCAGTCGGCCCAGGGTTGCTGGACTCCGGGCGAATATCGCCTGCCGATCAATATCCTCGAACTTCGAGCAATCAGACTGTGCCTCTCCAAGTGGTCGCAGAGACTTCAAGGGCGTCTGGTCAAGAACCAGTCGGACAACGCCACGGCGGTGGCTTCTGTCAACCATCAGGGATGAACAAGGAGCTTGGCCGCAGCGTCGGAAGTCGGGCCGAAAGGAGCGTGCCGGCTCTATCGACTGTTTACATCCGGGCTTAGAAAACTGGCAGGCGGACTATCTGAGTCGCAAGATGCTGGACCAAGGGGAATGGTCGTTACACCCGTAGGTGTTCAATTACTTTGTCAGAAATAGGGCACACCAGTTGTGGATCTCCTGGCCTCTCGACTCAATCGCAAGGTGTCGGTTTGTGGCCAGGTCCAGGGATCCCTGGGCAGACGCGTCGGACACGTTGGTGGCTCCATGGGGTCAGTTTTGGCTGATTTATGCCTTTCCCCCAATGGAATTGCTTCCTCGTCTGCTCCGCAGAGTGGAGGCCGAGGGGATTCTGGTGCTTCTAATCGCCCCAGACTGGTCCTGGCGTACCTGGTACGCCGACCTCGTGAGACTGGTAGATGACACTACCTGGTGGCTGCCAATGCGGGAGGACCTTCTGTCTCAAGGTCCCATACTTCATCCTGTTTTACAGTCGCTGGCTTTACCGGCATGGCTATTGAAAGCCAGGTACAAAGGGACTGTGAGAAGGAAGGGGGGGGGGGATGGGTAGATGTGGCGCTGTCCAGATATGCAATGTAATAGACAAGGAAATTTTAGGTAATGGTATACCTATGACGGTATCCACTTTAGAGTATTATAAATACAAGAAAAATAAATATAAATAAAATTGAAATAAAATTTGAAAAAATATGAATTGGCTCAGCCGGGTGTTTGTTAAGAAGAATTTTTTGTTAAATTGAAATATTTTGATTGGGTGTCTTTCCAACAAGACGTGTCCCTCATGTGTGAAGCGAAAATTTTATTTGAAAAAGTGAAAAAAAGTGAATAAAATACTTTTTTAATGGAAAAGCATTAGTGAGACCGATGGTCGGCCGGGTGTTTGCTAAACAAAAAATTGTCCAAAATGTGTTAAAGATGTGTTCATAAAGAGATGTGTGATAATGGTCTATGCTAGTAAAGGGGTAAATAAGCTGATATGGTCTCAGCCGGGTGTTTACTATTCCTAATATGTTCAGAAAAAAGTGCTGCCTTATAGCATTCAAATGAAGCTTAAAACTATATAAAACATGCGATATACATAGTATAGTGATAACAGAAAAGTCCAATAATTAGGTGGCAGTGAAAAATTTTTACTTTTTCTTGGTATGCTTTATGTTCCTTCAGTTTTCTTATGAGTGAGACAATCCGTAGGAGTTTAAATATATGCACTCACCAGATCCTTCATACCCTCCAGGGGTATGCTGCAGCCACAGTATGTGCCACTGTGTAGCAATCAGGGGATGGTTCCAGGGGTTCCTTGCGTTTCTCCGGGGTGCAGATTCCAAGATGATGAAAAAAGTTGTTATAGGAGGGAAGCGTTACGCTCCCGATGACGTCAGACTGACGAAACGCGTAGGGTGGAGACACGTCGGCACATCACTTCCTACTTGGAATCACTTTGTATTGGCTGAGCGCCATTTTATACTAAAACGCTCAATTTTACTTGTCGTATTGTAAGTACCCCCCTTTTGATTTTAAAATTAAAACATGTTAAAACGGGTTCACGCTATGGACATCTTTTCTTCCCTCCTATAACAACTTTTTTCATCATCTTGGAATCTGCACCCCAGAGAACCGCAAGGAACCCCTGGAACCATCCCCTGATTGCTACACAGTGGCACATACTGTGGCTGCAGCATACCCCTGGAGGGTATGAAGGATCTGGTGAGTGCATATATTTAAACTCCTACGGATTGTCTCACTCATAAGAAAACTGAAGGAACATAAAGCATACCAAGAAAAAGTAAAAATTTTTCACTGCCACCTAATTATTGGACTTTTCTGTTATCACTATACTATGTATATCGCATGTTTTATATAGTTTTAAGCTTCATTTGAATGCTATAAGGCAGCACTTTTTTCTGAACATATTAGGAATAGTAAACACCCGGCTGAGACCATATCAGCTTATTTACCCCTTTACTAGCATAGACCATTATCACACATCTCTTTATGAACACATCTTTAACACATTTTGGACAATTTTTTGTTTAGCAAACACCCGGCCGACCATCGGTCTCACTAATGCTTTTCCATTAAAAAAGTATTTTATTCACTTTTTTTCACTTTTTCAAATAAAATTTTCGCTTCACACATGAGGGACACGTCTTGTTGGAAAGACACCCAATCAAAATATTTCAATTTAACAAAAAATTCTTCTTAACAAACACCCGGCTGAGCCAATTCATATTTTTTCAAATTTTATTTCAATTTTATTTATATTTATTTTTCTTGTATTTATAATACTCTAAAGTGGATACCGTCATAGGTATACCATTACCTAAAATGTCCTTGTCTATTACATTGCATATCTGGACAGCGCCACATCTACCACCCCCCCTTTTTCATATTTTTGCTTTACCCATTGTGATATAGCAATCGAGTAGAGGCAGCAGTTCAGTCTACTGTGTTTTGATTTGATTTCCTTTGCGCGGAGACACCCCATCCATTTTTCACAAAGGGACCGTGGTCTGTCAGATTTGGTAATCTCCTCCATGTTGAGGGCCCGGAAACCTTCTTCCCGGACATTCTATCATCGCACTTGGAAGGCCTACATCTCTATGTGTGAAGAGATGGTCTGGCGCCCACGGGCATATTCGGTTTCTCGGATCCTGCTGTTCTTACAGCGCGGAGTGGATCTGAAACTTGCCTTAAGCACTATTAAGGGGCAGATTTCAGCCTTGGCTGTCTTCTTCCATCGATCCCTGGCAGCTCACGCACTGGTAAGAATGTTTGTGCAGGGGGTCCGACACGTGGTTCCCCCGATTTGACCATCGCTTCCTCCGTGGGACTTGAATCTAGTGCTCTCGGTACTTCAGGAACCACCCTTTGAGAACATCAGGGAGATTCCTCTCTTAACGCTTTCTCAGAAAGTTGCCTTTCTAGTTGCCATTACATTGGTCAGAAGGGTTTCTGAATTGGCAGCCTTGTCTTGCAAGTCACCTTACTTGGTCCTCCATAAGGATTAGCGGTGCTACACCCGCAACCTTCATTCCTTCCTAAGGTAGTTTCGGCTTTTCACCTAAACAAGGCCATTGTACTTCCGTCCTTGTGTCCTTGGCCGTCGCATTCCAAGGAGTTTGCGCTGCATTCTTTAGACGTGGTACGTGACCTACGGGTGTACCTGTCTGCTACGGCTCCGTTCCGGAAGTCTGACTCACTGTTCGTATCTGTGTCTGGTCCACAGAAGGGCCTGGCGGTCTCGTCGGCCACCATTTCTAGGTGGATCAGGCAGACCGTCATCCAGGCCTATGCCCTTAAGGGGCGGGCGCCTCCCTTTCCTGTCGCGGCGCATTCAACCAGGGCAATTGGTGCCTCCTGGGTTTTCCGACATCTAGCATCTGTCTCACAGGTGTGTAAGATGACGACCTGGTCGTCTGTTCACACTTTCTCAAGGTTTTACAAGGTTAATGTGAGTGCATCTTCAGATGCTTCCTTTGTCTGCAAGGTTTTGCAGGCGGCTGGTTGAGGTTGCAACTCCTCCGTTGAGGAGCTCTGTTTGTTTGGGGTGAAGTTAAGTCTTCTTTTGATGCTGTTCCCACCCCTCGTTTTTTTTTACACTGCTTGGGGACGTCCCACATGTCGAGATTTAAGGAGCTGTGTCCGTCCATGGATGTGTAGCGCCCATCCACTTTTAGGGGTGCTATATACCCAAATTTAGGGGGCTGGTCTGAGTTAGTAGTTGGGCTCAGACCGTTCTCATTGATAGGTTGTGCTACTTTGTTTCTGCAGGTGGTATACTGGTGTGCAGTTCCCTGTGGCCTGTAGGTGGCGCTGCCATGACAAGTAAGGGTTGAACCACTAGTAATAGTGCTGTGCCTTAGGGTGTCCTCTCTTGGCAGCGGTACAGTGAGCGTGGTTGGCCTTCTGTGCATGCTGGGAGAGGATACATAACGGGAAGATGCCGCCTGGCAGGGGGTCTGGAAGGAGAGAGTAGTCGGGAGTCCGAGCCCAGGTGCGCGGCCCTCCAGGCCATGGGGCCGCGTGCACATCAGTCCCAGGCACCTTTAGCCCTGGGGCTGCAACTTCAGCTCTGGGCCCAGCACCTTTAGCTGGAGCCCACTTCTGGGAAGAGGAATCCCAGGGTGTCCCTTGCGAGGGAGCCCGCTCTAAGAAGAGGAGGTCGGGGAGGACCTTTCTTAGGGACCGGTGAGAGTTCACGGTGAAGGAAGGGGTCCGGTAACTTTCTGGAGGGATTCATCTATCCAACAAGGGCCTAGTAATGTGCTGTTGCTGGCACCTGTCCTTGTATTGCAAAAGCTGAGAAGTTCGGGACATGATAGATTCTGTGGCAGGGGATCTCCCGATCGTATCTAAGAAAAGAACCTAATTGAGCGTCCGAGCATCACTTCGGCTGCTAGGATCCACTTTTACAGGAGACTATCCGGGTGAGCTGAACCCACTCTGGGATAGAGTGGTGATTGTAACATTTACTTGTGCCTGGACCTACCTCCCAAAACCTTGCTGTCCTGTCTCTTATCCACCCTTTCCTATCTGCTGAACATTGAAGAAAAATAAACTCAACGTTGGAGTTTAGAGTGGTGTGGACATTGGAATTACTTGGGGGAAAAACAGAGACTTATCCCTATATCCTAGGAGATGAGACCCAACTGATGGAGAACCTAGCTGTGGGACCCAAATACATGACACCACTTAACCTCTTCAAACAGGAGGGTACGGGCATATAGTACGGTGTGCCCTTTTCCTGCAAGTGAGCCAAAGGTAGGAAAAAGGGTCCGTGTGCTACAGATGAAAAGAGAAAATAGGATTTTTTGTTCTCACCATAAAATCCTTTTCTCTGTCGTCCATGGACAGACACAGCACCACAGCACCCACCCCTCCTTTTTTAGTTTGTACTGCTTTTCTACGAACTGAGGCTGCTGACTGCAGGGTGGAGGGTTATGTACGGAGGTACCGCCCCCTGGGGCTGTTCAACTCTGTTAAAGTTACATGTTTTAAGATAACTAACATGTTCTGCCTAGTCCTCTCCTATGAACAGGAACATAACCAACATGTCAAGATTTAAGGAGCTGTGTCTGTCCATGGACGACAGAGAAAAGGATTTTACGGTGAGTACAGTCACGTGACTACCGGCCACACCTCCTCTCCCATCTAAGGGCTACAGCAAGAGGGGCTGAGCTGCCAGCACAGCAGTCACATGACCTCACTGGCTGACATCAGAGGGAAAGCTCGGCCCCTCCCGCTGTTGCCCATACATCGGAGTAGGAAATTAACGAATGTTTGAAAGTTTCACCTTCTTTTAACATTTAATATTAAAATTAATGTAATTTCTGAACGAAAATCACATATACACTGTCTGAAGATTTGTTCCACTGAGAAGTTTTCTATTCTGCTCCTTTGAATTTTCCCTTCACTGTGGTCGAAAACGATGTTGATTTGACCCCACTAATGACTAGAAAATAAAACAAGTGATCTTAAAATGAAAATTTTCTAAGGAAATGTTTTTTGTGTATGGCCAGCATAAGTGACAGCAGGTGCAGGTAGCTTGTATTAAGCTACCTGCCTATGACAAGGGAGTCTGTCATGCATAGTATTATATTACAATCCTGTTTTTTTAGGTTCTTATCTGATTGATTAATCAAAACAATAATCGGCCTACTAATTGATTATGAAAATAATCGTTAGTTGCTACCATGGCTGCCTTTATAGATGTATGGTAAGTGTGATGAGATGCCGGGTGTATGGGCTGGGTGTATGTTACTGGTAGTATCATTAGGTGAAAATAAAGAAAACAAAGCTCAAAAAAAGAAAACCAATGTACTCATGTCATCCCAGCATTGGAAAAAGCTACAATTTATTTATTTATTTAGCATAGAAACGCTTTAAATAAAAGTCTCCCTTTAAAGGGGTTGTAAAAGTTTGTTTTTTATTTTCTAAATAGGTTCCTTTAAGCTAGTGCATTGTTGGTTCACTTACCTTTTCCTTAGATTTCCCTTCTAAACATTTTTTTCCTTTGTTTTCTTTGTCTGAATTTCTCACTTCCTGTTCCTCCTCAGTAAGCTATTCAGTAAGCTGTTCTGGCTGACTCAACACCGCTCGGATGATGGTGTGAAGTTTAGTGAGGAGAAACAGGAAGTGAGAAATTCAGACAAAGAAAAAAAATATTTAGAAGGTAAATCAAAGGAAAAGGAAAGTGAACCAACAATGCACTAGCTTAAAGGAACCTATTTAGAAAATAAAAAACAAACCTTTACAACCCCTTTAAGCTAAACAATACATAAGAGATCAAAATATGTGCTCACTGAAAATACACAATTTTTTCTCATAAAAAAACTTAAAATCAGAATCTGGGAGGTGTAATGTCATACTATATGCCTTTAAAAATACAAAGCACCGCAGTACTTTATTATCATATCCATATTAAATTGCTGGAGTTATTTCCTCAAGGCTTTTTTAGTTAACAATAGTCATGCGTCTATCCAAGAACATGTGATATGACATATTGATTTTTACACTAAACACAGCATGCTGTTATTAGGAGTACTCACGCTGATATCCTATTATATGCTGAAATAGCACTGTCATGCTGCAGAGCCTGAAGCCGCGTACACACGACCGGTTTTCTCGGCAAGAAACGACAAGAAAACTGTTGGGAGAGCTTTCTTGCCGAGAAAACCGTTCGTGTGTATGCTTTCTCGTCGAGAAAACTGTCCAAAATCTCGACGAGAAAAAAGACGACCTGCGGTCTTTTTTCTCGTCGGAATCTCAGTTTTTCTCGGCGTGATTCTCGTCAGACTGTTTTTGGACGAGAAAACCGTTCGTGTGTATGCTTTTCCGAGTCTTCAAAAACCGCGCATGGTCAGACTCAAGTATGAGACGGAAGCGCACCTTCTTGTAAAACTAGTGTTCGTAATGGAGATAGCACATTCGTCACTAGAGATGAGCTCGGTGTTCGAGTCGAACATACGTTCGACTCGAACATCGGCTGTTCGCGCGTTCGGCGAACAACGAATGATTTGGGCCGTTCGGGCCAAATTCGAGTGACGCGAACGGCCCACAATACACTGCGCCATCGCAGTGTAATCCCGGTGCTGTGATTGGCCAAGCATGCACTGTGACCCTGCATGCTTGGCCAATCACAGCGCCGGCAGCGAGGAGAGCAATGATTGGCCACAGGCAGGATGCCTGTGGCCAATTATAGCTGAGGGGGTTTAGTACACGCCCCACACTATAAAAGGCCGCCAGCGCGGCGGCCTTGTGTAGTGTGTTCCGGAGCAGGGAAAGTGAAGGATAGGCAGGGACAGTGTCAAATCTTGGTCAAATCTATTCTTTGCTAAACCTTGTGTCATGTGTAGGGGGAGAGAAGGATAGGCAGGGAGAGTGTCAGTGTCATATACTTTGATAAACCTTGTGTGCAGGGAGAGAGAAGGATAGGCAGGGGACAGTGTCAGTGTCATTGTTGCTAAGCCTCCTGCACATTATACACCTTAACTTAGCCTGTATTGCTGCTTTTTCCTGGTGTGTTACACCAACAGGATTTTGCTGCACTTACAGCGGGCGGAGTATACCTCCTGACCATATTATACCTTAACTTAGCCTGTATTGCTGCTTTTTCCTGGTGTGTTACACCAACAGGATTTTGCGGCACTTACAGCGGGCGGAGTGTGCCTCCTGACCATATTACACCTTAACCACTTAACGACCGCTCACTGTATATATACGTCGGCAGAATGGCACCGACAGGCACAATCACGTAGAGCATACGTGATTGCCTTTGTATAGTTGGGGGGTCCAATCGGACCCCCCTCCTATACAGTGAGCGGTGGCTAAGTGTCCGGGAGCGTTCCGGGATGAGGGGGCAGCCATTCGTTTCTGGCCACCCCCTCGCGATCGCTCCCGGTGAATGGAAATGCCCCCTCTGTCTGTGTCAGACAGAGGGAGCAGGAGGAAGTGATGTCATCTCTGGTGCGGCGCTCACATATACCGAGCGCCGTACAAGAGAAGACATCAGGTCAGTGCACACAACACTACACTGACACCAGGACACATAGGGACATAAATCGCCCCCCCCAGGCCCCCCCAGACACCCCAGATCACCCCCCAGATCACCCCCCCAGCCCCCAGTCACAGTGTCACTGATTGCAGTGACCATTTATTTAGTGATCACTGCAATCAGTGACATTTGTGACTGTAAAAGTGTCAACAAAGTTTAGTCTTAGGTCCAGTGTAGCCCCCTAACCCCCCCTAATAAAGGTTTAACCCCCTGATCACCCCCCAGATAACCCTTTCACCGCCTATCACCACTGTCGCTTAGCGATCATTTTTCTGATCGCTGTCTTAGCGTCAGTGATGCCGATCGGCAGCCAGTAATTTTTTTTAGGTTCGCCGCAGGTTTTTATAGCGTCAGGTACCCCAATATATTATCTAATAAAGGTTTAACCCCCTTGATCGCCCCCCAGGTAACCCTTTCACCCCCTATCACCACTGTCACTAAGCGATCGTTTTTCTAAACGCTGTCTTAGTGTCTGTGATGCAGATCGGTAGCCGGTAATTTTTTTTAGCTTCGCCGCAGGTTTTTATAGCGTCAGGTACCCCAATATATTATCTAATAAAGGTTTAACCCCCTTGATCGCCCCCCAGGTAACCCTTTCACCCCCTATCACCACTGTCGCTAAGCAATTGTTTTTCTAAACGCTGTCTTAGTGTCAGTGATGCAGATCGTAGCCAGTAATTTTTTTTAGGTTCGCCGCATGTTTTTATAGCGTCAGGTACCCCAATATATTATCTAATAAAGGTTTAACCCCCTTGATCGCCCCCCAGGTAACCCTTTCACCCCCTATCACCACTGTCACTAAGCGATCGTTTTTCTAAACGCTGTCTTAGTGTCGGTGATGCAAATCGTAGCCAGTAATTTTTTTTAGGTTCGCCGCATGTTTTTATAGCGTCAGGTACCCCAATATATTATCTAATAAAGGTTTAACCCCCTTGATCGCCCCCCAGGTAACCCTTTCACCCCCATCACCACTGTCGCTAAGCAATTGTTTTTCTAAACGCTGTCTTAGTGTCGGTGATGCAGATCGGTAGCTGGTAATTTTTTTTAGGTTCGCCGCAGGTTTTTATAGCGTCAGGTACCCCCATATATTATCTAATAAAGGTTTTAACCCCCTGATTGCCCCTAGTTAACCCTTTCACCAGTGATCACCATATAAGTGTTACGGGTGACGCTGGTTAGTTAGTTTGCTTTTTATAGTGTCAGGGCACCCGCCGTGTATATAACCCAATAAAGGTTTAACCCCCTGATCGCCCGGCGGGTGATATCAATTAGGTTTTAGCGTCAGAGAGGGTCTGAGTCACACCCCAGGCAGCGTCAGGTTAGTGCCAGTAACGCTAACACCCACGCGTGAAGCATACACCCCCCTTAGTGGTATAGTATCTGAACAGATCAATATCTGATCTGATCAGATCTATACTAGCGTCCCCAGCAGTTTAGGGTTCCCAAAAACGCAGTGTTAGCGGGATCAGCCCAGATACCTGCTGGCACCTGCGTTTTGCCCCTCCGTCCAGCCCAGGCCACCCAAGTGCAGTATCGATCGATCACTGTCACTTACAAAACAAAAACACACATAACTGCAGCGTTCGCAGAGACAGGCCTGATCCCTGCGACTCCAGTGCTGTAGGAGGTGATTTCACCACCACAGTTAAAAAAAAAAAGCAAATATGCCGAAGCATTGGGGCAGCAGGGGCGGAGGAGCGATTTTGCTCCTAATGCCGCGTACATACGGTCGAAATTCCGACGGAGGCTTGCCCGTGGAAAAGTCCGACCATGTGTTTGCGGCATAACTTTTTTGCGGGAGGATGCCCCCATGCTTCGGCATATATAAATGGTGCGTGTATGCCCATCATTGGAAGTGGGTGGATGAAGGGCGGTATTCTAATGGTGGGCATACCCACCGATCAATCTCTTTTTTCGTTCAGCCAACTGGCTGCATGAAATAAAAAGATTACAATACATGTCCAACAAGGACCAGCAACGTACTGGTATGTTGCTGGACTTTGAATGTTTATACCAGAATGATGCCTGCGGGTTTAGGTATCATCTTGGTATCATTCTTTTCAGCCTGCGGCCGGCTTTCATGTAAAAGCAATCCTAGCGGCTAATTAGCCTCTGGACTGCTTTTACAAGCAGTGGGAGGGAATGCCCCCCCCCGGATATAAAAAGTGCCATTGAGAAATTGGGAAAGCATTTTATCACACCGATCTTGGTGTGGTCAGATGCTTTGAGGGCAGAGGAAAAATCTAGGGTCTAGAAGACCCCAGTTTTTTAAAAAAAAGAGTACCTGTCACTACCTATTGCTATCATAGGGGATATTTATATTCCCTGAGATAACAATAAAAAAAAAATATTTGGAAGGAACAATTTAAAAATAAAATAAAATAAAAAAGCAAAATTAATAATAAAAAAAAAGAAAAAAAAAAAAGCACCCCTGTCCTGCCCTGCTCTTGCCCAATGGCGAACGCAAGCCTCGGTCTGGCGTCATATGTAAACAGCAATTGCACCATGCATGTGAGGTATCACCGCGAAGGTCAGATAGAGGGCAATCATTTTAGCAGTAGACCTCCTCTGTAAATCTACTGGGGTAACCTGTAAAGGCTTTTAAAGGCTTTTAAAAATGTATGTAGTTTGTCGCCAATGCGCGTTTGTGCGAAAAATATATATATTTTTTTTTTAATTCTTTTTATTAATGCTTTTTGTACTGTTGAATTACAAAACAAGGCCATAGGGGCATACCCCAGCCAAACATTGCGCATAACCACATGCACAACAAAAGAAAATACCATCACACTCTAACGCTAAATACTTCTAGCTAAACACAACATAAACACCTCTCAGGTTACCCATGATAGGATTTTAGCAGGAGTTATTGTTTCTTGTAGGACCTCATCTCGTTCCTAACTGCCTGTATAGAACTGTACTGGAGCAATTAGGAGTAGGCACGATCATCTTTTAGATTATGCTTACACCTCCGTTTACCTATTCGGATTAGGACCTCAGTGCCAAGCACCCCAGGTGGGTACCCAGGAGATCCATCTAAGTCACTCCCCCTGCGGCTGGTCATCAGTTGTGGATTCAGAGTCAGTCCACAAATGCCAGACTTTTTCATATTTTTTGGGGCATCCTCGAGACAGATATGTCGCCTTATAGAGGGTATCATTGTGTTAACTAGCTGTTTCCAAGAGGTCAGGGTGGGGGGGGTGTTTGACTTCCACTCTAATACTAAGGCTTTTCTTGCATAAAAGAGAAGGATACCTATAAGGGTACGTGTTGCTTTGGACAGTGCCAGTTGCTCCACCAGGCCGAGAAGGCAGACACTAATTGTCAGGGGAATAGGAATGGTAGTTAGGTTGTGAATAAATTGAGTTACCTCCCGCCAATAGTCCTGAATCTGTGGGCAGTCCCAGAATATATGTGTGAAGCCCGCAGGAGTAGCAGAGCATCTCCAACAGTCAGCCGACAGGGCTGGGTATATGCGATGAAGGCGTTGGGGCGTGTAATAGATCCTGTGGAGGATTTTGAATTGGATCAATTTGTCTCTAGTTGCGACCAGTGGCTGGAATGGATAGTCCCACATGTCCTCCCAGTCTTCACTGTCCAGCTCCTGCATCTCCGCCCGCCACAGGCCGCGCAGATCATCCAGTCCAACCTGGATGGACGGTAGAAGTGCACTATAAATTTTGGATAAAGGTTTTGGAAGCTCGGCATCGTCTAGCAGAATCTCCAGGTCATCAAGCTCCATCCGAAGCTGAACCGACCCGAATTGCGAATTAAAGGCGTGGCGGAGCTGCAGGAACCTGAAGAAGAAAGAGTTCGGAAGCTGGAATTTGTTCTTTAGCCTATCGAATGTAAATAACCCCAACACATCGCAGATATCCCTCAAATACTTGATGCCCTTACCGGCCCACAAACCCGGGTCCTGTAGAGAGTGGAATTCCCGCAACCTTGGATTACACCAAAGTGGTGTATTAGGGGACCATCTGGCCCTTGCCAAATTAGGTTTAATCACTACTATGTACCATGCCTTAATAATCGCTTTCATAGCCGGAGGTAAAGGTACCGGGGAGCCCCCCGACCCCCTATAAAGTGCGTTGCGAAGGGCCTCAAAGGATCCCAAGCATGCTGCCTCTAGGACGACTGATGCATTGGTGTCGTCCGAGATCAGCCAGTTATGTGCATGGGTGAGCATTGCTGCTAAATAGTAGGTGTGAAAGTCTGGGCAGGCAAGTCCCCCCTGTGTCCATGGTCTACGCAAGATCTTTTTACTGAATCTAGCCGGGCGTGATTGCCACAAGAAGGAAGCCACTGAGGAGTCTAGCTGCTGGAAAAGAGACTTGGGGATCCAGACCAGAGAATGCCGCAGGATATACAGCAAGACCGGGAGTAGTTTCATTTTAATTAAGTTAATTCTCCCTATAAGAGATAATGGGAGGTTCGACCAGGCCTTCAGTTTTGATTTACACCACTGCAGCACCGGGGACAAATTAAGTTTGAAAAAATCCTGGGTGTTGGGAGAGATATTAATTCCTAGGTATCTAATGGTATCTGCCCATTGTAGAGGTGAAGTAGGATCACTCAGCCTCCTTGCCCCGGGATCTATGGGCAAAATTAAGGATTTGCTCCAGTTGGTTCGGAGGCCAGAGAGAGTCGAAAAATGATCCAGAAGCCGAAGCGCCCCGGTGAGCGAGGGACCAGGGTCCCGGAGGAAAAGGATTAAATCATCGGCATACAATGCCAGCTTCTCGGTCACCGAGCCGACCCGCACTCCAGACACCTCGCTCGACCTCCGCAAGGCCTCAGCTAAAGGCTCCATCACCAGGGCAAACAGCGCAGGTGATAGAGGACATCCCTGTCTTGTCCCCCTCCTAATCGGAAAGGAGGGTGAGAGCCTACCATTTAGTTTGATACGGGCAGTGGGGGCCCTATATAGTAAGCCGATCCATTTCCGGAAAGTTGGGCCAAAGCCAAAACCTTCCAGAACCTGCATCATATAAGACCATCTAACTGTATCGAAAGCCTTTTCGATATCGAGAGATACCAGGACCCGGGAGGCAGTCTCCTCGGGTGTGAGCTGGAGATGGGTAAAGACTCGTCTAATGTTAATGTCCGTGGACTTGCCAGGCATGAAGCCTGTCTGATCTATATTGACAAGGGATGGTAAAACTGTCATGATTCTATTGGCTAGTGCTTTGGTGAGTATTTTAAGATCGGAATTCAGCAACGAAATGGGTCTATAGGACGAGCAGCAAGTGGGGTCCTTCCCTGGTTTGGGCAGCAGCACTATATGTGCCTGGTACATGCTATCCGGTATCCTATCGGATTCCAAGCAATCTGTGAACAACTGTGTTAGCTTGGGGGCCAGTAAGGCAGCGTGAGTTTTGTACCAGTCCCCAGGTAAACCATCGGGGCCCGGGGATTTATTGTTGGGCAAGGAGTAGATTGCAGCTTCTATTTCCAGACGTGTCAAGGGCTTATCTAGCGCGACCCTGTCCTCCTCAGAAAGAAGAGGCAAAGTAATTCCCCCTAGTTCCTCTAACCCAGCAGCAGCTGAGCCAGAGAATGGGTCATCATACAATTTGCTATAAAAGAGATGAAATTCCCTCAGTATACCCTCGGGGTCAGTAACCTGGCAACCAGTGGAAGTCTGAATTCTAGGGATTACCATTTGGAGCGTGGGTTCTGCCACTAGGTTGGCCAGTAGTTTGCCATTCTTGTCCCCTGACTCGAAAAGCTTGGCTACAAACTTCCGCGTATCAGAGTGCACCAGCGAGGTGTAATGGAGCTTCAGATCTCTCCTCGCCTGGGCTAGAGCAGAATAATTAGGTGTCGGATGCCCCGTAAAAAGTTCCAGTGCCGTTCCTTCGTTCTGTTCCAATTGAGTGGTCTGCGACGCAAAGCCGGATCTCACTGCCTTAATAGAAGAGATATATTCCCCTCGGGCATAAGCCTTGCCCGCCTCCCAGACCACATCAAAGGAAGCCGACCCCACATTTGTTAGCCAGTAGTCTACAAGTTTGGGCTCCACCAACTCTTGGATTTGAGGATTGCCTATCCAATGGGACGCTAGCTTCCAACATCCCGGCTCGCGGGAAGTACCCAGAGTCAAGCCCAGCTCCAGCGGTGAGTGGTCCGAAAGACCTGCCGGGAGATAGGAGACCGCTCCGACCTGAGACAGAGCAGAAGCCGACCCAAATATGAAGTCTATGCGAGACCCAGACCTATGCGGTGCCGAGATGTGTGAATACGTCCTATCCTCCGGATGCTTCCACCGCCAGATTTCCTGGAGACCAAAAGTGTCCGCCCAGAGGGCCAAATCAGGGGGGGCAAGTCTAATGGGATTTGTAGTGTCTCTGTTATGATCTAGGATGGCGTTAAAGTCCCCTCCAACTAGAATATTGTGGACCTGGAGAGGGGCTATTTTTGTAAGGATGGTGTACAGGATGGAGGAATCAAACGGAGGAGGGATATATACATTGACCATTGCCCAGCGTTGGGCATACAGTTCAAGAATTAGGATGAGGTATCGTCCCCCTGGATCCATGAAGACCTGTTCCACCAAGTAAGGGAGCGACTTGTTCAGCAGAATAGTCACGCCCCTCGCGTAGGAGGAATATGTGGCATGGAACCCTTGTTTAACCCATGCCCGTTTAAGTGTTAGAATTTTACTGCCCGTCAGGTGAGTTTCTTGAAGAAACAGAACGTGAGGTTTGTGAGACTGCAGAAATTTAAACAATAATGACCTTTTCACCTTGTCATTCAGTCCTCTAATATTCCAAGATATCAACTTCAAATCTATACCCATTTAGAATAGGGAAGCTCAATAACAACAGGATCATAGAAGACCCACATCCAGTAGCGTCCTGGCCATAGGCCTGCTGCGGAGGCAGTTCAGAAGATGCAGTAGTCCAGTGAGTCTGTAGAGAAAAGAGGTGAACAGGAGAAAAGAACAAGATGAAGACAACGTAGTCCAGCAAGAAAAATGGTGCGGAACCTGAGCAGGTGTGGTAACTAAACAAGAGTACATGTAACGCCCTACCGCCTGGCATAACCCCAACTGTCACCAAGGCAGTTTCTTACCCTAAACTTTAATAGTAGATGTCGCCTTCTGGAGGCTCAAAGTTCCTGGGATAACCTCAGCGTGAGTTCAACCTATAACAGTAGGCGAGGTTGAGGGAACCTGCATCCCATCGCAGTGTGGGGGGACCTGGCAATCTGGAGCAGTAGTATAGTCCCTCCAGGTCGCAGGAGTGCCCCAGGTAGAAGTAGGCTACCAGGTTCTCCGCTCTTCAAGAGAGCAAAAAAAACAAAAAAATAAACAAAAACAACAAAAAAAAACCCCACCCCAATGGGGGGGGGTCAACTGTGGTAAACTTGTAGAGGTACATTTGGGGTAACTCCGGTGCTTACAGGGATAAAATAGGATAAAGCAAACCAGGATGAAGAAGAATCGTGCATCACATGGACTAATGAGAAGAATCTTTCACCGCAAGGTGGTTAGCCAGCCATCAGCATCCGCAGGGTTGTCGAAGAAGCGGACCGTTCCGTCATGTTGGACTCGCAGACGGCTGGGGTAAAGCATGCTATATTTAATGTTCTTGTCCCTGAGTCGTCTGCGGACATCATTGAAGGTCTTTCTCTTTCTTTGCAAATCTGCTGAAAAGTCAGGGAAAAGAAGAACTGAGGTGTTGCAATATTTGAGTGTGGGATGTTTGCGGGCCTCGGAGAGAATCTTGTCCCTGTCCCGGTAGTTGAGGAAGCGGACCAGGAAAGGCCTGGGAGGGTTCCCCGGGATGGCTCTGCCCGTAGGCACTCGGTGGGCCCGTTCAACAACGTAGGTGGGGGGAACATCCGTAAAGCCCAGGAGAGTTTTGAAGAACTCCTCCGCAAATACAGCAGGGCGATCCCCCTCCTCTCCCTCAGGCAGACCAATGACTCTGACATTGTTGCGCCGCAGCCTGTTTTCCGCGTCATCTGACTTTGCGACAAGGGTTGTGCGAAATTTTAAAGCATGTCGTGTTTGGTATCTATGTACTCGGCCTAAGATCATCTTTTTTATTTCATCAAACATTTGGGTAATATAGTGTGTTTTAGTGCATTAAAATTAAAAAAAGTGTATTTTTTAACCCAAAAAATGCGTTTGAAAAATCGCTGCGCAAATACTGTGTAGAAAAAAAAAATGCAACACCCACCATTTTAATCTGTAGGGCCTTTGCTTTAAAAATATATATAATGTTTGGGGGTTCAACATAATTTTCTTGCAAAAAAATAAATGTTTTCATGTAAACAAAAAGTGTCAAAAAGGGCTTTGTCTTCAAGTGGTTAGAAGAGTGGATGTAAGCTTCCTAATGTTGTGTATAAAATGCCAGAACAGTTCAAAACCCCCCCAAATGACCCCATTTTGGAAAGTAGACACCCCAAGCTATATACTGAGAGGCATGTCGAGTCCATGGAATATTTTATATGTTGACACAAGTTGCGGAAAAACGACAATTTTTTTTATTTTTATTTTTTTTGCACAAAGTTGTCACTAAATGATATATTGCTCAAACATGCCATGGGCATATGTGGAATTACACCCCAAAATACATTCTGTTGCTTCTCCTGAGTACGGGGATACCACATGTGTGAGACTTTTTGGGAGCCTAGCCACGTACGGGACCCCAAAAACCAAGCACCGCCTTCAGGCTTTCTAAGGGTGTACATTTTTGATTTCACTTCTCACTGCCTATCACAGTTTCAGAGGTCATGGAATGCCCAGATAGCACAAAACCCCCCCAAATGACCCCATTTTGGAAAGTAGACACCCCAAGCTATTTGCTGAGAGGTATTGTGAGTATTTTGCAGATCTCGCTTTTTGTCACAAGGTTTTGAAAATTGAAATAAAAAATATATATATATATATATTTTCTTTCTTCATTTTCAAAAACAAATGAGAGCTGTAAAATACTCGCCATTCCTCTCAGCAAATAGCTTGGGGTGTCTATATTCCAAAATGGGGTCATTTGGGGGGGTTTTGTGCGATTTTGGCATTTTATGGCCTTCGAAACTGTGATAGGTAGTGAGGAGTGAAATCAAAAATTTGTGCCTAGAAATCCTGAAGGCGGTGCTTGGTTTTCGGGGCCCTGTACGCGGCTAGGCTCCTAAAAAGTCCCACACATGTGGTATCCCCGTACTCAGGAGAAGCAGAAAAATGTATTTTGGGGTGTAATTCCACATATAACCATGGCATGTGTGAGCAATATATCATTTAGTGACAACTTTTTGTAATTTTTTTTATTTTTTTTGTCATTATTCAATCACTTGGGGGGACAAAAAAATATATATTCAATGGGCTCAACAGGCCTCTCAGCAATTTCCTTGGGGTGTCTACTTTCTAAAATGGGGTCATTTGGGGGGGTTTTGTGCTATTTTGGCATTTTATGGCCTTCGAAACTGTGATAGGTAGTGAGGAGTGAAATCAAAAATTTGCGCCCTTAGAAATCCTGAAGGCGGTGCTTGGTTTCCGGGGTCCCGTACGCGGCTAGGCTCCCAAAAAGTCCCACACATGTGGTATCCCCGTACTCAGGAGAAGCAGCAAAATGTATTTTGGGGTGAAATTCCACATATAACCATGGCATGTGTGAGCAATATATCATTTAGTGACAACTTTTTGTAATTTTTTTTTTTTTTTTTTTTAGTCATTATTCAATCACTTGGGACAAAAAAATAAAAAATTCAATGGGCTCAACATGCCTCTCAGCAATTTCCTTGGGGTGTCTACTTTCCAAAATGGGGTCATTTGGGGGGGGGGTTGTACTGCCCTGTCATTTTAGCACCTCAAGAAATGAGATAGGCAGTCATAAATTTAAAGCTGTGTAAATTTCAGAAAATGTACCCTAGTTTGTAAACTCTATAACTTTTGCGCAAACCAATAAATATACGCTTATTGACATTTTTTTTACTAAAAACATGTGGCTGAATACATTTTGGCCTAAATGTATGACTACAATTGAGTTTATTCGATTTTTCTTATAACAAAAAGTAGAAAATATCATTTTTTTTCAAAATTTTCGGTCTTTTTCCGTTTATATCGCAAAAAATAAAAATCGCAGAGGCAATCAAATACCATTAAAATAAAGCTCTATTTGTGGGAAGAAAAGGACGCAAATTTCGTTTGGGTACAACATTGCATGTCTGCACAATTTACAGTTAAAGCAGCGCAGTGCAAAATTCTGAATTCACCTCTGGTCCTTTAGCTACCAAATGGTCCGGGGCTTAAGTGGTTAACTTAGCCTGTATTGCTGCTTTTTCCTGGTGTGTTACACCAACAGGATTTTGCGGCACTTACAGCGGGCGGAGCGTGCCTCCTGACCATATTACACCTTAACTTAGCCTGTATTGCTGCTTTTTTCTGGTGTGTTATACCAACAGGATTTTGCGGCACTTACAGCGGGCGGAGTGTACCTCCTGACCATATTACACCTTAACTTAGCCTGTATTGCTGCTTTTTCCTGGTGTGTTACACCAACAGGATTTTGCGGCACTTACAGCGGGCGGATTGTGCCTCCTGACCATATTACACCTTAACTTAGCCTGTATTGCTGCTTTTTCCTGGTGTGTTACACCAACAGGATTTTGCGGCACTTACAGCGGGCGGAGTGTACCTCCTGACCATATTACATCTTAACTTAGTCTGTATTGCTGCTTTTTCCTGGTGTGTTACACCAACAGGATTTTGCGGCACTTACAGCGGGCGGATTGTGCCTCCTGACCATATTACACCTTAACTTAGCCTGTATTGCTGCTTTTTCCTGGTGTGTTACACCAACAGGATTTTGCGGCACTTACAGCGGGCGGAGTGTACCTCCTGACCATATTACACCTTAACTTAGCCCGTATTGCTGCTTTTTCCTGGTGTGTTACACCAACAGGATTTTGCGGCACTTACAGCGGGCGGAGTGTGCCTCCTGACCATATTACACCTTAACTTAGCCTGTATTGCTGCTTTTTCCTGGTGTGTTACACCAACAGGATTTTGCGGCACTTACAGCGGGCGGAGTGTGCCTCCTGACCATTAGTGATGAGCCGAACACCCCCGGGTTCGGTTCGCACCAGAACCCGCGAACGGACCGAAAGTTCGTACGAACATTAGAACCCTATTAAATACAATGGATGCGAACGTTCGAATTCTAAAGTGCTAATTATAACAACTATTATGCATGTTATTGTCCTAAAAAGGGTTTGGGAACCCGGGTTGTGCACCAGGGGACATGTATCAATGCAAAAAGAAGTTTTAAAAACGGTCGTTTTTCGGGAGCAGTCATTTTAATGATGCATAAAGTGAAAAAAAAAAAGTCAAATATTCCTTTAAATATCGTACCTGGGGGGTGTCTAAAGTATGCCTGTGAAGTGCCACGTGTTTCCCGTGTTTAGAACTGTCCCTGCACAAAATGACACTTCTAAAGGGAAAAAAAAGCCATTTAAAACTGCTTGCGGCTTTAATGTAATGTCTGGTCCCGGTAATATGGATGAAAATCTTTAAGAAAAATGGCATAGCTACCCCATGACCCCCCCCCTACCCCAGCCCCTTTGGGTCTTGTATGGATATTAAGGGGAACCCCGCACATAAAATAAAAAAGGCCCTATATACTCTGAACAGCCGTATACAGGCGGTGCATACAAGACAGGGACTGTAGGTTTGTTCTTATGTAGAATCTGTTTGTAATTTTGAACAGGTACATTGTTGAAGTGTAGCTCCAGCCCAAAAATCTATTTTTAAACTTTTTGGAAAACATAGGTAAGGGTTATCACCCCTGTAACATTTGTTTTGCTGTCTGTGCCCCTGTTCAGAACATTTCACCTCACTTTCCGTCCCAATGACAACTGTTTTTGAAATGTGGTGTTTTTCTTGAAACAAGGATTGCTGATAAAGCATCAGTACAGAGGAGACACCTTTCTCCCATATTTATTCTTACAGGAGAGAATTTTCCTTCCTAGTGGTAGATTTCCTCTCACTTCCTGTTGTCTTCTTGCGTTTGCAAGTAGGAGTCGTTTGTAAGTTGGATGTTTGAAAGTAGGGACCTGCCGTATATACTCTGCAGAAATAGGCCCCTTAGTTGTTGGTGTTGGCACAACACTGTAAGCACTCACAGTTACTCTTGGTTGGTGCTGGAACGCCCTGCTGTCAACTATTATATCAGGAATTTTAATTACATATAATTGTTGAACAGTGGTAGTAAAAATTGGGCCTTTGATGGTGGTGCTGGTGCCACAACACTGTAAGCCCTGACAGTTACTCTTGGTGGGTGCAGCAATGGGCCCTGCTGTGAATTATTAGATCAAGAATTGTAATTACATGCCCCTTTTGAACAGGGGCTGAAAAATTGGGCCTTTCGTGGTGGTGGTGGTGGTGGCGTTGCCACAACACTGTAAGCCCTCAGAGTTACTCTTGGTGGGTACAGCAATGGGCCCTGCTGTGAATTATTAGATCAAGAATTGTAATTGCATGCCCCTGTTGAACAGGGGCTGAAAAATTGGGCCTTTCGTGGTGGTGGTGGTGGTGGTGGTGTTGCCACAACACTGTAAGCCCTCAGAGTTACTCTTGGTGGGTGCAGGAATGGGCCCTGCTGTGAATTATTAGATCAAGAATTGTAATTACATGCCCCTTTTGAACAGGGGCTGAAAAATTTGGCCTTTCGTGGTGGTGGTGGTGGTGGTGGTGTTGCCACAACACTGTAAGCTCTCAGAGTTACTCTTGGTGGGTGCAGCAATGGGCCCTGCTGTGAATTATTAGATCAAGAATTGTAATTACATGCCCCTTTTGAACAGGGGCTGAAAAATTGGGCCTTTCGTGGTGGTGGTGGTGGTGGTGGTGGTGTTGCCACAACACTGTAAGCTCTCAGAGTTACTCTTGGTGGGTGCAGCAATGGGCCCTGCTGTGAATTATTAGATCAAGAATTGTAATTGCATGCCCCTGTTGAACAGGGGCTGAAAAATTGGGCCTTAGGCACTGGTGGCACAACACTACAACCCCTCACAGATACTGTACTTGGAGCACAGCAATGAGCCCTGTTGCAAAGTATTGCTTCAAAAATTGTAATGACACGCCCCTGTTAAACAGGGGCTGAAAAATTGAGCCTTAGGCACTGGTGCCACAACACTCCAACCCCTCACAGATACTGTACTTGGAGCACAGCAATGATCCCTATGGCAAATTATTGCTAAAAAAATTGTAATTACACGCCCCTGTAAAACAGGGGCTGAAAAATTGGGCCTTAGCCACTGGTGGCGGCACCCATAAACAAAAATGATCTTCCAAGCTATCATCATCAATCGTATCATTGAGGACTCGGAGGAGGAGGATAGCCAGTCAACATAACAGCACAGGCACTCAGCATCAGCATCAGTCTTGAAGGGATGTGACATGTTAAAATCAATTAGTCTGTTATATCAGCATCAGGTGTGTGGTAGCTGGTGGTGATCCAAGACTGGTTCATCTTGATGAAAGTCAGTCGATCAACCGAGTCGGTGGACAGGCGCACCCTGTGATCCGTGACAAATCCTCCAGCAGCACTGAATGTGCGTTCCGAAAGAACGCTGGATGCAGGACAGGCCAGTAGCTCAATTGCATACTGTGCAAGCTCTGGCCAGTGATCCATCCTCAAGACCCAGTAAGCCAGAGGATTTTCGGTGGGGAAGGTGTCCAAGTCTGACCTTGCCCCTAGATATTCCTGCACCATGTTTATCAGACGCTGGCGATGGTTGCTGGAACCGATCATACTTTGGGGCTGCGGACTAAAGAATTGTCTGAACGCATCGGTCAGACGGCCACCTTCCCCACCGCTCCTTCTTTGACTGGCCGAAGCCTCAGCAACTCGTTGTCCAGGACCAGGAGTTTGTAACCTCACAGTCTCTGGGAACGCGTTGCACAGACCTTTCTGCAAGGCCTCCCGGAGTTGTCTCATCCTCTGCTCCCTCTGCGACGGTAACATAAGGTCCGCAACCTTACCCTTGTACCGTGGATCAAGGAGAGTGGCCAGCCAGTAATGGTCCCTCTCCTTGATCCGAAGAATACGAGGATCCTTCCGCAGACTTTGCAGGATCAGGGAGGTCATGCAGCGTAGGTTTGCTGAGGCATTCGCTCCGGAGTCCTCTGGGTCACTAAGGACGACATGATCCGCAGCCACCTCCTCCCAGCCACGTACAAGTCCACTGGTTTCTTGGGACTGTAAATCATCCCTAAAAGACTGCTGCTGATGATGCTGAGTGCCAGCCTCCACCTCCATGCTGACACAATCCTCCTCCTCCTCCTCCTCCTCCTCCTCTTCCTGTGCGATGGGTGGGACAGAAGGAACACTGTCTGGGTAAAGGGGGCCTTGAGAGGCAAGGAAGTCCTCCTCTTCCTGCCTCTGTTCTGCCTCAAGTGCCCTGTCCATTATTCCACGCAGCGTGTGCTCCAACAGGTGGACAAGAGGTACAGTGTCACTGATGCATGCACTGTCACTGCTCACCATCCTCGTGGCCTCCTCAAATGGTGCCAGGACAGTGCATGCATCCCTGATCATGCCCCACTGGCGTGGAGAAAAAAAAACAAGCTCCCCTGACCCTGTCCTGGTGCCGTAGTCGCACAGGTACTCATTGATGGCCCTCTGCTGCGTGTGCAGCCGCTGCAGCATGGCCAACGTTGAGTTCCACCTGGTGGGCATGTCACATATAAGGCGGTTCTTGGGCAGGTTCAACTCCTTTTGCAGCTCAGCCAGGCGAGCACTGGCATTATAAGATCTGCGGAAATGCACACAGACTTTCCTGGCCTGCCTCAGGACATCCTGTAAGCCCGGGTACCTGCCCAAGAACCGCTGCACCACCAGGTTAAGGACGTGAGCCACACAGGGCACATGGGTCAGTTGTCCCTGTCGGAGGGCGGAGAGGAGGTTGGTGCCATTGTCGCAAACCACCATTCCTGGCTTAAGCTGGCGTGGCGTCAACCACCTCTCGGCCTGGCCCTGCAGAGCAGACAGGACCTCTGCCCCAGTGTGGCTTCTGTCCCCCAAACACACCAGCGCAAGCACGGCATGGCATCTTTTTGCCTGCGTACTTGCGTAGCCCCGTGAACGGCTACGGAGCACCGCTGGTTCATAGGACAAACCACAGGAAGAGGCCATGGAGGAAGAAGAAGAGGAGGGGGTGGAGGAGAGAGGTGTGTCACAACCAGTAGTAGCATTTTGGAGGCGTGGCGGTGGAACAACCTCCAACACTACTGCACCTTGTCCTGCATCCTTCACAGCTGCCAAAAGAGTGACCCAATGGGCCGTGAAAGAAAGGTAACGTCCCTGTCCATGCCTGCTGGACCATGAGTCAGCGGTAATATGCACCTTACCGCTGACCGCCCTGTCCTGCGAGGCCAAGACATTGCCTTCCACATGCCGGTAGAGAGCCGGAATAGCCTTCCGTGAGAAAAAGTGGCGTTTGGGAACCTGCCACTGAGGAACCGCACATTGCACAAACTCACGGAAGGGGGCCGAGTCTACCAACTGAAAAGGCAGCAGTTGAAGTGCTAGCAATTTAGCCAAGCTAGCATTCAACCGCTGGGCATGTGGATGGCTGGGAGTGAACTTCTTTCGACGGTCCAGCAGCTGGGGCAGGGAAATTTGCCTGCTAGAATCGGACGTCGGTGTACTGCTAGCAGAGTGGCCGCAAGTACTTGGCTGTGACACACCTAATTCTACACCTTCATTCCTCTCAGTGCATGTTTCAGAGAGGACTGAAGTTATAGTGGGGTTGGAGATCCCAGCTGATGCGGTGCAAGGAGAGGTCCGCTTTGTTCTTTGGTGTGGGTCTTTGAGGTAGGCTTGCCAACGAGCTGCATGGCAGGTCAACATATGTCTGGTCAGGCATGTGGTACCCAAGCGGCTGATGTTTTGGCCACGCGATATACGCTTGAGACATATGTTGCAAACAGCAGCTGTGCGATCTGATGCACTAGCCTCAAAAAAGGCCCACACCAAAGAACTTTTTGAATGACGGGCAGAGGCAGCGCCCTGCACAGGCGGAGCTCTGCGGTGTGATTCCGTCGGTGTACTGCCCTTACGCTGGCCACCAAAGGGCATCCTGCCTCGTTGGAGATGTGCCTCCTCCTCATCCTCCTCCTCCTTATCTCTCCTATTAGGCACCCACGTAGAGTCAGTGACCTCATCATCCCCTCCCTCCTCATCACTGGAGCCAATCTGGCAGTATGCTGCAGCTGCTGGAACATGACTGCCAGATTGGTGTCCTTCTTGAGCATCCCCTCTGTCTGCTCTCACGCTACTGCCTTCCTGTAGCTGGGTTTCATCATCAGACCCTTCGAAACGCTGGGCATCCTCCTGGAGCATGTACCCAACACTGTGCTCAAACAGTTCGGGGGACTCCTCAGGAGGAGGACATGGTGGGTCTAGGGAAGGAGTGACTGATGATGAGTCTGACATTGATACCAGGGAAGAGGATGCTTTGGCAGCTGCTTTTCCAGTACCCTGAGCCTGGGTGAGAGAGGATGAGGAGGAGGAGGAGGGCTTGGTCATCCACTCTACCAAGTCTTCGGCATGATGTGGCTCAACATGTCCAGCTGCCGAAAAGAAGGACAAGCGTGTCCCATGGCCATGTGCTGATGACAATGCACCGCGTCCACGACCAGCACTGTTGCCCCCAGACACAGAGCCTGCTTGCCCTCTTTTATTGCCTCCTGACTGTCTGCCTCTCCTTGTTTGCCTTCCAGACATTCTAATAGATGGCCTGCAGGGAGATGGGAAAAAAGCAATAAGGGCTACCTTCAGGTGTCCTTCTCTGTCCCTTTACTTAAGGATTTCTAAATATGGTTGAGGATGATTGCTTTTGCACAGAATAGCACAACGACAATTTCCCTGACTGTCCAAAAAAACAAGGATTTCAAAGATGGTTGATGAGGAATGCTTTAGCACACTATAGCACAAGGAGAATTTCCCTCACTTTCCTTCTTTGTCCCTAGAAACAAGGATTATCACAGTGAAAGAAACTGACACTCTTCCTACCTATAGTTTTCTGTCCCTAGAAAAAATGTTTTTTTAAAGCACACTATAGCACAAGGAGAATTCCCTCACTGTCCTTCCCTGTCCCTAGAAACAAGGATTCGCACAGTAAAACACACTGACACTCTCCCTACCTATAGTTTTCTGTCCCTAGAAAAAATGTTTTTTTAAAGCACACTATAGCACAAGGAGAATTCCCTCACTGTCCTTCCCTGTCCCTAGAAACAAGGATTCGCACAGTAAAAGACACTGACACTCTCCCTACCTATAGTTTTCTGTCCCTAGAAAAAATGTTTTTTTAAAGCACACTATAGCACAAGGAGAATTTCCCTCACGTTCCTTCTTTGTCCCTAGAAACAAGGATTATCACAGTGAAAGAAACTGACACTCTCCCTACCTATAGTTTTCTGTCCCTAGAAAAAATGTTTTTTTAAAGCACACTATAGCACAAGGAGAATTTCCCTCACTTTCCTTCTTTGTCCCTAGAAACAAGGATTATCACAGTGAAAGAAACTGACACTCTCCCTACCTATAGTTTTCTGTCCCTAGAAAAAATGTTTTTTTAAAGCACACTATAGCACAAGGAGAATTTCCCTCACTTTCCTTCTTTGTCCCTAGAAACAAGGATTATCACAGTGAAAGAAACTGACACTCTTCCTACCTATAGTTTTCTGTCCCTAGAAAAAATGTTTTTTTAAAGCACACTATAGCACAAGGAGAATTCCCTCACTGTCCTTCCCTGTCCCTAGAAACAAGGATTCGCACAGTAAAACACACTGACACTCTCCCTACCTATAGTTTTCTGTCCCTAGAAAAAATGTTTTTTTAAAGCACACTATAGCACAAGGAGAATTCCCTCACTGTCCTTCCCTGTCCCTAGAAACAAGGATTCGCACAGTAAAACACACTGACACTCTCCCTACCTATCCTTCTCTTTCCCTAAACTAAAGGAATCCAGGTTAAGCAAGAAAGAAAGAAATGTCACTGTCCCTGCCTATGCTTCTCTTTCCCTGCTCCGGAACACACTACACTAGGCCGCCGTGCTGGCGGCCTTTTATAGTGTGGGGCGTGTACTAAACACCCTCAGCAATAATTGGCCACAGGCATCCTGCCTGTGGCCAATCATTGCTCTCCTCGCTGCCGGCGCTGTGATTGGCCAAGCATGCGGGGTCACAGTGCATGCTTGGCCAATCACAGCGCCTGGATGACACTGCGATGGCGTAGTGCATTGTGGGCCGTTCGCGTCACTCGAATTTGGCGCGAACGGCCCAAATCGTTCGATCTTCGTCGAACGATCGAACAGCCGATGTTCGAGTCGAACGTATGTTCGACTCGAACACGAAGCTCATCCCTACTGACCATATTACACCTTAACTTAGCCTGTATTGCTGCTTTTTCCTGGTGTGTTACACCAACAGGATTTTGCGGCACTTACAGCGGCCGGAGTGTGCCTCCTGACCATATTACACCTTAACTTAGCCTGTATTGCTGCTTTTTCCTGGTGTGTTACACCAACAGGATTTTGCGGCACTTACAGCGGGCGGAGTGTGCCTCCTGACCATATTACACCTTAACTTAGCCTGTATTGCTGCTTTTCCCATTTCCCTGCAGGCCATTAGAATGTCTGGAAGGCAAACAAGGAGAGGCAGACAGTCAGGAGCCAATAAAAGAGGGCAAGCAGGCTCTGTGTCTAGAGACAACGGTGCTGGTCGTGGACGCGGTGCACCGCCATCAGCACGTGGCCATGGGACACGCTTGTCCTTCTTTTCGGCAGCTGGACGTGTTGAGCCGCATCATGCCGAAGACTTGGTAGAGTGGATGACCAAGCCCTCCTCATCCTCTCTCACCCAGGCTCAGGGTACTGGCAAAGCAGCTGCCAAAGCGTCCTCTTCCCTGGTATCAATGTCATCATCAGTCACTCCTTCCCTAGACCAACCATGTCCTCCTGAGGAGTCCCCCGAACTGTTTGAGCACAGTGTTGGGTACATGCTCCAGGAGGATGCCCAGCGTTTCGAAGGGTCTGATGATGATACCCAGCTAGAGGAAGGCAGTAGCGTGAGAGCAGAGAGAGGGGATGATCAAGAAGGACACCAATCTGGCAGTCATGTTCCAGCAGCTGCAGCATACTGCCAGATTGGCTCCAGTGATGACGAGGGAGGGGATGATGAGGTCACTGACTCCACGTGGGTGCCTAATAGGAGAGAGGAGGAGGAGGAGGATGAGGAGGAGGCACATCTCCAACGAGGCAGGATGCCCTCGGGGGGCCAGCGTAAGGGCAGCACACCGACGGAATCACACTGCAGAGCTCCGCCTGTGCAGGGCGCTGCCTCTGCCCGTTATTCAAAAAGTTCTTTGGTGTGGGCCTTTTTTGAGTCGAGTGCATCAGATCGCACAGCTGCTGTTTGCAACATATGTCTCAAGCGTATATCGCGTGGCCAAAACATCACCCGCTTGGGCACCACATGCTTGACCAGACATATGTTGACCTGCCATGCAGCTCGTTGGCAAGCCTACCTTAAAGACCCACACCATAGACCAAAGCTGACCTCTTCTTGCACCGCATCAGCTGGGATCTCCAACCCCACTATGCCTTCAGTCCTCTCTGAAACCTGCTCTGAGAGGAATGAAGGTGTAGAATTAGGTGTGTCACAGCCAAGTACTTGCGGGCACTCTGCTAGCAGTACACCAACGTCCGATTCTAGCAGGCAAATTTCCCTGCCCCAGCTGCTGGACCGTCGAAAGAAGTTCACTCCCAGCCATCCACATGCCCAGCGGTTGAATGCTAGCTTGGCTACATTGCTAGCGCTTCAACTGCTGCCTTTTCAGTTGGTAGACTCGGCCCCCTTCCGTGAGTTTGTGCAATGTGCGGTTCCTCAGTGGCAGGTTCCCAAACGCCACTTTTTCTCACGGAAGGCGATTCCGGCTCTCTACCGGCATGTGGAAGGCAATGTCTTGGCCTCGCTGGACAGGGCGGTCAGCGGTAAGGTGCATATTACCGCTGACTCATGGTCCAGCAGGCATGGACAGGGACGTTACCTTTCTTTCACGGCCCATTGGGTCACTCTTTTGGCAGCTGGGAAGGATGCAGGACAAGGTGCAGTAGTGTTGGAGGTTGTTCCACCGCCACGCCTCCAAAATGCTACTACTGGTTGTGACACACCTCTGTCCTCCACCCCCTCCTCTTCTTCTTCCTCCGTGGCCTCTTCCTGTGCTTTGCCCTCGGAACCAGCGGTGCTCCGTAGGCGTTCAAGGGGCTACGCAAGTACGCAGGCAAAAAGATGCCATGCCGTGCTTGCGCTGGTGTGTTTGGGGGACAGGAGCCACACTGGGGCAGAGGTTCTGTCTGCTCTGCAGGGGCAGGCCGAGAGGTGGTTGACGCCACGCCAGCTTAAGCCAGGAATGGTAGTTTGCGACAATGGCACCAACCTACTCTCCGCTCTCCGACAGGGACAACTGACCCATGTGCCCTGTGTGGCTCACGTCCTTAACCTGGTGGTGCAGCGGTTCTTGGGCAGGTACCCGGGCTTACAGGATGTCCTGAGGCAGGCCAGGAAAGTCTGTGTGCATTTCCGCAGATCTTATAATGCCAGTGCTCGCCTGGTTAAGCTGCAAAAGGAGTTGAACCTGCCCAAGAACCGCCTTATATGTGACATGCCCACCAGGTGGAACTCAATGTTGGCCATGCAGCAGCAGCTGCACACGCAGCAGAGGGCCATCAATGAGTACCTGTGCGACTACGGCACTAGGACAGGGTCAGGGGAGCTCAGGTTTTTTTCACCACGCCAGTGGGGCATGATCAGGGATGCATGCACTGTCCTGGCACCATTTGAGGAGGCCACGAGGATGGTGAGCAGTGACAGTGCATGCATCAGTGACACTGTACCTCTTGTCCACCTGTTGGAACATACGCTGCATGGAATAATGGACAGGGCACTTGAGGCAGAACAGAGGCAGGAAGAGGAGGACTTCCTTGCCTCTCAAGGCCCCCTTTACCCAGACAGTGTTCCTTCTGTCCCACCCATCGCACAGGAAGAAGAGGAGGAGGATTGTGTCAGCATGGAGGTGGAGCCTGGAACTCAGCATTATCAGCAGGGATGATTTACAGTCCCAAGAAACCAGTGGACTTGTACGTGGCTGGGAGGAGGTGGCTGCGGATCATGTCGTCCTTAGTGACCCAGAGGACTCCGGACCGAATGCCTCAGCTAACCTACGCTGCATGGCCTCCCTGATCCTGCAAAGTCTGCGGAAGGATCCTCGTATTCTTCGGATCAAGGAGAGGGACCATTACTGGCTGGCCACTCTCCTTGATCCACGGTACAAGGGTAAGGTTGCGGACCTTATCTTACCGTCGCAGAGGGAGCAGAGGATGAGACAACTCCGGGAGGCCTTGCAACGCGTTCCCAGAGACTGGGAGGTTACAAACTCCTGGTCCTGGACAACGAGTTGCTGAGGCTTCGGTCAGTCAAAGAAGGAGCGGTGGAGAAGGTGGCCGTCTGACCGAAGCGTTCAGACAATTCTTTAGTCCGCAGCCCCAAGGTATGATCGGTTCCAGCAACCATCGCCAGCGTCTGATATACATGGTGCAGGAATACCTAGGGGCAAGGTCAGACTTGGACACCTTCCCCACCGAAAATCCTCTGGCTTACTGGGTCTTGAGGATGGATCACTGGCCAGAGCTTGCACAGTATGCAATTGAGCTACTGGCCTGTCCTGCATCCAGCGTTCTTTCAGAACGCACATTCAGTGCTGCTGGAGGATTTGTCACGGATCACAGGGTGCGCCTGTCCACCGACTCTGTTGATCGACTGACCTTCATAAAGATGAACCAGTCTTGGATCACCACCAGCTACCAAACACCTGAAGCTGATATAACAGACTAATTTATTTTCAAATGTCACATCCCTTCAAGACTGATGCTGATGCTGAGAGACTGTCCTGTTATGTTGACTGACTATCCTCCTCCTCCTCAATGATCCGATTGACGATGATAGCTTGGAAGAACATTTTTGTTTCTGGGTGCCGCCACCAGTGGCTAAGGCCCAATTTTTCAGCCCCTGTTTAACAGGGGTGTGTTATTACAATTTTTTATGCAATGCTTTGCAGCAGGGCTCATTCCTGCACTCCAACTAGAGTATCTGGGAGTGGTTGCAGTGTCGTGGCACCAGCACCAGTGGCTAAGGCCCAATTTTTCAGCCCCTGTTTAACAGGGGCGTGTAATTAAAATTTTTGATGCAATACTTTGCAACAGGGCTCATTGCTGTGCTCCAAGTACAGTATCTGTGAGGGGTTGCAGTGTTGTGGCACCAGTGGCTAAGGCCCAATTTTTCAGCCCCTGTTTAACAGGGGCATGTAATTACAATTCTTGATCTAATAATTCACAGCAGGGCCCATTCCTGCGCCCACCAAGACTAACTGTGAGGCCTTACAGTGTTGTGTCAACACCACCACCACCACCACCAAAGGCCCAATTTTTCAGCCCCTGTTCAACAGGGGCATGCAATTACAATTCTTGATCTAATAATTCACAGCAGGGCCCATTCATGCGCCCACCAAGAGTAACTGTGAGGGCTCACAGTGTTGTGGCAACACCAACATGTAAGGGGCAAATTTCAGCTGAGTATATACGGCAGGCCCCTACTTTCAAACATCCAACTTACAAACGACTCCTCCTTGCAAACGGAAGGATACAACAGGAAGTGAGAGGAAATCTACTCCTAGGAAGGCAAATTCTCTCCTGTAAAGCCCCGTACACACGATCGGTTTAACTGATGAAAACCGTCCGATGGATGGTTTTCATCAGACAAACCGATCGTGTATGGTACCCATCGGTCTTTTTTCCATCGGATGGAAAAAATAGAATTTGTTTTAAATTTTTCCGATGGATAAAAAACCGATGGGAATTTCCGATCGTCTATGGGCAAGTCCATCGGTTAAAATACCCGTGCATGCTCAGACTGAATTAGGAGACGGGAGCGCTCGTTCTGGTAAAACTAGCGTTCCTAATGGAGAGAGCACATTCGTCATTCTGCAAGTTATTGCTTTGTTTAATGCAGCGCATGTTTTGTTGCTTTAGAACGGTCTTTAAAATATCATTTTGGCAGCAGATCTTTCTCATGAGTTCTGACAAACGTATGTCTTTCTTCTTTCTTGTGATCTTAGGAATAATTAGTTTAATTCTTCAAGGCCGACCTCACAAATTACACCTTTTTTTTTGTTTTTGTCTTTAAATTTGTTGTGCATTTTTTGGTGTGTCAATTTCTCAGAACAACATATTATTTTTATTTTTTACTCATGGAGGTTGGTGTCCCTTGTTATTAATTACACATTGTATTTATGAAATCTTATTGCTACTTCCAAAAAAAACACATCAGGCATGTATGTTGGCTGAAATCAAATTTCCCTTTATTTCGGACAAAAAACAAAGGGCAACTATTCAGAAATTAGCAGAGAATATAAAGTCATTAGATCCCAAATGCAGACCTGACTATGATCAATAATAAAATCAACAACAGCATGAAATCAGGAGCAGCAGCCAAAGACATACATCATCCCAAGCTGTGGTACTCCATCAACCTTCAATTTCTGGATGAGCAGCTCGAGGCCAGGGAATCACCTCCTGCTCTTCCCTGTAGCCTTCCTTCCACGCCTCCCTGCAGCGTTCTCTCCACGGCCCCGTCCACGCACCCTTGCAGGCTGGGCCACTGTGGCTGGTGATGTGGCAGGAGGAGGAGGAGAAGGAGGAGAGGGATTGGCCTGCTGCGAGATATGGGTGGCCTCAGTCAGCAGCCCCCTCGCCCCCATGTGTACGGCCATATATATGAGGTGCTCACAAAGGGCCCGTTGTCCCGCCTCCATTCTGAGCAATTTATCCGCAAGATAGGTGCTAAAGCCCTCTGTAGGGTTGAGGGGGCCCTCATAATGGCAGCAGCCTCCTGAATCATCTTTAGTGACTCCTCCTCCACTTGTGTCATCCGCCGTTGTTTTTGCGGTCTGACGTGGAGGGGAGCCACTTGGGAGATGGTGCTGCCACTAGGCCTGGGGACCTGCTGAGTCCCACTTGGCCCTGCCTCCTCCTGCCTGCCACACTCCTGACCCTCTTCCTCCTGGCTTGCCTCATCCTGTTTTTAAAAGAAAATGAAAAATTGGATTATTTGGGGAATCTATCACACACAATTTTGATCTCTTTCCTGTTTTTTTTTTTTTGGAGGGGGGGGGGTGATATCATTTATGGGTAATCCAAACAGTTCAACACAATATTACTTAGTGGACAATAATTATGATCAAAAATACTATACCGGGCTGAAGATGTGAAGATCTGGCTCTTCTAGCTCGGGAGGCTACTCCTCCGCCTCTGCAGGGGTGGAGGGAAGGGTGGAAGGAACGCTGGAGGGAAGGGTGGAAGGAAGGGTTGAGGGAAGGCTGGAAATAGATTCCCTGGCCTCGATCTGGTCATCCAGAAATTGAAGATGTCTGTAGTACCACAGCTTGGGCTTTACTACATCGTCGGCTGCTGCTCCTGATCTCTTTGACTGGCGCACTTCCTTGTATTTTTTTTTATAGGAATTACGCAGGTTGTTGATTTTATTATTGATCATAGTGTAGTCTGCATCTGGGATCCATGGCTTCATATCCTCTGCTAACTTGGTAATAGTTGCCCGACGTACATCACTCTTGTGGTACGCTGGGTGTTTCAGTTCCCACAGGTTGCGCTGTTCCTTATATTTTTCTATAAAAATCAGCATCACCTCCGGCTCTCGTAGTTTCTGCATCTTTTTTGAACAACAAGTAAAAAACAAAAGAAAAAAAAGTAAAGGATCAGAATTGATTCTCCTCAACTTATCACAATATTGCCCTTTACAATCATGAACCATTATAGGCCACTGCAGGCCCGAGTTCCCTTCTTACCTTAGTTCACTTCGTTGGTTCACTTCCGGTCGTCCTTACTCCGCGCATCCCTAATAACTTCTTTCCCCTTTTTATACCCTGCGCATGCGTGTAACTCCGCCCTCGTCGCCCGCCCATGACGGACTTTTCCAGGATTTCCCTGCCCCTTAACGATCGGCGCACAGTGTGAGACGGCGACATGTCGCAGACACAGGTGGCTTCTTTCCTAGAAATTACCGATGAGGAAAGCCCGGAGGCGGAAACGTCCCGATCCAGTCAAAAAAGATACAAGGCGACTAATATGTCTTTTTCTGAGATGGCGGAGATGGTGGACATTCTGCGGAGGAAGGATTACGACGGCAAGCATGGCCCATACGACACCCCTAATCTCCGGAAGTCACAAATTATGGACAAAGTTGCGAAGACTCTCTATAAAAAATATGGGGTCAGGAGATCCAAGGAACAACTCCGTAAAAGGTGGTCAGACCTGAAGCTCAGGGAGCCGGAGCAGTATAGGAAGCTTATAAAAAGCATTGAAAAAAGTAAGTTTATTTTACTGTGTTCTTTCACATTGTAATATGTATTCTTCCATGTTTTGCACCATGTGCTTGGCTTGACTGGTTTCACATTTTAAAATCTCAACTTTTCTGTTAAGTGGAGAGTCCACTTATTTGCTAAATGTGTTGAACAAAAAATTGCTGTTCTTCCCCCAAACATGTTTGGCACATATCCACGTAAACTACATGTGGGCATGCCTCATTTTACTTCAACAATGTTTATCTACACATTGTTGGCTAGATGATGTGTTGTAAGGAAATTTAGAATGTGAATGAAAGAATAAACTGTATTCTGGGTAAAGGAGATGACACTCCAGCAGTTGTGTACTCTTTTTTGTTCTTCATCAAGATACTATACTCTGGGCCACATGACCAAATTTCTTAACGGTGTCACACACAGGTGGTCCAGTGGATACCTTGGTGTTTATCCAAGTGAATTTGTGAGTGTCCTCAAAAATAACATGTTGCTTTGTTGAGTTTGCAAGATCTCATATGTTCATCTTGAAACTCAGGGCCAAATATCAATTGGACCCCACTTTAAAACATTGAGAATCCATTTTCAGGTCTAAAAAGTCTGTGGGCTAAAAGGATACATTTTTTTTTTATATTTCCATAGGGGAGAGGAGAGTGGGAGGACACCATGCTCATGAGACGAGGAACCCAACACCACAGAAACTCCCTGAAGATCCCAAAGCAGACAAAGTTCAGCAGGTTCAGGAAGCGGAGGGGGAGAAAGTGGAGGTGAAGGAAGGAGAGGTGGAGGAAGGAGAGGTGGAGCTTATCAGCACAACAGGTCAGTGTCTGTCACCACAACTTCAAGGTAAATACAGATGTAGGCCTGCATAGTTCTAAAATATTTTTTCTTTTTAGGGACTGAACGTGGGGGTGTGTCAGGAAGTCCAAATCCTCCATTCTCGAGGGCCAGCGCCAAAATAATCATTCAGGAAATCATGGAATGCAGTAGCGAAATGGACATTATGAGAAAGAGAATGATTGTGATTGAGCAAAAATATAAAAACATGATAGATATTTTGGGGAGAATAGTGTGACCCCCCCCCTTTTTGTGTGTTTTGTTATGTGTTGGAATTTTTCTATGGGATTTCCACCAGCCCAAATGTGAAGATGCACACACTGAAGACTCAACATGTGCTATCTGCCGTCACAGGATATCTATGTCCCTGTTTTGGGGGTGCAACCTCTTCCTCCCTCCTCAAGTAGGGGAGAGGAAGGGTTTTCACCCCCAAAGCACGTCCATTGATCCCCCATGATGGCAGATAGCACATGTTTACCCTAGCCATGGGATCATGTTGGAAGATACCCATTTGAGCCCCAAAAAGAAAGTGTGTTTCTTCACATTTGGGATGGATCAGGGGTAACATCACCCCATCTCCTGTTTGTATTTTTCACTGTGTTATTTTATTACTTTTTAATGGAAAAAAATGTGGCTTTTGACCCATGCATGTTTCTGCCAAAAAAGCCACACAAAACACCCCAAAAAAATCTTTCGAAAAAAAACCAAAACTGAGTTGCAATCAATAAAAACATTGGGGAAGTCGAAAAAAGGTGTGCCTTGTTGTTTCTATGCTCAATAGCAGTTCTGAAGATGCAAAATGAGTGTTTTTACCTCTGAGATTGGAGGCTATTTACTAATAAGGAGAAATACACTTGGCACAACTAGAACCTGGGAGACACATAAACCACAAATCAAAGAATGACAACACAAGTTTGTAGTAAATCAAATATTTTTGTTTATTTAAAAAAGGTAACATCAAAGTTCAGATGTGGTCTGGCATTGCGATGGCCCCCCTACCCGTGAAGTACTCTACGTATTTCTGACGTACTTCACGGGCACTTTGGGGGGCCAAGCCAGTACGGGCAGTGCTGAGGCCGGTCAGATTTATCAGTTCAGAGGGACCGGCCTCAGACCCAACTGATGACACATAATTTGTGGAGTATTTTCTTAAAAAATTGTGCAACAAGCAGCAGCAGTACACAATGTTGTTCAGTTTATAATCTGCCAAATTGATAGCTGTCTGGAACAGGCGGAACCGGCTGGCCATTATCCCGAAGGCATTCTCCACAACTCTCCGGGCTCTGGCCAGCCGGTAATTAAAAACCCTCCTCTCCGGGGTGAGGGTGCATTGGGGAAACGGCCGCATGAGGTGTGGTCCTAGTCCAAAAGCTTCATCCGCAATGAAAACGAATGGTAGCCCTTCCACGTTCTCTGCATCTGGAGGCAGTGCAAGACCCCCAGCCTGCAGACGGTAAGCGAACTCCGTCTCAGCGAATACTCCGCCATCGGAAATCCGGCCGTTCTTCCCCACGTCCACATACAGGAACTCGTACCGTGCCGACACCACCGCCATTAACACTATGCTATTAAAACCTTTATAGTTAAAATAGTATGACCCCGAACGGGGTGGCGGCACTATGTGGACATGCTTCCCATCAATTGCCCCTCCGCAGTTGGCGAAATCCCACCGCTGGGCAAATTGGGAGGCCACAGTCAGCCATTCCTGTGGTGTGCTAGGGAACTGTGGAGTCAAACAAAAAGAAGACATTAGTACGGTTTATGTTTACAGTGCAAGCAGATTACACACAAAAACATTGTTGACCAACATCATTCTAACATTATTATTTAGGGGAGTATTTCCTACCAATAAACAAAGGCCCACTTAGCAGATGCCTCACCCCCGCTGAGTGGACATTCTAAAATAAACTAAGGGGGGGGGGGCCTAAGGTGATTGTGGGGGATCCAAAAAAAGGCTCGACCACTCTGCTGAGCTTGATTGAGAACTAAAAAATTGGTAACATCTTTAGGGGGGGGAGGGAGGGTTGTCAAACTACGCGGGCAATGACCCCACAAAAAGGAAAATAGAAGGCTAGCTGGGTTTGCGCCCATGATAGCATGCTGGAGAGGTTAGTGAAGGGAAATAGGCATGGAGGGCCCAAAAAGGCCTTTACAGGTCAAAAAATGCATGGGGAAAATGGGGACATTACCAGGATATTACAAACAGGCAAATTTGGGTTAGGAGGGAAAAAATAAGAAGATTCAAAAACAATCAATGTGTGAATAATTCTTAAATATAAACACCAACACAATCCTGTGATGCCTATATACAAAAAGGTGAATTGAAAGTCACCATATATAAATCGATTAGTCCCAATCGTAATAATAGCGTGCTGTCAAGCCCACAACAATCAAAGAAATCTATAACACTCAATTATAGAAAAGTCTCATAGATTAAGTTAATGAAAAATCAAATGTGTAACAAATCCAAAAAGTGAAAAATTATTTCAACAAATAATGTTCATAATATATTGAAGTTAATTTCTTCAGAATAGTGCAAAGAGTTAATCCTTCACCAAATCTTCATGTGAAGCTAGAACAAATCTTCAACAAATAATGTTCATGATATATTGTGATTGTTTTCTTCAAAGTAGTGCAAAGAGTTAATCCTTCACCAAATCTTCATATGAAGCTAACACCCGAAGTGCACAAATAATAGATTGCGCTTACCAAAGGATGTGGACCTCTTTAGTTAAAAAGAAGGTCTTTAACAGCTTGAGCAGGATTGTGCCTGCACACATATGGACAATACTGGTAGAGAAATGTTGGAAACTCCTCCCTCGGTTAATTAGGCGGAACATGTGAAATACAAGCAAAAGGACTCCATAGTGTAACCCGTATTTATTTATAAAAAGGCAATAAAAATAATGTAAAAAACGTATGTTGCCTAGGTGGCCTCTTACATTAAAAAGTGCCCATCCCGGCACTGGGGCTGCAGGCAGACAATAGGGAGCTCACGGCTCATGGACTCCTGGAAGCGGCGTGCACCGAAGCCACCGTTCGCTGCAGTCAGGGACCCAGGATGGAGCGCTGTATGTGTATACCACGTGACCAGGCTGCGCCGACCGACGTACGTTTCGTGTTGATTACGTCTTCAGGGTGGCGTGTGCCTGGTCACTGGGTCACGCGTATTTATTATGAATGGAGATGGAGCATAATTGGTGGGCAGGACAAACGGCTAATCACTCAATGCAGCTGCAGTGCCGGAAGGAGCCCTGATAAACACCATACACATTCCTCAATTTTACAAACTTAAAATAAATAATATATATAAAAGTTGGTCTTTCTAATTGCCGCTATTTTCATATGTAGCGGGGTCCTCAAATTGATGGGATACACCTGGGCAATAGTGTGACCCAGGTGTATAATTGTGTTAGGATTCAGACCCCTTTTTGTTTCGTGGAGGATTGGAGGATGTAATATTCTCCTTTGCCTGTGGGTGGCGGGGTACCCACGGGCTTCAGGTAGAATCATCCCCTGCAGTGCTCCCTGTTTGGTCTCTTCCCGGAGATGGTATGGCTGGGGCGGGGAACCCGCCGGGCCGTTGAAGGGAGGAGATAAAAGGGGGAGACGCCCTGACCACGAGGTCGTCGTCTTGCGGAGAAGGAGGTCCTCGGAGGAGGAGGGTTGCGGTCCGCACCCAGGGCCCTTAGGCCTGGGTGCGGGAGATCCAGGAGTCTGGTCCAGGTGCCCATGGCCTGGTCCGGAGTCATGTTGGCGTCCATCCCAGGCACCTTTAGCCTGGGGTGAGGTACTATCTAGGAGGCCTGGGGCCCAGTACCTTCGACTGGGTCCCGCTAGGGTGGACTGTCCGAGGGTCCCTGAGCGGAGGGACTCGTACCTGAGGTGAGGAGGCCGGGGAGGTTACCCACTGGAGACCCGGAGCAGCACCAACCCGGTGACAGTGGGCCTCTGGGAACTCTCTTGGGAGGACACATCCCCCTGATAGGGGCCACAGCGTATCGAAGAGGGCTCCATTGCTGTTCATAGGGGTTGCTGGAAGAGACCCCATCCTTCCTGTTCTGTAACAGCCGGATTGGCTTAGGCGCCGCTGGTCATAGTATAGTGGCATAGAACTGAAACGTTAGGAAGTGCCTTGATCTGCTCATCCCACCGTTGGCAAGGTTATAGGTCCCAACCAGTCTGCTGTTAAAAGAACTGTTTATCGTGCTTTGCTATTGGAGTGCCAAATAAACAAGTGTTGGACCTTTCTCCGGTGTGTGAACTCCAGTTACTGGAAGCAGAGGGGAGGCTGGTGAGCTTGCAATTACAGACTCAGTGCATTCACAGAACACACCGGCCCGAGGAAACATCAGGAAGTGGCCTTCACCTCCCTACTACAATGGGGAGGACATGGGCCGTGGCGCATCTCACTCTCACAACCCAGGAACCCCTAGACATGAGTTGGTGTGCAAAACCGAGGAAAGAGGGAGAGAGGGTGAGGCCGCTACACGTGGGGGCTCGTGAGTCCGGGATAGAGTGTGTTCTAAAGATGGACTTGAGAATGTCTACATTTGAACTTTGCTGCCCAGAGGAGTTCCGAGCAGATCGGCCATATTACTGGCCAAAGTGCGTCCCTGCTCGGAGTTGTGGAAATGACCCTAACACGGGAAAGGCCCATGCGGAGGAGCGGAAAAAGGGAGAGGTCCAGCCGTGTGACGTACTGCACGTGGGGACTGTTAACGCACTGCGCCACGAGGCACCCCATGGCGACATCGTTCGTGGGCGGAGTCAAGAAGAAGCCCGCGAAAATGTACAGCTCATGGGAGGAGTCTGGCCAAGTGTGGGGATACACGTGGAGACTCCGGCGCGGGGTCAGTGCATGATGGAGCAGCAGATAGTCGGGATGACCTCAAGTGCCCCGTGGATTATGGTTCCTCACCCCACGAGAATGACTTCCTTTGCTGCCCCCATCACAGACACGGGGATAAGACTCAGGCCCCGAGGGCGGTTGGCTCTGTACACTTGCAGAGACACGGAGGCCCTCGGTGTGATCTGTCCCGGCTGCTCGGGACTGGTGGTCGCCCTGAAGCCATTCGGGCGATGTGAGGAGTGCAGAGAATTCCTTTTTGAGGTCGAGTCGTCCACAGCAGGGCCCCGGGCCCTTCGCCTCAACCACCTCACGGGTACCGCTACTCCGGAAGGGGAGATCAAGGCCTTTGTCGAGGTTCCCGTGCGCGCTGACCAGGGCGATGGACTGCCCAACAGAGAAAAATCCGAAGATGCTGCTTCGGTCGCCACAAGTTCTTTGCTTCCACCACCGAAGAGGAAAGTTGGCCTAGTACAGGCATCCTATGGACGTGGTCGAGCTTCACCCCGCTGCTTGCCTGGCCTGGATGGCGCCGGTCGAGATGGAAGTCCCGGACATCCCAGTCTTCTACAAGGGTCAGGTGAGCCAGGGGCTGGGACTGTGGTGGTGGTTGGAGGTGTCGGGGGCCCATTGGAGGTGGAACCCCCCAGAGAAGATGATTCTGTGTCCACCGGTAGATATCTGCCTGCGGAGATGTATGACACCTCCGACCTAGAGTCGCTGTCTGATTGCGGAGATGATGGCGAGATAGACGAACTGTTCAGCCGCAAGGGCTGGGATAGAGTGCCACTTCTTGCTTCCCGTGCGGTACGGGATTCACCTATGTACACAGGAGACAGCACGCCTCGGGTGGAAGACCCGCAGCTTACGAGGGAACCTACCCCTCCACCTGTGTCCTCATCTACTGTTACCTCACCTACTTTGGTTGTGGGGACACCCCGCGCTTCTCTGAAAGCGCCGAAAGTCATTTCCAGGGAGCTGGTAAAGGTACCTCGGCATCCGGAAGCTATTGTGCTGCCTGGAACTGGAGAGAAAGCCACTATGCCACCTTTGGCCCGCTTGCAGAGACTGTTTTGCCACAAAGTAGCTCGGGAATATGGGTGGGAGTACCCGTATCTGCCCCGGGACTTGCTGTTTGAGGTGGAAGTCTGGAGAGCAAGATGGTATGACGAGTTTGTGTGGGACAAGTTGAAGGTGCCTCATGCTCGCAGGTACCTGGAATGTGTGCCAGCAGTGTCTAAGAGGTTTGAGGATTGCAAAGCTGAATGGAAATTGGGGCGCCATATCCATGCTGACAAGATAGTCATTTGCAGAAGAGAAGGAGAAGATGTCGAGTATTCGATAGAAGCATTTGACAAACACCTGAAACCCCTGTACCTGCCGGATCCAAAGTTTTACTTATAGGAGAAAAGAACTCCTGTTTATTTCTTTTGTGCACTTGAACTTTCTGGAAGAGCCATTCCCAGACACGCAGGACTGTGCCCTGTTTTTGTTTTTGTTTGGGCTTTTCTTTTTCTCGTTGGAGACTTGGGGACTGTTGTGTTTTCGTGTTTCCCCTTTTCTTCATGTGCCAAAGGCAAGGACATTTGGGAATAGTGGCAGAGTAGGGAAAAGCTGGAAGAACGAAGATTCGTTGAGTGTCATGACCGCGGCGTTGTCACCAGGTGGCAGTGTTGCGCAACAAATGTTTGAAAATATTTCACCCACACATCACCTTGCTTGTTGGAGTGAGTGGGTCTCTCGGCTGACGGGCCCACTCATCCCAAATGACACGAAATTATGTTAGGATGTTGTTTTTCTTTCCCCTGCAGGAGAATCGTCAGTCAAGATCATTGAGAGTGGGTGGCTCTTAGACAGTGTGGGAGAGGGGCTGTGACTAGGCAGATGTTTAAAGTGTTTTATGACATAAGTTGTTTTATATGTTCCCCATTCCCTGAGCAGGTCTTGGCACTTGGGAAAAATTTAGAGGAACTGCCTCAGGGGTTTCACTCCATGTCACCACTTTATGGGAGGCATGGGTGTGCACCTGACGCTGGGGACCAGCGTCAAATTACAGGGGGGAGTGTGTAGCGGGGTCCTCAAATTGATGGGATACACCTGGGCAATAGTGTGACCCAGGTGTATAATTGTGTTAGGATTCAGACCCCTTTTTGTTTCGTGGAGGATTGGAGGATGTAATATTCTCCTTTGCCTGTGGGTGGCGGGGTACCCACGGGCTTCAGGTAGAATCATCCCCTGCAGTGCTCCCTGTTTGGTCTCTTCCCGGAGATGGTATGGCTGGGGCGGGGAACCCGCCGGGCCGTTGAAGGGAGGAGATAAAAGGGGGAGACGCCCTGACCACGAGGTCGTCGTCTTGCGGAGAAGGAGGTCCTCGGAGGAGGAGGGTTGCGGTCCGCACCCAGGGCCCTTAGGCCTGGGTGCGGGAGATCCAGGAGTCTGGTCCAGGTGCCCATGGCCTGGTCCGGAGTCATGTTGGCGTCCATCCCAGGCACCTTTAGCCTGGGGTGAGGTACTATCTAGGAGGCCTGGGGCCCAGTACCTTCGACTGGGTCCCGCTAGGGTGGACTGTCCGAGGGTCCCTGAGCGGAGGGACTCGTACCTGAGGTGAGGAGGCCGGGGAGGTTACCCACTGGAGACCCGGAGCAGCACCAACCCGGTGACAGTGGGCCTCTGGGAACTCTCTTGGGAGGACACATCCCCCTGATAGGGGCCACAGCGTATCGAAGAGGGCTCCATTGCTGTTCATAGGGGTTGCTGGAAGAGACCCCATCCTTCCTGTTCTGTAACAGCCGGATTGGCTTAGGCGCCGCTAGTCATAGTATAGTGGCATAGAACTGAAACGTTAGGAAGTGCCTTGATCTGCTCATCCCACCGTTGGCAAGGTTATAGGTCCCAACCAGTCTGCTGTTAAAAGAACTGTTTATCGTGCTTTGCTATTGGAGTGCCAAATAAACAAGTGTTGGACCTTTCTCCGGTGTGTGAACTCCAGTTACTGGAAGCAGAGGGGAGGCTGGTGAGCTTGCAATTACAGACTCAGTGCATTCACAGAACACACCGGCCCGAGGAAACATCAGGAAGTGGCCTTCACCTCCCTACTACAATGGGGAGGACATGGGCCGTGGCGCATCTCACTCTCACAACCCAGGAACCCCTAGACATGAGTTGGTGTGCAAAACCGAGGAAAGAGGGAGAGAGGGTGAGGCCGCTACACATATATAATAGGAAATAGTTTTATATTATTTGCAACGAATAATCTATGACAATATATAATACTAATGACATGTCAAATATTCTTTGGCCACTAGATGGAGCCCTCTAGATAGAAAACTATACCCATATGATTGCATATGGATTTAGATCACAATGTGGGCAATCTGACATTACATTTAAACATTGGGGAATTTTTTTTTTTTTTTTTTTTTTATTATGTCGGTCCGTTTTCAACTATTTAATTGACAGTGCATACCGTCCCCAATATTAAAACTCGTATTGGCCATTTAATATTGATGGTAAATTAGATAAGTGGTTTACACTATATATTAACCATATATTGGAAACATGGTTATTGGACCAACCTACCAAGCGGGAGACATATTTACCAATATATATTTATGGCTATATTTATGTTTGGAATTCCATGCTTATTAAATATAAATCTATATCAGGAGAAATTAATTTATTCCCTCATAATATTCCCCAGTGGTGTGTTCATGATAAAAATTAACCCATCTTGGATCTAGTCCAAAGGAAAGGAAGAGGGAAGGTTGAAAAACTGTTACCTTCAAAAGTGCCAAATGGTTCCCCGCTGGAGGAATGTCCATCACTTAGTCATTTGATAGGTAACAGTTTAAATCTATATCGATATTTAAACCATAGGGCTGCATACTATTTAATTTATACAACCACCTGGTTTCATTTTGTGATATGGCCCTCTTCATATGTGTCCCTCTCCAGTGATTTGAGATTTTATCTATTCCAAAAAATTTACAAAGACTGGGATCACTTTGATGGTGGCTTTTGAAGTGTCTGGACACACTATGTTTTGGAAAGCCCTTCTTTATATTCGCTAGATGCTCATTAATCCTTACTCTTAACTGGCGGGTAGTTCTTCCCACGTACTGGAGAGAGCAAGGACACTCCAGGACGTAGGTAACATGATCGGAATTACATGTTATCAAAGGTTTTATTTTAAATTTCTCTTTTGTCACATTAGATTGAAAATGTGTCACTTTTTTAGGATCTCCTGATTTTCTCGTCGTTCTACAGGCTTTACAACGAGTACAATGGTAAAACCCAGAACCATCCAAAAAAGTCCCAAGTTTCCTCGGGGGGTCTGGTACATTTCGGGCAATGTGGTTTCTCAGGCCTGGAGCCCTCCTATATATAAACTTGGGTTTGGATGTAATGGTACACTCTAAATCCTTATCTTTAAGAAGTATCGGCCAATGCCTCCTAAAGATAGTTTCAACTTCTCTAAATTGTCTGTGGAAACCCGACACAAACGCTAGTTCTCCTCCATGTACTTTTTTAGGCTTAGCTACCAATAGGGTGTTTCTATCTATAGAGGACACCTGGGCCAGCACTTTTCCAAGGGTCTCTATATTATAACCTTTTTCTAAAAATGTATTTGTAAGGATATCCGCCTGTACACTAAATTCTTCATTACTAGTACAATTACGTTTTAAGCGCATATATTGGCCCTTTGGCACTGCTCCAATCCATTGAGGATGGTGGCAGCTAGAAGTAGGCACAAATCCATTTCTATCGGTCTTTTTAAAGTAAGTTTTAGTCTCAAACTTTATATCTTTTTTGGTAATTGTAAGATCTAAATAATTGACTGAGTTTAGACTATGTTCTGCTGTGAATTTCAATCCATAGTGGTTTATATTCATCTCTGCCAGAAAATGGTCTAAATTTATTTCCGATCCATTCCAAATTACAATCACGTCATCTATGTATCTACGATAGAAATATAGTGACGGATTCCTATTTGAATAAATTGATTCATGCTCCCATTTATTCAATACTACATTCGCCACGCTGGGAGCATAGCGAGCCCCCATCGCCACGCCCCCAATTTGGTTGTAGTAATGATTGTTTGCCCAAAAGAAATTATTTTTCATGGCTAATTCGAGTCCACTAATCAGATAATTTATTTGTTTTTTTTTTTAAATTAGATTGTTTACTAAGCGCCCATTGCAGTGCTTCCAACGCATCTGAATGTCTAATGTTGGTATAGAGCGACTCGATGTCAGTCGTTACCATCAGCATGTTTGGAGTAGCTTGGAGTGTTTGGAGTGCCACTATTAAGTCTCTGCTATCTTTCAGATAGGAGGGGCTAAGAGATACTAGTGGTTTAAAAAAAACATCTAGATACTCACCAAGCCTAGAAAATAAAGATTCAATTCCGCTAATTATAGGTCGCCCTGGGGGGAATTCATTGTTTTTATGCATTTTGGGTAATATGTACATTACCGGTACTTTAGGAGCATGAATCATAAGGTAATTAGCTTCTTTCTGGTTCAGGATCTGTTTATATAGTCCTTCCTCTATCCAATTTCGAAGTTGCGCTTTTAATTGTACTGTAGGATTCCCATTGATAGGTTGATAAGTAGTTTTATCTTGCAAGAGTCTTTCCATTTCCATAAAATAATACTCTTTAGTTAGCACTACTAGCCCTCCCCCCTTGTCGGCCTGTCTGACCACTATTTGCTTATTTTCTTCTATTAATTTTATCCCTTCCCATATACGTTGACTGGAGGAGTACCTAGAATATTCCATATCTCTAACATCATCTTGTACCATTTTTCTAAATACTTCAATGTGATGATTGGACCCTTTTTTGGGGTTAAACACTGAATTATTTTTAAGGCCACTGTGAACAAACGGGACTTCTTTTGTGGTCACTCCATCATTCACAGTTTGGCTTGCAAAATATTTTTTAATGTTCAATTTTCTAATATGTTTTTCTATATCGATAAATAATTCAAACTTATCGATATTTTTATTAGGTGCAAATTTTAACCCTTGTTGCAAAACTTCTAATTCTTGATCAGAAAATTTTGCTCCCGCCAGATTAAATATTCCATCATTTAATTCATTCTTTTTCTTTTTCGTTCTGCCTCTTCCTCTTCTACCTCTCTTTCTATAGGCTCCTTTGGATGATGTGGGGACCTGGGAGGGATACGATAGGGCTCTTTCCATCCCCTCCCTTCCCCCTGGTATTGATTCTGATAGGGGGCTGGTCTCCCTCTGAAATTTCCTCTAAAATTTCCTCTAGGGGGCCTAGGTGGATAATATTGATGATTGGACTCATAGTATCCCGATCGAGGATCCAATGGTGCATATCGATTATAGGTATCCACTTGATATGTTGGTGGATAAGGATATGGATTGTAGGGAGGCTGATTGGATTTTGATTGGTTAGTAGTGGATTTAATAGCAGGCTTGATGATTTTTTTAGGAGTACTTGATTTGTTAGACGGCTTTTTAGATAGAAGTGGAGGAACTGGTATTTGTGTCTCTTGGATAAGTGATGTATCAGGAGAGGCACCGTTGTTCAGGGTGTCTTGCCATTTATACACCTTATTATCTTCAAAATCTTTAATGTCCCTTTGATATTTTTTAAGTTTTTTCATTTTTATTTCTCCATCATATTTTACTAAATGGGTTTGTAGGAGTTTTGCCCTGTCTGCATATTCACTCTGGGTTTTGAATGGTTCCATTCCTTCTTTGAGATCTGCAATTTTCGCATCTAACAATGCGTTTTTTGCCTTGCGTCTTCTCACCATTAATTGCATGAGTTTTTGCTCGCAAGCATTAAAGAACTGGAACCATTCATCCAGTAATTCTAAATTATCAATCCCATCATTGGGACCGACATCCCACCTTAATCTCCGAGGGGTGAGATTCTTACCTATATACATTTCTGAAAGATAGCAGAGACTTAATAGTGGCACTTCAAACACTCCAAGCTTCTCCAAATATGCTGATGGTAACGATTGACATCGAGTCGCTCTATACCAACATTAGACATTCAGATGCGTTGGAAGCACTGCAATGGGCGCTTAGTAAACAATCTAATTTTAAAAAAACCCAAATAAATTATCTGATTAGTGGACTCGAATTAGCCATGAAAAATAATTTATTTTGGGCAAACAATCATTACTACAACCAAATTGAGGGCATGGCGAATGTAGTATTGAATAAATGGGAGCATGAATCAATTTATTCAAATAGGAATCCGTCACTATATTTCTATCGTAGATACATAGATGACGTGATTGTAATTTGGAATGGATCGGAAATTAATTTAGACCATTTTCTGGCAGAGATGAATATAAACCACTATGGATTGAAATTCACAGCAGAACATAGTCTAAACTCAGTCAATTATTTAGATCTTACAATTACCAAAAAAGATATAAAGTTTGAGACTAAAACTTACTTTAAAAAGACTGATAGAAATGGATTTGTGCCTACTTCTAGCTGCCACCATCCCCAATGGATTGGGGCAGTGCCAAGGGCCAATATATGCGCTTAAAACGTAATTGTACTAGTAATGAAGAATTTAGTGTACAGGCGGATATCCTTACAAATAAATTCATAGAAAAAGGTTATAATATGGAGACCCTTGGAAAAGTGCTGGCCCAGGTGTCCTCTATAGATAGAAACACCTTATTGGTAGCTAAGCCTAAAAAAGTACATGGAGGAGAACTAGCGTTTGTGTCGGGTTTCCACAGACAATTTAGAGAAGTTGAAACTATCTTTAGGAGGCATTGGCCGATACTTCTTAAAGATAACGATTTAGAGTGTACTATTACATCCAAACCCAAGTTTATATATAGGAGGGCTCCAGGCCTGAGAAACCGCATTGCCCGAAATGTACCAGACCCCCCGAGGAAACTTGGGACTTTTTTGGATGGTTCTGGGTTTTACCATTGTACTCGTTGTAAAGCCTGTAGAACGACGAGAAAATCAGGAGATCCTAAAAAAGTGACACATTTTCAATCTAATGTGACAAAAGAGAAATTTAAAATAAAACCCCTGATAACATGCAATTCTGACCATGTCACCTACGTCCTGGAGTGTCCTTGCCCTCTCCAGTACGTGGGAAGAACTACCCGCCAGTTAAGAGTAAGGATTAATGAGCATCTAGCGAATATAAAGAAGGGCTTTCCAAAACATAGTGTGTCCAGACACTTCAAAAGCCACCATCAAAGTGATCCCAGTCTTTGTAAATTTTTTGGAATAGATAAAATCTCAAATCACTGGAGAGGGACACATATGAAGAGGGCCATATCACAAAATGAAACCAGGTGGTTGTATAAATTAAATAGTATACAGCCCTATGGTTTAAATATCGAGATAGATTTAAACTGTTACCTATCAAATGACTAAGTGATGGACATTCCTCCAGCGGGGAACCATTTGGCACTTTTGAAGGTAACAGTTTTTCAACCTTCCCTCTTCCTTTCCTTTGGACTAGATCCAAGATGGGTTAATTTTTATCATGAACACACCACTGGGGAATATTATGAGGGAATAAATTAATTTCTCCTGATATAGATTTATATTTAATAAGCATGGAATTCCAAACATAAATATAGCCATAAATATATATTGGTAAATATGTCTCCCGCTTGGTAGGTTGGTCCAATAACCATGTTTCCAATATATGGTTAATATATAGTGTAAACCACTTATCTAATTTACCATCAATATTAAATGGCCAATACGAGTTTTAATATTGGGGACGGTATGTACTCTCAATTAAATAGTTGAGAACGGACCGACATAATAATAAAAAAATAAAAAAAATTTCCCCAATGTTTAAATGTAATGTCAGATTGCCCACATTGTGATCTAAATCCATATGCAATCATATGGGTATGGTTTTCTATCTAGAGGGCTCCATCTAGTGGCCAAAGAATATTTGACATGTCATTAGTATTATATATTGTCATAGATTATTCGTTGCAAATAATATAAAACTATTTCCTATTATATATGAAAATAGCGGCAATTAGAAAGACCAACTTTTATATATATTATTTATTTTAAGTTTGTAAAATTGAGGAATGTGTATGGTGTTTATCAGGGCTCCTTCCGGCACTGCAGCTGCATTGAGTGATTAGCCGTTTGTCCTGCCCACCAATTATGCTCCATCTCCATTCATAATAAATACACGTGACCCAGTGACCAGGCACACGCCACCCTGAAGACGTAATCAACACGAAACGTACGTCGGTCGGCGCAGCCTGGTCACGTGGTATACACATACAGCGCTCCATCCTGGGTCCCTGACTGCAGCGAACGGTGGCTTCGGTGCACGCCGCTTCTAGGAGTCCATGAGCCGTGAGCTCCCTATTGTCTGCCTGCAGCCCCAGTGCCAGGATGGGCACTTTTTAATGTAAGAGGCCACCTAGGCCACATACGTTTTTTACATTATTTTTATTGCCTTTTTATAAATAAATACGGGTTACACTATGGAGTCCTTTTGCTTGTATTTCACATGTTCCGCCTAATTAACCGAGGGAGGAGTTTCCAACATTTCTCTACCAGTATTGTCCATATGTGTGCAGGCACAATCCTGCTCAAGCTGTTAAAGACCTTCTTTTTAACTAAAGAGGTCCACATCCTTTGGTAAGCGCAATCTATTATTTGTGCACTTCGGGTGTTAGCTTCATATGAAGATTTGGTGAAGGATTAACTCTTTGCACTACTTTGAAGAAAACAATCACAATATATCATGAACATTATTTGTTGAAGATTTGTTCTAGCTTCACATGAAGATTTGGTGAAGGATTAACTCTTTGCACTATTCTGAAGAAATTAACTTCAATATATTATGAACATTATTTGTTGAAATAATTTTTCACTTTTTGGATTTGTTACACATTTGATTTTTCATTAACTTAATCTATGAGACTTTTCTATAATTGAGTGTTATAGATTTCTTTGATTGTTGTGGGCTTGACAGCACGCTATTATTACGATTGGGACTAATCGATTTATATATGGTGACTTTCAATTCACCTTTTTGTATATAGGCATCACAGGATTGTGTTGGTGTTTATATTTAAGAATTATTCACACAATAATTTATTAGATAAGTTATCACTTATTAATTAAGTTTAAGAGTATTTGAGCGCCCCCTTTTTCATATATATACACTCATTCAGATAGGAGCATAAGACTCCATCCGCAGGGGAGCAGACGTTATATATAATTTGTATATTTATTTATATATAACTTTTTTTCACATAATTTTGTATATATTAATTGGCGCTGAATCACAACAATAGAATCAAAAACAATCAAAACATATAATGTGAGGTTAAAGGAGCAAAATTACCTTCATATAGTCCTTCTGCAGGACCTGAATGATGGCCGAACACGTCTCAGGGATAATGATCCCGAGAGCCTGGGGGGAGATGCCTGTTGAGAACTTGAGGTCCTGCAAGCTTCTCCCAGTCGCCAGGTATCTCAACGTGGCAATAAGCCTCTGCTCGGCAGTGATGGCCTGGCGCATCACAGTGTCCTGCCTCGTGATATAGGGGGACAGCAAATCCAACAGACGGTGAAATACGGGGTCCGTCATCCTGAGATAATTCCTGAAATCATCAGGATTATTCTCATGGATTTCCCGCAGCAGGGACATATGAGAGAATTGGTCCCGCTGGAGCAACCAATTCTTAGTCCATGAACTCCTCCTCACCCTGTTCACAGACTGAACTCGGGTTACAGTGGTAACTGCAACACCAAGCCCAAAGCCAGCACGAGCTCGAGAACGAGAACGCACTTCAAACATGGTTTTAAACCGGTCGGCTGGTCAGAACGCACTCAAACAGAACGCACCGTGGAACAGCAAGGCCTGAGAAGAACGACCTGAAAAACAGGAAACGAACGGCCAAGAAGGCCCTGCAAGGCAGTAACGACCTGACTGCACGCACTGAATCACAAATACAAACCCACAAGCACAAACTGAACACCAGGAAACGATCTGCAAAGCACGGAGACTGAAAAGCGCGAATCGGCTCTCACCAAACTTTTACTAACATGCAGTAACACGAAATCAGCAAAAGCAGCCCAAGGGGTGGCGCCTTTAGATTTGTTTGGCCCTTTTATAGCGCGTTGTACGTTTTGTACGTGCCGTCGTTTTGTTGCCGTCGGTTTTTAAACTGATGGTGTGTGGCCAAGACTGATGAAAAACAGTTTCATCGGATTTCCGATGGTCAAATCCATCGGACGAAAATCCATAGGTTATCCGATCGTGTGTACAGGGCTTCAGAGTTAATATGGGAAAAAAAGTGTCTCCTCTCCACTGATGCTTTATCACCAATTCTTGTTTCAATAAAAAACCCAAATTTTCAAAAAACATTTGTCATTAGGACGGAAAGTGAGGTGAACTGTTCTGAACAGGTGCACACTGCACAGACAGCAAAACAAATGTTACAGGGGTGATAACCCTTCCCTATGTTTTCCAAAAAGCTTAAAAATAGATTTTTTGCCTGGAGCTACACTTAAACAATGTACCTGTTCAAAATTACAAACAGATTCTACATAAGAACAAACCTACAGTCCCTGTCTTGTATGCACCGCCTGTATACGGCTGTTCAGAGTATATAGGGCCTTTTTTATTTTGTGTGCGGGGTTCCCCTTAATATCCATACAAGACCCAAAGGGGCTGGTAATGGGCTGGGGTAGGGGGGGGGGGGGTGTGATGGGGTAGCTATGCCATTTTTCTTAAAGATTTTCATCCATATTACCGGGACCAGACATTACATTAAAGCCGCAAGCAGTTTTAAATGGCTTTTTTTCCTTTAGAAATGTAATTTTGTGCAGGGACAGTTCTAAACACGGGAAACACGTGGCACTTCACAGGCATACTTTAGACACCCCCCAGGTACGATATTTAAAGGAATATTTGCCTTTTTTTTTTCACTTTATGCATCATTAAAATGACTGCTCCAGAAAAACGGCCGTTTTTAAAACTTCTTTTTGCATTGATACATGTCACCTGGTGCAGAACCCGGGTTCCCAAACCCTTTTTAGGACAATAACATGCATAATAGTCGTTATAATTAGCACTTTAGATTTCGAACGTTCGCATCCATTGTATTTAATAGGGTTCTAAAGTTCGTGCGAACTTTCGGTCCGTTCGCGGGTTCTGGTGCGAACCGAACCCGGGGGTGTTCGGCTCATCACTATTCGTCACGCGTTAACAATTTTTGCATCGTTTAAATGCTGCACATTAAAATCTTGCTTAGAATGGTATAATAATGAACAATGATGATCGTTTTTGGCTGCAGATATTCACACAGAGTTCTGACTAACTTTTTGCCACATTTCTGAATGCAGATCTCATGAATATGTTATTTTATTTTCTCGAGCAAGATCTCATAATTTAATTTTTTTTTTTATTTAGTAGAAATTTATTCAGATATGCATTTTAAAATCTTATTTAATTTCTAGTGATCTCCATTTGTTTTTTTATCCTGTGTAAATTTAACACAATTCAAAAATAATTATCTTCTATTTTTTGACCCATAAGGAGATTTTTTGGTGTTATCTTTCCCATTTTAAATCTAGCTTTAGAATTTTTGGAAATTACCTGCCTACTCACCAGCTAAATATTTAGCTTTAATAAAAACACATAGGCAAGTATTAACTGTAAAAATAAATGCCATTTATTCTGGTAGAGAAAATAAGAATAAACAAACTAGAAGGCAGCGCTGGAGAGCCTGCTGCAATTTGTGCAACTGTGTGTGGACACAAAAATTGGGACTTTGGGAAGCACAAACATTATTGAGCCCAATCTGGTCTTGGACTCCCAGAGGTCAGGAACAGCAGCAGGTTAGATACATGTCCCAAGTCTGTGGAACTACAACAGGCTGCCTTCTGTCAGACCACATTGAAGCAAGGGAATCACTTCCTGGTCTTCTTGCTCCGCTTCCCTGCAGCCTTTTTGGTAGGCTTCCCTGCAGCCTTCCTTGTCCGCCTGGCTGGAGGCTGTGCCTCTGGAGGTGTACTCATGTCAGCAGGAGGTGGTGGAGGTGGAGAAGAAGAAGAAGGAGGTGGAGGTGGAGAAGAAGGAGGTGGAGGAGAAGAAGAAGGAGGAGGTTGAGAAGAAGGAGGTGGAGGTGGAGAAGAAGGAGGTGGAGGTGGAGAAGAAGGAGGAGGTTGAGAAGAAGGAGGTGGAGGCGGAGAAGAAGTAGGTGGAGGTGGAGAAGAAGGAGGTGGAGGTGGAGTAGAAGGAGGAGGAGGTTGAGAAGAAGAAGGTGCAGGAGGATGGCCGTGGTCACAAATGACAGTGGTGGCAGTGAGCCTCCCCATCAACCCCTTATTTAAGAGGGAAATAAGCAGGGGCTCACATAGTAGCTGTTGTTCGGTTGGCATCTGGGCCATTTTCATGCCAACCAATGCCGCATAGCCCTCATCAGGGGTTGGTGGCTGCTGGAGGGTGGCATGTGCCTCTTTAATCAGGGCCAGTGCTGCCTGACTCACAGACCTATCCCTCCTGGCCCTTCTTGGTGGCATGCGGATGGGAGGCACCTGACACCTTGTACTGCCACTTGGACCAGCCACCTCCTCTCTGCCACTTAGACCAGCCACCTCCTCTCTGCCACTAACCCCAGCCTCCTCCTGCCTGACATTTTACTGCCTCTCATCCTGGCTGACCTCCTCCTGTGTAAAAAAAGGGACATATTTAGAGTTTGTTTTCATCAATCACACACAGGGGGTTATTTACTAAAGGCAAATCCACTTTGTACTACAAGTGCACTTGAAATTGCATTGAAAGTGTACTTGGAAGTGCAGTCGCTGTAGATCTGAGGGGGACATGCAAGGAAAATAAAAATATGACATTTAACTTGCACATGATTGGATAATAAAATAAGCAGAGCTTCCCCTCATTTTAGGTCTACCCCTCAGATTTACAGCGACTGCACTTCCAAGGGCACTTTCAGTGCAATTTTAAGTGCACTTGTAGTTTTCACTTGTAGTGCAATGTGGATTTGCTTTTAGTAAAGAACCCCCACAATGTTCAGCTCCTGACTGTTGCAAATAGAATTTCAAATATTTTTTAGTACTCTTATTATGCCTCCATCATTTTGCATTCATCTCCCAAACTTTTTTGCCCACTACTGTCTATTGCTATGTCAAACACTTTTTCTTGAATGACTAAATTTATCCCCATCTTAACATCTATTTTACAGCATTAATTTTTTCGATATAAATGTTTAGAAAAGACTATACCTGACTCCAGACGGACAGATCTGGGTCTTCATCCAGGATGGAAGGCTCCTCCTGATCCTGAGAAGGATCATCTTGGCTGGAGGGAAGGCTGGAGGGAAGGCTTGAAAGTGATTCCCTCGGTGTAATGTGGTCATTCAGAAAGGCCAACCTGTCGTAGTACCACAAATGTGGGACATATACCTTCCCTGCTGCTGCTCCTGACCTCTGAGAAGCCAGGACGCGATTGCACATAGTCCTATATGTGCCTCTCAAGGTCCCAATTTTTGTGTCCAGCTGCTCAATGGTTGCGTTGGGCATCCTGGTGTGCACAAATGGGAGCAGGCTCTCCAGCGCTGCTTTCCTTACCCCTTTTTTTTGTGGATCAGGTTTTTGGTCTCCCACAGAGCGGGAACCTCCCTTAACCGATCTATAAACTCGGACAGAAAATCTTTTTCTAGAAAAGCATTCATTGTTTCTGCAAGACAAAACACCAGACAAAAATACAAATGTCAATCACACTCTAAATTCGAGTAATATTTATGCCCATATATGCCTCTTCAATCTCTATGCAGTATAGGCCACTGATGTACCAAGTTAAAATCTTTTACCTTTGGTCTAACGTTCGGTGCTCTTAACTCCCTCCTCCGCACACAGAACATAGGTACGTCACATGTGTGTTAGCTTTATATACACTACGCATGCGTGACACACGTCGCCCGCCCATGACGTTCTTTCTCGATGTTTCCCCGCCCCTTCTCTTTCGGCGCGCAGGCGACATGGTGGAGTCACAGCAGGTGTCTGTGAATTCAGATATTTCTAACGAGGAGACAAGCCCGGAGCGGGAAACGTCACGAACAAGGAGGCGTTACAAGGCATCTAATATGTCCTTTGAGGAGATGGCGGAGATGGTGGCCATATTGAACAATTATGATTATGATGCAAAGCATGGGCCGTATTCCCACCCTAATCTAAGGAAGGACAAAATTATGAAGCAAGTAGTGAAAAGTCGGAAGAAGAATTTCGGTGTGAAAAGATCAAAGGAGCAGCTCAGAAAGAGGTGGTCTGACCTCAAACTGAGGGAGCCGGAGCAGTTAAGGAGCATTAACAGAATGCTCAAAAAAGTAAGTACTTCTCCTGTGTCCATATTGTTGTATTTCACAACTTGCATGTTGCTCCATGTTGTTGATTTTTATACTCTTGTACATTCTAAAATTAAATTTTCAAAAATTTTGTGGGCACAGTAATTGGTCGATACAGACACATCGTTTGCACACTACATACGATGATTTTGCAATTTCCATGTTTTCTAATTTTTGGTAAAATGTCTGTTTAGATTCCCTAAATGTTATGACATAGTTGTCTAGATAATGTGTTTGTAACTAGAATGAAATGCAAACTTGAATCAATGTAAAGGAGAGGGCACTATAGTGTGGGCCACCAGAGCAACCTTTTTAGGGTGTCCAATACCCTAGGGTGATATATAGAGCCAGGTTAGGGTTGTATATAGAGCCAGGTTAGGGTTGTATATAGAGCCAGGTTAGGGGATATAGAGACAGGTTAGGGTGGTATATAGAGACAGGTTAGGGTGGTATATAGAGACGGGTTAGGTGATATCGTGCCAGGTTAGGGTGGTATATATATAATGTGTATATATATATTGTAAAGTTTGGGGGTTGTTATAGCTCCACGGGACCAAGTGCATAAACCGTTTGATCTTGAAAAAGGGCTTTTATTTGTAAACAAACCAAAATAAAGCTTCATTCCGCACACAGGAAAACTATAAAACAAAGTCTGCTTGTCTTCAGCCCAAAACAAATGAAAGAAAAGGCACATACAGTTTTTGTAGAAAACTTCAAGAGTCCTTGTTAAGTCTTTGGCAGCTTCCAGCAGACACACAGCACATCACAACAGGTGCAAATCCATACTCATCCTCTCCACCTCTAGCACCACTTTCTGTCTTATGAGCGGTTTCCTGGAAGCCTTTAACCCCCTGTGTGCTGACTCCCAGTGGTCAGGAGTGGAGGCTCTATCCCACCCGAATATCACTTTAGAGCCTCCGAAATTCCGGGCCCCAAATAACTCTTTATCAAGACAAAGAGGACTGCGAGCCAGTCCTCTCTGGACTAATTCTTTTCCTGGGAATTCCTCACCCATTCTGGGTGACCTCCTGAACACCATCACAACTCCTTAAAGGGACCACAACCCAAATATTGGTGCTATATAGCACCTGTCCAGGACCCAACCTTGGCGTCCTGTACAATATATATATGTGTATATATATATATATATATATATATGAAATATATATTTATTTTCTAAAAATACAGTGCAAATTAAATATCAGGTATATATACATTCTACACATCAGAGATAAATGGTGATTGATGTTCAGATAATATTATTTACATTTCTATGCAAGCTCTATATTACAAGATACCACATTTCAATACCTAAATGATACTTGTATATTTTAGACCTGGTAACTTGTGAAATACCCTTCCGGGACTTCACGAGCTAGTGTAAACAAAATATTGTTTACCTTAGTACGGTCTGATCCTTCTCAAAACAAACAGATCTTCTCCTTACACTCTTAAGAGCCCATTCACACAGGGGCGGCACGACTTGTCCCGTGACTGTGCCGGGCGATCCTAACACGACTTCAGAGGTGACTTCAAAAATTACTTCTGTATTAAAGTCAATGGAAGTCGCCCTGAAGTCGTCTTGAAGTAGTACAGGAACCTTTTTCTAAGTCGGAGTGACTTGAGTCGCTCCTATTAGAACGGTTCCATTGTACAGAACAGGACGCGACTTGTCAGGCGGCTGAGTCGCCTGACGAGTCGCCCCTGTGTGAATGGGGTCTAAGCGTGCGCAGATAAAATGTCAAATTGCACACAGTTTGATATTTCAATCAAGATTTATGTTACATTTTAGAATGAATCTGTTTTAAACATATATCATGAAAAAAACATTGTACAAACTTAGCTTTAGCTTTTTAAAGACAGACAAAACTGGATGTCTTTTAATATTTGGAATATAATTATTTCATACTGCAGTTAAAAATAATACAACTCAAATTTGCTCTGCTATATATATTTAAATGGTTTTAGTTAATGTATATGCCAAAAAATTCAATTGCCAAACAGGTAATAATAAACAGAATAATACGTTACCAGTATTTTAAGAAGTCTGTCAGTTTGAGAAGATTCCGTTATGAGTCTCACAGGACTCCTTTCAACCTCCCTACATGTTTGCGTTTCAAGATCTCCTCCTTCCAGCTTTAGTCTCCAGAGAGATCTCTCCAGCTCCTCCGACCTCAGAGCCCCCGAGAGAGATTCCTTTCAGCTATATCAGTTGCTACTTTTATCTTACTAGAAAAGTGGGTGTGTGTCTCATTACTATGTAACTGATGACGTCAAATGAAGAGATGTTATTGTAGTAGGTTACCTTGACAACCAAGTATGCGCCATTTTGAATAATTAACAATTTTCACCACCAGAGGGCAGTCTTGTATAAGAAATTACTTCTAAGGTGATTGACATGACCTTTGCCCTCGGGATTAGTGAAACACAATTAATTGTCAGAAACTGTCAAAGATGTGTCAATATCCTCAGCCAACCTGGGCTTCTTAGATATTTGTCTTAGGAAAGTTTATCCCACATATTAACTGAGGCCATTAGTTAAATTCCTTGAAAATTAGATCACTGGAACTTAACTCTTAACTTCCATTTTACAAATACAGCTTCTAATGTCAATACAGCTAGGATCTCACATTTTGTAACTTTTCTATAATATTTTATATATATGTATTTAACGATTTATTATGAATAACGTATACAGATACAATATAACCATATTGTGAAAGAAAAACATTATTACAATATATAATACTAATATATGTGACATAATTCACCTAATTATGTATATAAGTGTTTCAATATAATAATACTATATACCTTTTGATTAATATCTTACTTGTACTTGAGTAATATTATAAGACATTTCACTTGGTCGTATTTGAATAACCCCCTTTTGTTTCGTGGCTTAATCCTGGGAATACTAATTTAGGTTTGCAGGCTCCCTTGAAATACGATTCTTTCCATACACAGACTCTAGAAATCCCCCCTTATCTATAAGTGTCAAAGACCAAAAGATATATAACCTGGGATACTGGTATACTTTCCTAAGTGTTCAAAAGCTTTGAATTACAACCTGGGGAGTCCCGCATAGATAGACCCACAGTCTCTCTGCAAGACATAAAACCATTGTCTATTCATGAGCTATAAACTTCTGGTTTCAACTTCAGAGGGAAAATGGCTGCTCTCATGTCAAATAAATATGAATATGAAAAATTATACAATATGCGACTTATATATATATATATATATATATATATATATATATATATATATATATGAATATAAATTATTTTAACCCCAAAAAGCCAGACAAGCTAATTAAGCCATAACACCTGCAAAGGGTTCCTGAGCCTTTAAATGGTCTCTCAGTCTGGTTCAGTAGGAATCACAATCATGGGAAAGACTGCTGACCTGACAGTTGTGTAGAAAACCATCATTGACACCCTCCATAAGGAGGGAAAGTCTCAAAAGGTAATTGCAAAAGAAGTTGGATGTTCCCAAAGTGCTGTATCAAAGCACATTAATAGAAAGTTATGTGGAAGGGAAAAGCGTGGAAGAAAAAAGTGCACAAGCAGCAGGGATGACCGCAGCCTGGAGAGGATTGTCAGGAAAAGGCCATTCAAAAGTGTTGGGGACTTTCACAAGGAGTGGACTGAGGCTGGAGTCAGTGCATCAAGAGCCACCACACACAGACGGATCCTGGACATGGGCTTCAAATGTCGTATTCCTCTTGTCAAGCCACTCCTGAACAACAAACAACGTCAGAAGCGTCTTACCTGGGCTAAAGACAAACAGACCTGGTCTGTTGCTCAGTGGTCCAAAGTCCTCTTTTCTGATGAGAGCGAATTTTGCATCTCATTTGGAAACCAAGGACCCAGAGTATGGAGGAAGAATGAAAAGGCACACACTGCAAGATGCTTGAAGTCCAGTGTGAAGTTTCCACAGTCTGTGTTGATTTGGGGAGCCATGTCATCTGGTGGTGTTGGTCCACTGTGCTTCATTAAGTCCAGGGTCAGCGCAGCCATCTACCAGGAGATTTTGGAGCACTCCATGCTTCCTTCCGCAGACGAGCTTTATGGGGATGCTGACTTAATTTTCCAGCAGAACTTGGCACCTTCCCACACTGCCAAAAACACCAAAACCTGGTTCAATGACGTGGGATTACTGTGCTTGATTGGCCAGCAAACTTAAAAATTGTGGTCTAGCCCTAAAAGTAAAGATAAAAAAGTTTGTGTATCACTCCAATATATGGCAATTGGAATGTGGATCCAGTCCAAAAAGTCCAGGAAGGGAGAGGAAATCAAGTGCAAAGGTAATGAGAGAGCCGCCACCAGCACCCAAACACACTGATTCTTGCCGTCAGTACATATATAATGCACATGTAGGATATTCCCAACCAAGCACCAGATGGAACTCTCAATTCCCAAGGTAATTGATCTTTCAAAGAAAACTTCCACCAATCCTCCTTCTATGGACTTAATTAATCAAGGTATGCTTGGAAATCAACAAGGAATAAAACCACAGCAGCTCCAAAGGCATGAAAACATGTGTGAGAAAAGCAAAAACACAGCTCATTGCGCAGACATCCCATCCAGCAATAATTTATTTTCAATGATGTATGAATGCACTCACATGTAAAATTTAAAAAATAGGCATGTAATTAGGAAAGCGTCCCGCGCTTCCTACCAGTAAGATGGAGCTCATCCGTCCAACAGCAATACAGCATTAGCCTTCCTCCACTGGTCCAGTGGAGGAAGACTAACGCTGTATTGCTGTTGGACGGTCGGACGGATGAGCGCCATCTTACTGGTAGGAAGCGTGGGTCGCTTTCCTAATTACATGCCTATTTTTTACATTTTACATGTGAGCGCATTCCTACATCATTGAAAATAAATTATTGCTGGATGGGATGTCTGCGCAATGAGCTGTGATGTCTGCGCAATGAGCAAGCACATTTTCCTGTACAAAAATTGCAGACCCTTCGGGCTGCAGTGCGGCAGCTGACATTCAAGAAATGGTCGTCACTCAGTTTTTGCATGCGAGTCTTGGGCCTCATGGTAGCCTCCTTTGAGGCAGTTCTGTATGCTCAATATCACACTTGAGTGTTGCAGAAGGAAATTCTGTGCAGATGGGACAAATGCCCATCATCCCTGGATTATCAAATCCGGGTAAGCCACCTAGTCAGGACCTCCCTGGTATGGTGGCTGACATCCCCGGCACTTCTGTCCAGGAAGTCATTCCTTCCTGTTCACTGGATGGTGATCACGACAGATGCCAGCCTTACCGGTTGGGGGGGAGTCTGTGGTGTCCAGTCAACGCAAGGTCGCTGGACCCCAGAGGAATCCCGCCTGCCGATCAATGTCCTGGAACTCCGGGCAATCAGGCAGTGCCTCTCCACGTGGTCTCAGAGGCTGCAAGAGCGTCCAGTCAGGATCCAGTCAGACAACGCCACGGCGGTGGCATATGTCAATCATCAAGGAGGAACAAGAAGCTCAGCTGCAGCATCGGAGGTTGCTTGCATCCTGAGGTGGGCAGAAAGGAGCGTACCGGCACTGTCGGCCGTGTACATTCCAGGTGTGGAGAACTGGCAGGCAGACTACCTGAGTCGCCAAATGCTGGACCAGGGAGAATGGTCCTTACACCCGGATGTGTTCCAGCTCCTCTGCCAAAGATGGGGCACGCCAGACATAGATCTCCTGGCATCCCGACTCAATCGGAAAGTATTGAGGTTTGTGGCCCGGTCAAAGGACCCATGGGCAGACGCAACAGATCGTTGGTAGCATTGTGGCTTCAGTATCGGCTAATCTATGCTTTCCCTCCCATGAGGCTCCTTCCTCATCTACTTCGCAGAGTGGAGGCAGAGGGAATTCCAATGATCCTGATCGCTCCAGATTGGCCTCAGCATCCTTGGTACGCCGATCTAGTACATCTGGTATTAGATGTCCCCTGGCGCCTACCACTATGAGAGGACCTGCTGTCGCAATATCCTGTTGCGGTTTAAAATCTATATTTAAGATTTAATATCTCACAGATATGATATAGGTTTAATAAGAGTTCTATTTGACAAGATTTGAAAGCTTTAACATAATGAACATATTTATTATGTATTTGGTAAAATCTAAACTAACACAAAGAAGCTATTCTATACAGTCTTAGACAAGCAGGAAATAGTAGGTTAAAATATACAAAGTATTTACATGGAGGAACATAGAGCATATTCCTCTGAAACATTAAAGTACTAACATGTAAGTTATAGGTCAAACAGACCTTTGGCATAGTTACCCCTTTAGACCCATCCTTCCATCAAGTACTGCTCCCATCTCCCTTTCTCTGAGTATATCTCTCTATACTGATACCCCATTGGTTGGCCTAGCTTGGGTCATGATTGGAGGGCTGACTCCATAAGTCAGCCCCCCTTTCATGCAAATCCAGGCGACTCTATGTGATCAGGAGATGTGCTTGAAGTTTTCCCAGGGTTAAAGGTGAGGCTCTGTCCATTGTATTATCCCAGCATGGGACTCATTGACGAGAGTGGGTTTAACACAATGGCATTGTCTCCCCAAGCTTGGGGGCTCCGCAAGGTCTAGCGTTTAACAAAGGAACTTGCAAGGGTGAACAAAAAGGAATATATTCCGAAAGCCAAATTAACTATATCTACAGCAAGCTAATTGAAATATATTTGGTTAGCTAAATGAAATATATGTACAGCAAGCTATTGTAAATATATTCATATTTACAATATTTTACCGCTCTTCAATGCAGTTTATACGTGTCCCATAAGGCAACAGATGGCCCCTTGTGGCCAGTTGAGAATATGAGGCTCGGCCACACCTAAAATAATGGGTCATGTATAATCTGCCTTGAAATTTGGAACTTTTGGCTTTGCCCTCTGAAGTGAAATAAAACTCTTAAACTTTCCGTCTCTACAGTTCATATGTCTGGATCCCAGTATTGGTAGTCATCACTTGTTCTGGATGTAATAAGTCCATAATAAAAATCATAAGATACCAAAACACAAAAAAAAAACGAAGGGGAAAAAAAATAAACATGAGGCTCCTTATTCTCAACCGTCCAATAATAATAATTTGTGCGAAAGTCAATAATGTCCACCTGGTCATGTTGCCCTTGCTTCTGGGACAGACTTCCATGGTGATTCCACTTGGATACAGCATACAGTAATGGTCTTTGGACCCACTTTCCTGGCTTTCTGTGATTGTACTTTATTAATGTGGGCAAAGTTAGAGAAGGAAAAACATGAGTACTTTTAAGACATATGCCTTCAAATGAATGCGTATCTTGTCATTCTGAGTATTAAGGACCTTTGATTAAAATTGTTATAGATATACTGTGACCTAATATGAGTCCCTTTCCCATTGACAGGTGTAAAAATTTAAATGATTGCTCCTTAAACCAGGTTGTCTGATTTCCATCCCCCATCTTTCTTCCTCCATTGTCATATGCCTGCCAGTAACTCTGCCCCGCCTTCTGCTGAATACCCCTGTGTGTGTGTATGACCCTTTGAGTGTCCAGGGGGATCTTGTTGCCATGGCAACTCACCACAAACTCCTTTTACTGCAGCTGTGTTCAGTTATACCAACCCTGATGGGTTAAAGCCTTGGCGGGTGCCAAACTTTTGAGCATATAGCTCCCTCCTTGGCTACCGTGTGTAGCTACTGTATGAGTCCTGCCTTTAACGGGCTATGGGAGCGGTCATAACTTTAAGAGGTCTCTGTGCAGATTTAGGCAGTGTCATCTAAGCAGCCAAAAATAACGTGATTTCAGAATGCGGATAAGTGTGATGTCACCAGGTACTTGTGGCTTCAGGGATGATTAGACTAAATTACTTCTTAAGTACAATTGTACTATACTTTCTGCTATTTGCCAATCACTGAGAGTCTCACCAGTCCCAGTATATCTATATGATCTTCAAGCAACGCTCTTTGCACTTAGTTATGGCACAAAAAGAAAACTGACCAATCATAAAAAAAAATACCAATGACCACCTATGATGACTGCCAAATATTAGAACTGTAGAGAGGACACTATGTCACATATACAAGGAAACGAGTCACATGACTGTTGCTAAACCCAGGTGTTACTGTTACTATTGTCATAGTTGGTAATAGCTACAATGACATACATTTATATAAAACCATTATCCCATGCTGAACAAGAGAAAAAAAACTGTCGGAACTTTGTCCCATCCCCCAAAATGCTATAGGGAAGTTTTATTATTCTATATCAACATTTTTAACTGTTTATAAATGTTGCCATATAAGGTTCCCCCCTACTCCCCTCTTCTTTTTTATTTTTTTATTTCACCCCAGCGGAGCCAAACTCCAGAATCACCCAGCAAAAAATAAAAAATAAGGTGATATAGGACAGAAAGAAAAATAGTTTTCCTTAAAAGAAAAAGGAAAAAGAGAAAGGAAAAAAAAAATAAGAAAAGAACTGATCCAAAAAAAAGGTAAAAACCCAAAATTCAGATTGAATGCTGCCCCAACCTTTAACTTCTTAAAGAGCATTGAATCTGTACTTGTGTTAAAATAAAAAATTGAAGCTGCCTTAAACATTGCAGCTATACAAAAGGCAATGCCCTTTTCTTCGTAGTGAAAAAACTACACCAAAAAGGTAAAAAAAAAAAAAAATGTTAAAAAGTAAAAGTAACAAAAAAAATTCAGATTTAATGCTGCCCCAACCTTTAAATTGTTAAAGAGCGTTGAATCTGTATTTTGTTAAACAACAAAAAAAAAATGATTGAAACATTGCAGCTATACAAAAGGCAATGCCCTCTCTCGGTAGTTATTAACATATTAATTGATATTAATTGATTCTCAGTGAAAATCAATTTGCAAGTCCACTAGGCCACAGAAAGTTCTATCAGAGAGAGACACTGTTTAATGAAACAGTCCAAAAAAAATATTTAGAATTTAGTTAGGCCTGACTAATTAATTCCATTCCAGGATTATCCATAAAAAAACAAAATATGTTTTAAGGTCCTCTGTGTTTTTAAAGAAATTTGACCAGTCTTGTTCCATTCATCCGTCCTTGTGTGTGTATTTCTTCCTAAAACACAAAACTCAAAATCATTAATAACACCTCACTGTACCTCTTCTGAGAGGTTCTAATGGGCTACTTTGCAGTATATGCTTGGAACAGACTTCCAGCAGAGGTAATGAGTCCATCAACAGTAAGTCCAGTGAAACCTGTACCAATTCCCCCACATATCTGTACTCTGACAAACAAAAAGTTATAGGAAAACATGGTGGGGTTTGTAAGTACTTACAATCTAAGAAGACCCCATGTCAACATTAAACCTTTACACATATTAACAACACATGCGTCAATTCAGAAGGAAAAAAAAACTAGACAAAACCTATAGACCTACTGAATCCATAAGATGCGATAAGGTAATGTATTATGTAGTTTCCACGTGTCAGAGTGAATGAAGCTTCACTCTAACCACAGGAAAGTGAGGAAAAAAAACAAATTCCTATATACTATAGGACTCGAGATCTCGTATCTGTGCACAGGTTATTTATTTGCGAATACATTTCAATTTGTAAAAAAAAAAAAAGTATAGATTAAAACTGGTACCAGTACTGAGCTCATTACAAACGAGAGAGAGAGAAAAAAAAATAATTAATCAACTAACCATAAACAGTACAAAGCATGCGCATTAATGTGATCACACTTATTGATAGCCATAAAGCAAAAATCTTGTTTACACATGGACCGTTCAAACACATCTATTCCCTCACTCAGACACACACATTTGTTTGGATTACAATTCCCTAGATTTTGTTTAGGGCTTTAGTAATTTGCAAATGAATTGCTAGGCGTTTCTGGCCACTGGGAGAATACTAAGGGACAAAAAGGAATATATTCCGAAAGCCAAATTAACTATATCTACAGCAAGCTAATTGAAATATATTTGGTTAGCTAAATGAAATATATTGCTGTACATATATTTCATTTAGCTAACCGAATATATTTCAATTAGCTTGCTGTAGATATCGTTAATTTGGCTTTCGGAATATATTCCTTTTTGTTCACCCTTGCAAGTTCCTTTGTTAAACGCTAGACCTTGCGGAGCCCCCAAGCTTGGGGAGACAATGCCATTGTGTTAAACCCACTCTCGTCAATGAGTCCCATGCTGGGATAATACAATGGACAGAGCCTCACTTATAACCCTGGGAAAACTTCAAGCACATCTCCTGATCACATAGAGTCACCTGGATTTGCATGAAAGGGGGGCTGACTTATGGAGTAAGCCCTCCAATCATGACCCAAGCTAGGCCAACCAATGGGGTATCAGTATAGAGAGATATACTCAGAGAAAGGGAGATGGGAGCAGTACTTGATGGAAGGATGAGTCTAAAGGGGTAACTATGCCAAAGGTCTGTTTGACCTATAACTTACATGTTAGTACTTTAATGTTTCAGAGGAATATGCTTTATGTTCCTCCATGTAAATACTTTGTATATTTTAACCTACTATTTCCTGCTTGTCTAAGACTGTATAGATAGCTTCTTTGTGTTAGTTTAGACTTTACCAAATACATAATAAATATGTTCATTATGTTAAAGCTTTCAAATCTTGTCAAAAAGAACTCTTATTAAACCTATATCATATCTGTGAGATATTAAATCTTAAATATAGATTTTATACCGCAACAGTGGCGACCAACGAAGTATACAGGACTGAAAGTATTTAATATAATAACAAAATTTGTGTATTAGAGAGAGGAGGAATTTAAGCTGAGTCAGCTTATCCAACCTATCTAGGAAAAATGAGACATAGAAGGAATTTAAGCTGAGTCAGCTTATACAATCTATTTGGGAAAATATAGGTAAATGTTTGTGTTTTATTAGTGGGTATTAGATTAACTCTAATATGAGGGAGGATACACCACATTATTTTTTTTAATATCCCGTAAATCATAATTGATATGAGTACTTTGGATGTACCATTAAAAAACGGTTAATTTAATGGGGAGGAGGTTCAAGGATTTTTGTTTTGATTTTTGATTGTTTTTTTGGAAAGAGGACACTAAAATAGGAGTCCTTGGTTTTGTGGAAAAAAAAAAATAATTTTACATGGCGGGAAAAATTTTGTTTTTAATTATTGTTTTTCTGCCTCACTAAGCTTCGTTGCTAGCTCTAACCAGTGTGAGTTTACGTGATGCATTGAAACCTACAAAAGATTTTGGCTTTTGTTGTGTTTTTTTTAACAGTGGGAATTTACAAGCAGTAATATTCTCATTGATGTCAGAAAGTACAAAACTGTGGAAGTTTTACTACTGAAGCTAATATCTGAGATTATTATTAGTGTAAAATAAAGGTGCAATTAGCATACTGTATTTTATACCTTGATTTTTTTTTTTTCTTCTTCTTTGGTAAACTGAATTGGGTGTAGCAAATATAGGTGTATACATGGCTGTGTTTACATTTCTATTGCCTACCTAGAGCGGTATACCTATGGTTCCTTTTGTGCGGATCTCAGCACTTTTGGGTTTAGACTTCATTCAGTGAAGATAGTGTATTTTAAGGCTGGTATCTCCACTCTGGTGCATATTCTTAGGGCTAGACTACTGTGTCAAGTCGGTTCTGTGGTGTATCATTGGATCATCACAGAACTTGTAAATCATGGAGAAATTGATGGCCAGGACTGCTAAAGTTAAAAATAGCGCTGAGATAATAAGAGCAATGGAGGAATCTAAAAACCCATGGCACCATGCACAAGAGTATGTGAATATAAAACTTACAGAGAAAAAATACAGCAAACGTGAGGGCAAGACTGCACTAATTTTTGCGGCCTGTTGGTTAGCTAATAATTATAGGTCATTATTATTGCAAACCATTTCTCTCAAGGAAGATCTAGAAATGGCCAAAAGTAATATCAGTACTCTAAAGCCCTGTACACACGATCGGATAACCTATGGATTTTCGTCCGATGGATTTGACCATCGGAAATCCGATGAAACTGTTTTTCATCAGTCTTGGCCACACACCATCAGTTTAAAAACCGATGGCAACAAAACGACGGCACGTACAAAACGTACGACGCGCTATAAAAGGGCCGAACAAATCTAATGGTGCCACCCCTTGGGCTGCTTTTGCTGATTTCGTGTTACCGCGTGTTAGTAAAAGTTTGGTGAGAGCCGATTCGCGCTTTTCAGTCTCCGTGCTTTGCAGATCGTTTCCTGTTGTTCAGTTTGTGCTTGTGGGTTTGTATTTGTGATTCAGTGCGTGCAGTCAGGTCGTTACTGCCTTGCAGTGCCGACTTGGCCGTTCGTTTACTGTTTTTCTGGTCTTTCTTCTCAGGCCTTGCTGTTCCACGGTGCGTTCTGTTTGAGTGCGTTCTGACCAGCCGACCGGTTTAAAACCATGTTTGAAGTGCGTTCTCGTTCTCGAGCTCGTGCTGGCTTTGGGCTTGGTGTTGCAGTTAACACTGTAACCCGAGTTCAGTCTGTGAACAGGGTGAGGAGGAGTTCATGGACTAAGAATTGGTTGCTCCAGCGGGACCAATTCTCTCATATGCCTCTGCTGCGGGAAATCCATGAGAATAACCCTGATGATTTCAGGAATTATCTCAGGATGACGGACCCAGTATTTCACCATCTGTTGGATTTGCTGTCCCCCTATATCACGAGGCAGGACACTGTGATGCGCCAGGCCATCACTGCCGAGCAGAGGCTTATTGCCACGTTGAGATACCTGGCGACTGGGAGAAGCTTGCAGGACCTCAAGTTCTCAACAGGCATCTCCCCCCAGGCTCTCGGGATCATTATCCCTGAGACGTGTTCGGCCATCATTCAGGTCCTGCAGAAGGACTATATGAAGGTAATTATGCTCCTTTAACCTCACATTATCTTTTTTTATTCTCTTTTTTTTTTTTCCTCCTAACACAAATATGCCTGTTTGTAATATCCTGGTAATGTCCCCATTTTCCACATGCCTTTTTTTACCTGTAAATCCCTTTTTGGGCCCTACATGCCTATTTCCCTTCACTAACCTCTCCAGCATGCTATCGTGGGCGCAAACCCAGCTAGCCTTCTATTTTCCTTTTCATTTTTGGGGGGTCATTGCCCTCGTAGTTTGACAACCTTCCCTCCCCCCCCCCTAAAGATGTTAAAAAATTAGTAGTTCTCAATCAAGCTCAGCAAAGTGGTAGAGCCTTTTTTGGGATCCCCCACACTCACCTTAGCCCCCCCCTTAGATTATTTTAGAATGTCCACTCAGCGGGGGTGAGGCATCTGCTAAGTGGGCCTTTGTTTATTGTTCGGAAAAACTCCCTTAAATAATAATGTTACTCAACAATGTTTTTTTGTGTGTAATCTGCTTGCACTGTAACCATAAACCGTACTAATGTCTTCTTTTTGTTTGACTCCACAGTTCCCTAGCACACCACAGGAATGGCTGACTGTGGCCACCCAATTTGCCCAGCGGTGGGATTTCCCCAACTGTGGAGGGGCAATTGATGGGAAGCACGTCCACATAGTGCCGCCACCCCGTTAGGGGTCATACTATTTAAACTATAAAGGTTTTAATAGCATAGTGTTAATGGCGGTGGTGTCAGCACGGTACGAGTTCCTGTATGTGGACGTGGGGAAGAACGGCCGGATGTCCGATGGTGGATCATTCGTGGAGACGGAGTTCGCTCACCGTCTGCAGGCTGGGGGTCTTGCACTGCCTCCAGATGCAGAGAACGTTGAAGGGCTCCCGTTCGTTTTCATTGCGGATGAGGCTTTTGGACTAGGACCACACCTGATGCGGCCGTTTCCCCAACGCACCCTCACCCCGGAGAGGAGGGTTTTTAATTACCGGCTGGCCAGAGCCCGGAGAGTTGTGGAGAATGCCTTCGGGATAATGGCCAGCCGGTTCTGCCTGTTCCAGACAGCGATACATTTGGCGGATTATAAACTGAACCACATCGTCTACTGCTGCTGCATATTGCACAATTTTCTACGCAAATTTGCAAACAATTATGTTTCATCGTTTGGGCCTGAGGCCGGTCCATCTGAACTGATTAATCTGACCAGCCTCAGCACTGCCCGTACTGGCTTGGCCCCCCAAAGTGCCCGTGAAGTACGCCAGAAATACGTAGAGTACTTCACAGGTAGGGGGCCATCGCAATGCCAGACCACATCTGACCAAGTATTAAACCTTTTAAAAATAAAAAAAAACATGGAATTCATACAAACTTGTGTTGTCATTCTTGTATTTTGGGTTTATGTGTCTCCCAGGTTCTAGTAGTGCCAAGTGTAATTGTCCTTAGTAAATAGCCTCAAAACTCAGAGCGAAAAACACGTTTTTTGCATCTTCAGAACTGCTCTTGAGCATAGAAACAACAAGGCACACCTTTTTTAGACTTCCCAAATGTTTTTATTGTTTGCACCGCATTTTTTTGGGTTTTTTAGAAATACTATTTTTTTTTTTTATGTGCGGCTTTTTTTGCAGAAACATGCATGGGTCGTAAGCCATTTTTTTTAAGTCTGAAAAAGTAATAAAATAACACTGTGAAAAATACCAACTGGAGATGGGGTGATGGTACCCCTGATCCATCCCAAATGTTAGCAAACACACTTTCTTTTGGGGCTCAAATGGGTATCTTCAGCAAGATCCCATGGCTAGGGTAAACATATGCTATCTGCCATCATGGGGGATCAATGGTCGTGCTTTGGGGATGTAAACCCTTCCTCTCCCCTACTTGAGGAGGGAGGAAGAGGTTGCACCCCCAAAACAGGGACATAGATATCCTGTGACGGCAGATAGCACATGTTGAGTCTTCAGTGTGTGCATCTTCACATTTGGGATGTTGGAAATCCCTGAGATAATTTCAGACGCATAACAAAAAACACAAAAAGGGGGAGGGGGTTCACACTATTCTCCCCAAAATATCTATCATGTTTTTATATTTTTGCTCAATCACAATCATTCTCTTTCTCATAATGTCCATTTCGCTACTGCATTCCATGATTTCCTGAATGATTATTTTGGCGCTGGCACTCGAGAATGGCGGATTTGGACTTCCTGACACACCCCCACGTTCAGTCCCTAAAACAAAAAAAAAGGTTTTACACTAGGCAGTCCTACATCTGTATTTACCTTGAAGTTGTGGTGACAGACACTGACCTGTTGTGCTGATAAGCTCCACCTCTCCTTCCTCCACCTCCCCTTCCTCCACCTCCGCTTCCTCCACCTCCGCTTCCTGAACCTGCTGATCTTGGTCTGCTTTGGGAGCTTCGGGGATTTTCTGTGGTGTTGGGTTCCTCGTCTCATGAGCATGGTGTCCTCCCACTCTCCTCTCCCCTATGGGAATTTACAACAAAATGTATACTTTAGCACACAGACTTTTTTAAGGCCTGAAAAGGGATCCTCAATGTTTTGAAGTGGGGTACAATTGATATTTGGCCCTGAGTTCCAACATGAACATATGTGATCTTGCAAACTCAACAAAGCAACATGTTATTTTTGAGGACATTCACAAATACACTTGGATAACCACCAAGGTATCCACTGGACCACCTGTGTGTGACACCGTTAATAAATTTGGTCATGTGGCCCAGAGTATAGTATCTTGATCAAGAACAAAAAAAAGTACACAACTGCTGGAGTGTCATCTCCTTTACCCAGAATACAGTTTCTTCTTTCAGTCACATTCTAAATTTCCTTACAACACATCATCTAGCCAACAATGTGTAGATAAACATTGTTGAAGTAAAATGAGGCATGCCCACATGTAGTTTACGTGGATATGTGCCAAACATGTTTGGGGGAAGAGCAGCAAGTTATTGGTCAAAACATTGGGCAAATAAGTGGACTCTCCACTTAACATAAAAGATGAGATTTAAAAATGTGAACCCAGTCAAGCCAAGCACATGGTGCAAAACATGGAAGAATACATATTACAATGTGAAAGAACACAGTAAAATATACTTACTTTTTTCTATGCTTTTTATAAGCTTCCTATACTTCCTATACTGCTCCGGCTCCCTGATCTTCAGGTCTGACCACCTTTTACGGAGTTGTTCCTTGGATCTCCTGACCCCATATTTTTTATAAAGAGTCTTCGCCACTTTATCCATAATTTGTGACTTCCGGAGATTAGGGGTGTCGTATGGGCCATGCTTGCCGTCGTAATCCTTCCTCCGCAGAATGTCCACCATCTCCGCCATCTCAGAAAAAGACATATTAGTCGCCTTGTATCTTTTTTTACAGGATCGGGACGTTTCCGCCTCCGGGCTTTCCTCGTCGGTAATTTCAAGTAAAGAAGCCAACTGTGTCTGCGACATGTCGCCGTCTCACACTGTGCGCCGATCGTTAAGGGGCAGGGAAATGCAGAAAAAGTCCGTCATGGGCGGGCGACGAGGGCGGAGTTACACGCATGCGCAGGGTATAAAAAGGGGAAAGAAGTTATTAGGGATGCGTGGAGTAAGGACGACCGGAAGTGAACCCACGAAGTGAACTAAGGTAAGAAGGGAACTCGGGCCTGCAGTGGCATATTAATGGGTCATGATTGTAAAGGGCAATATTGTGATAAGTTGAGGAGAATCAATTCTGATCCTTTTTTTTTTGTACTTGCTGATAATAGATGCATAAACTAAGAGAGCCGGAGGTGATGCTTGTTTTTATTGAAAAGTATAAGGAACAGCGCAACCTTTGGGAGCTCAAACACCCTGCGTATCACAAAAGTGATGTACGACGGGCAACTATTACCAAATTAGCCGAGGATATGAAGCCATGGATCCCAGATGCAGACTACACTATGATCAATAATAAAATCAACAACCTGCGCAATTCTTCTAAAAAAAAATTCAAGGAAGTGCGCCAGTCCAAGAGATCAGGAGCAGCAGCCGACAATGTAGTAAAGCCCAAGCTGTGGTACTACAGACATCTTCAATTCCTGGATGACCAGATCGAGGCCAGGGAATCTATTTCCAGCCTTCCCTCAACCCTTCCTTCCACCCTTCCCTCCAGCGTTCCTTCCACCCTTCCCTCCACCCCTGCAGAGACGGAGGAGGAGCCTCCCGAGCTAGAAGAGCCAGATCTTCACATCTTCAGCCCGGTATAGTATTTTTGATGCAAATTATTGTCCACTAAGTAATATGGAGTTGAACTGTTTGGCTTAGCCATAAATGATCCCACCCCCCCCCTCCAAAATAAACCAGTAATGAGATCAAAATTGTGTGTGATTGATTCCTCAAATAATAGAAATCTACATTTTATTTTATAAACAGGATGAGGCAAGCCAGGAGGAAGAGGGTCAGGAGTGTGACAGGCAGGAGGAGGCAGAGCCCAGTGGGACTCAGCAGGTCCCCAGGCCTAGTGGCAGCACCGTCTCCCAAGTGGCTCCCCTCCACGTCAGACCGCCAAAACAACGGCGGATGACACAAGTGGAGGAGGAGTCACTAAAGATGATTCAGGAGGCTGCTGCCATTATGAGGGCCCCCCTCAACCCTACGGAGGGGTTTAGCACCTATCTGGCGGATAAGCTGCTCAGAATGGAGGCGGGGCAACGGGCCCTCTGTGAGCATCTCATCTATATGGCCGTACACATGGGGGCGAGGGGGCTGCTGACTGAGGCCACCCATATCTCACATCAGCCCAATCCCTCTCCTCCTTCTCCTCCTCCTCCTCCTGCCACATCACCACCCACAGTGGCCCAGCCTGCAAGGGTGCGTGGACGGGGCCGTGGAGAGAACGCTGCAGAGAGGCATGGAAGGAAGGCTACAAGAAAGAGCAGGAGGTGATTCCCTGGCCTCGAGCTGCTCATCCAGAAATTGAAGGTTGATGGAGTACCACAGCTTGGGATGATGTATGTCTTTGGCTGCTGCTCCTGATTTCATGCTGTTGTTGATTTTATTATTGATCATAGTCAGGTCTGCATTTGGGATTTAATGACTTTATATTCTCTGCTAATTTGGGAATAGTTGCCCTTCGGTTTTTGATTTGTTTTTTCCAAAATAAAGGGAAATTTGATTTCAGCCAACCTACATGCCTGATGTGTTTTTTTGAGAAGTAGCAATAAGATTGCATAAATACAATGTGTAATTAAGAACAAGGGACACCAACCTCCATGATTTTTCTAAAATTAAATATTATGTTGTTCTGAGAAATTGACACACCAAAAAATGCACAACAAATTTTAAGAGTCAAAAAACATAAAGGTGTAATTTGGGAGGTCGGCCTTGCAGAATTTTAATAATTATTCCGAAGATCACTAGAAAAAAGAAAGACATACATTTGTCAGAACTCAGGAGAAAGTACTGCTGCCAAAATGACATTTTAAAGACCGTTCGAAAGCAAAAAAACATGCGCTGCATTAAACAAAGCAATAACTTGCAGAATGACAAATGTGCTCTCTCCATTAGGAACGCTAGTTTTACAAGAACGAGCGCTCCCGTCTCCTAATTCAGTCTGAGCATGCGTGGGTTTTTAAACCGATGGACTTGCCCATAGACGATCGGAAATTCCCATCGGTTTTTTATCCATCGGAAAATTTTAAAACAAGTTCTATTTTTTCCATCCGATGGAAAAAAGACCGATGGGTACCATACACGATCGGTTGGTCTGATGAAAACCATCCATCGGACGGTTTTCATCAGTTAAACCGATCGTGTGTACGGGGCTTAAGAGTTTCTAGGACAAATATGAATGCTAGCCACCAGCAGCCAACAATACAGGGGCTGAAGGCTGCAGACATTAAATGTGAAAAATTATCGCCATCTTCCAGCACAGGGCAGCGGGTACAACCTACACATATCATAGAGGGAAATGCAACCAGTTTGAGTATTTCTAGTGGCAACAGGAAATTATCCCAGTCTGGAGTATGTGTTAGTTCCAACAGTTTATTGAAAGGTGAGAGCTCTTTTGAAAGGGCCCCCATTTCTCATACAGCAAAAGTGGTTAATCAGGTTTTAGCCATTGAATATTCTAAGCCTAAAACCACACCAGTTATTAAGAGACGTGTTAATACTTTACAGAAGATAAAATGCTTCACGTGTGGTTTATTCAGCCACATTTCCCAGTTTTGTTCATCTTCTGGTGAAACGATATTAAAGCCAAATACAACAAAGAGGCGTGACGTGGAAGTGTACTCACCTCGCTGGGGTGAAAAGCCTAAGAAATATGAAAATACAAATTCATACATCCCTTCCTCAACTATTAAGGCCAAAAATGAGGCTTTACAGTATGAGATTAGGCAAATGAAACAGGAACGGGATGAGTTTGTGAAAGAATTCCAATCCTTTAAAAGAAGCATTAGGGACTCCTGGAATTTGAAAAATGGGAGTAAATTTGTCCATTGGGAACCAAACCAGTACACTAAAACGGAATGAATTGCAAGCTAGAAGTTATTTATTTTTTTAAGAGATCTGGGGCATTTAGTTTCACTAGATCATTGTATTGTTTGCTCTAAATAAGTAATATCTGTTTGGATGCAAGTTATTTTTTTTCAGGGTAAGTGAGTCCTGGAAGTATATGGACATATAAAGCTGTTCATATGCATAAATATGCGCCTATCAAAAGGTAAGTATAGTATTCCAGAGTGTTGTTTTGTTTTCTTGTTCAGTCCCTTCGTGGTCACCACTGTTGCGGTTTAAAATCTATATTTAAGATTTAATATCTCACAGATATGATATAGGTTTAATAAGAGTTCTTTTTGACAAGATTTGAAAGCTTTAACATAATGAACATATTTATTATGTATTTGGTAAAGTCTAAACTAACACAAAGAAGCTATCTATACAGTCTTAGACAAGCAGGAAATAGTAGGTTAAAATATACAAAGTATTTACATGGAGGAACATAGAGCATATTCCTCTGAAACATTAAAGTACTAACATGTAAGTTATAGGTCAAACAGACCTTTGGCATAGTTACCCCTTTAGACCCATCCTTCCATCAAGTACTGCTAACATCTCCCTTTCTCGGAGTATATCTCTCTATACTGATACCCCATTGGTTGGCCTAGCTTGGGTCATGATTGGAGGGCTTACTTTCATGCAAATCCAGGCGACTCTATGTGATCAGGAGATGTGCTTGAAGTTTTCCCAGGGTTATAGGTGAGGCTCTGTCCATTGTATTATCTCAGCATGGGACTCATTGACGAGAGTGGGTTTAACACAATGGCATTGTCTCCCCAAGCTTGGGGGCTCCGCAAGGTCTAGCGTTTAACAAAGGAACTTGCAAGGGTGAACAAAAAGGAATATATTCCGAAAGCCAAATTAACTATATCTACAGCAAGCTAATTGAAATATATTCGGTTAGCTAAATGAAATATATGTACAGCAAGCTATTGTAAATATATTCATATTTACAATATTTTACCGCTCTTCAATGCAGTTTATACATGTCCCATAAGGCAACAATCCCATACTCCATCCTGTTTTACAGTCACTGGCTTTAACAGCATGGCTATTGAGAACAAGGTCCTGAGAGACCGGGGGCCTGTCAGATTCAGTAATCTCTACCATGAGAAGTGTTCGGAAGCCGTCCTCTAGGAAGGTTTACCATCGCACTTGGAAGGCCTACATTTCCATGTGTGAGGAAATAGTGGCACCCGCGTCCTTTTTTGGTCTCCAGAATCCTGCTGTTCCTACAGCATGGGGTGGACCAAAGGCTTGCCTTAAGTACGATTAAGGGGCAGATATCTGCCCTGGCTGTATTTTTTCAGTGACCCCTGGCGGCTCACTCTCTCATGAGTACGTTTGTGCAGGGGGTTCGACATGTGGCTCCTTCGGTCTGTCCCCCACTACCTCCGTGGGACTTGAACCTGGTCCTCTCAGTGCTTCAGAAGTCACCGTTTGAGAACATTAGGGAAATTCCCTTGTTGATACTTTCTCAAAAAGTGGTATTTTTGGTGGCTGTTACGTCAGTTAGACGGGTTTCTGAGCTGGCAGCCTTGTCATGCAAAGCTCCTGATCTGATCCTCCACAAGGATAAGATGGTGCTGCGTCCACAGCCTTCCTTTCTTCCAAAAGTAGTTTCGGCTTTTCATCTCAATGATGACATTGTACTTCCATCCTTGTGTCCTCATCCGTCGAATCCTAAGGAGTTGGCGTTGCATTCCTTGGACGTTGTCCGAGCTCTGAGAGTATACTTATCGGCTACTGCTCCGTTCCGGAGGTCAGACTCACTGTTTCGGTGGTTGGTCCCAAAAAGGGACTAGCAGTCTCGTCGGGCACCATCTCGAGGTGGACCTGACAGATAGTGATTCAGGCTTACGCCATTAAGGGACGGGCGCCCCCCTTTCCTTTCACGGTGCATTCGACCAGGGCAATAGATGCCTCTTGGGCTTTCCGACATCAAGCGTCTGTTTCCCAATTATGTAAGGCGGCGACTTGGTCGTCCACTCACACTTTCACTAAATTCTACAAGGTTGATGTAGGGGCATCTTCGGATGCTTCTTTCGGCCGCAAAGTTTTGCAGGCGGCCGTTTAGAGTTGCAACTCCTCGGTGAGGAGCACTGTTTTGTTTTGGGGTGAAAGTTTACTGTTCCCACCCCTCATTTTTTTGACATTGCTTTGGGACATCCCACTTGTCAATAGGAAGCTGTGTCCATCCATGAACAAAAGAGTATATATGATTTTTGTACTCACCGTAAAATCCATTTCTCTGAGTCCATGGACGGACACAGCACCCACCCCTCCTTTTTTTAAGTTTGTACTGCTTTTTGACCAACTGATCTGCGAGATGCAGAGAGAGGGGATATACCCAGAGGGTCCGCCCCCTGGGCGGTACTGTATAAGGTGTGATGTGTTAACACTTTCTACAACTTTTCTGCCTAGTCACTCCTAAATGAAGGATAATACCCACTTGTCAATAGGAAACTGTGTCCGTCCATGAACTCAGAGAAATGGATTTTACGGTGAGTACAAAAATCCTATTTTCTTTCTAGTTTTGTTTAGTGTGGCAAATGTTTCAAATGCCTGTGAAGTCTTTACTGCTATTTAGGGCTTCTAGAGAAATTTACCCTCACTTCCTGTCCAACTCACAATGATTTAATCGGACAGGAAACAAGGGAAAATTTGGAATAGGGACACATCAAATGAAAACCCATGTTAAGTGCCTGTTGCACTTGGTACTTGTGTATGTATCCTTCTGTTTTTATGCTCAATAAACTTCCTTTTGATAAAAAAAAAAAATGAAAATCTATGAGAAAAAAAAAGGTCACTTGACTAGATGTGGTATGAACATTTCATGCCTCATACACACGACCGTTTTTCCCGGCAGGAAAACTGGCATGACAGTTTTTTGCCAGGAAAAACGGTCGTGTGTATGCTCAATCGCAGTTTTCCCGGCAGGAAAACTGCGGGAAAAAAAAGAGAACTTGTTCTCTATTTTCCCACCGCGATTCCCAGTGGACTTGTTTTCGTCTGGAAAACCGGTCGTGTGTATGCTTTCCCGAGGAGGAAAAAAACGCGCATGCTCAGAATCAAGTATGAGACGGGAGCGCTGTTTAGGGTAAAACTAGTATTCGTAATGGAGATAGCACATTCGGCATGCAGAAAATTATTGCATCGTTTTAAATGCAGCGCATTCTTTTCTTCGTTTAGAATGCGACAATAATGAAGTTGTTTTGCTGCTGATATTCACACAGAGTTCTGACAAACTTGTTTGTTTATTATTTATCGTGATCTCATGAATAATCTGTTTTTATTTGCAAGCCAGATCTCTATAATGTTTTTTTTTTTGTTTTTGAAGTTTATATTTTATAACATTTTAATCAAGATCTGCATTGTTGTGTATTATTTAAAAAATAATTTCTACTCATCTCCATATATATATTTTTATTAGTTTTGTGTGTAAAGTTACCACAACATTATTTATTATCTTGTATTTTTTACCCTCAAGGAGGTTGGTTGGTGTCCCTTGTTAATTACACATTGTATTTTTGAAATGTACCTTCCTACTCACAAACAGTCATATTTGAAGGAAAACACATAGGCAAGTATTTACTGTAAAAATAAAATATCCATTTATTCTGGTATATAAGAAAATAAATATGAAGGCAACGCTGGAGAACATGCTGCAATTTGTGCACCCTTTGGACCCCAGGGCACACATCAACTAATAGGAAACTAAAATTGAGAAGCACATACAGTTGGTATCACAATCTGGTCCTGGACTCCCAGAGGTCAGGAACAGCAGCAGATTACATATATGTCCCCAGTCTGTGGTACTACAACAGCCTGTGCCTACTGTCAGACCAGTGGCGGCTGGTGTTCAAATTTTTTGGGGGGGCGCAAACAAACTGAAAAAAATAAAGAAATTGCCGCCACTGTGCCTATTAAATGCAGCCACTGTGCCCAAACGCCACTAGTTTGTCCCCAACCTGCCCTACCCGGATACGGGGTATATCTTCTGAGGACATTTGGGTCTAGCACCCAATCGATATCTCCTCTTGGGTTCCTTTGGACGCTACGCTGTCTAAACCCGTGTTCTCTATCACGGACACCATAATTCCATGCAAGTTCCATTGTGTCTGTTTTTTTTTTCTTTTTTTTCTGTTATCTACATGTCCCCACAGTATTTTGATACTGCTCACAGGCCCGCCGACCGAGAGACATCTGTAGAGGTCAAAATGCCTTGTTTCAATATTTGTTAAAGTGTCATGGTCGAATGTTTGGCTCTCCACATCAGATCTAGTACTGATGCTAGGTATCTCTCTGCTTACTTGTTCCCTTTTTTCACCATGGGTCTGCTGTGCACCACTCTCCACTCCCTCTCTCATAAGAAACTGGGTCTCTCGAGCTCCATGTCAGTAGTCCCAGGGCTCTCAGGCACCTCCGCTATCTCCTCCTCCCTCTTTTGGGGTCCTGTATGGGGAGCCGTTTGCACAGTGAATTCATGCGGAAAAAAGTGAGGTTCATGAATATGTATGTTTTGGTTCTGTTGATTTTTCCTGTTTGGTTCCCTACACCCTTCCTTCCTAACCCACTCCTTACTTATTGCATTATCTCCTGCATTGTTTACCCAAGATCTAGCAGCTCACATAACCCAGATAACTCCAAACCTCAGTCGAGTCTCCTATATTCAACCTATGATACACTGATCCCAGGTCCTCTCAAGTACCTCCTTTTTAACATAGCCCCTTAGGGTAATTTCATGGAATGTGAAGGGTCTCCGTTCTCCCCATAAGAGAATGAAGATCCTTCGTCACCTTAAACGGTTAAAAACCGACATTGCGCTACTTCAGGAAACCCATCTCCACTCCTCTGACTTCCATCGTATGCAGAAAATGTGGGTAGGGACAGTCATGGGCTCAGAAGCAGTGGGGCGTAAAGCTGGTGTCCTGCTGATTCATAGAAGCCTCCCATGCTCAGTCCTCTCCACTAACACAGACGACCAGGGGCGCTTTATCTCGACCCGAGTTAAACTCGGGTCTAAGGAGATATTAATATCTAACATATATGCTCCCAACAGCCTGACAAAATCCTTTTATTGTCAACTATCCTCTTTGCTCCTCACCCCTACCCACCTACCCCACCTGATTGGGGGGGATTTCAATGACATTATGCACCTGACAGATGACAGGTCCACACCAAAACCATCTTTGGCAACCCCCTCTCCCTCCGCCCCCACACTGCTCGCGTCAACCATAGACTCCCTACATCTTTCAGACTTATGGCGTTTATCTCATCCAACAGATAAAGCCTTTACATTTTACTCAAACCCCCACAAGATCCTTACCAGGATTGACTACTTCTTTGGCTCCGACAACCTTATTCCCTTTGTCTCAGAAACTAGGATAGAAGACATTGCCATATCTGATCATGCCCCAATTACACTTACCCTTGATCGACTGGATCTTCCACCTCACCCCAACCTCTGGCGCTTTCCCTCATTCCTACACAACAACACAGACTTTAGAAATTATATAGGGCTCTCCTGGGAAGAATTCTGCTCAGCTAATGCCTCCCATTCAGGCGACCCAAACCTCCTCTGGGATGCTGGTAAAGCCTTCCTGAGGGGTAGGATCATATCTTATGCTGCTACTTTTAAGAAGACTGCGCTATCTAAGTTTAAGCTAGCCAGTACTAGACTACATACTGCGCAACTCAAATTAGTCACTTCCACCACTCCCGCTGACAGAGACGAATGGTCGGCAGCCAAATCCTCCTTCGACGCCTGGGCAACTACCCTTGAACTTACCAAAAAAGCTCACCTAGACGCCACCTTACACAAATTCGGGAACAAATCTGGCAAACTTCTTTCTAAGCTTTCCAAGGGGTTTTTCCGTCCGACCCACATTACCTCGCTTCGAGATCACCTGGGGAAGGTACACTCCACCCCTCCTGCTATTAACAAAGCCATGCTGCAATTTTACACGGCCCTATATGGCCCAGATCCTATTAACACAGAGGCTGCGCAATCCTTTCTGGACAAAATGCACCTTCCTTCCATCTCTCCCGTCCAGCTGGACTCCCTAAATACCCCCATCACGACAGACGAAATAACACTCGCCATTAGAAATCTTCGTCCCTCAAAAGCCCCTGGCCCCGACGGCTTTACTAGCGAGTTCTATAAAACTCTTCCCGACATAGCGATACCCATGCTTCACTCTGTCTATTCCGGCATCTGGGCTGGTGGCCCTTATCTCCCTACGGACAATCAAGCAATCAATAAACTTCTCGCAAAAAAGGGCAAAGACCCATTAGAACCAGGTTCGTACAGGCCTATCTCATTACTTAACTTAGATGTTAAAATCCTATCGAAAATAGTGGCCTCCAGACTAGCAGTAATCCTCCCAGACCTCATACACCCTGCGCAATCCGGTTTTGTAAAAGGACGCACGGCCACTCTGAATATTCGCAAGGTGCTATTAGCCCTCGAACAGGCCAAACAAGATCCCAAGGGAGACTATGCCATAATAACTCTGGACGCTGAAAAAGCCTTCGATAACGTAAGCTTCGATTGGCTCTCGCTCTCCAAATTGGGGTTTAATGGCCCCTTTTGTCACCTCATAAATGCCATGTACACATCGCCCTCAGCTAGATTAGTTGCAGCGGGACTTCTTTCGGAAGAATTCCGCCTTCATAAAGGGACCAGGCAGGGGTGCCCTCTATCCCCCCTATTATTCAACATTGCCCTAGAACCCCTCTCCAGATTCCTATCCCACGTTGCTCCCATTCGAGGTATCACGGTTGGCTCCACGGAACTGCGTACGTCACTCTTCGCGGACGATGTCCTCATTTTCACGTCTAACCCCCCAGCTGACATCTTGACAATTAAAAATATCTTCGACGATTTCAGAAAATGCTCGGGACTCCGCATAAACTACTCTAAAAGCAAAATTCTCCCGATCGGTGGTCAATCTAAACCCCCTTGGTCTCAACACTCTCTTTTTCAAGTTGCCACGTCACACATCACCTACCTAGGAATTAAGATTGGGAAACTGCCCTCTTCTCTTTACCATCTTAACTACCCCCCTCTCTTTGGCAAAATCTCTCAGGAACTGTCTAACTGGATGGATCTCCCCTTATCGCTCTTGGGAAGGTGCCACCTTGTTAAAATGGTCAGCTTTGCCAGACTATTGTATCCTTTGCAAACGATTCCACTATTGCTAAAACACAAAGATATATCGGCTCTCAACTCTAAAATCTCCAAATTCCTTTGGCATGGCAAAAGGCCACGTATAGCTTTTAGGAAACTGCACCTTCCCAGGACCGAGGGGGGTATTAGCCTGCCACATATTAGAATGTATAACCTTGCTTGTTTGATTAGGACTAGCCTTGACTGGGTGGCCCACCAATCCCGTCACTCCAATTATGCACTAGAGTCTGAAATGGCACACCCTTACTCCCTGGTGGCCCTCCTGCATTGCAAGTGGAAATCTGTCCCCCTCCCACTTCAACATAATCTTCTTCTACGCGACACAGCCTTGGCCTGGAGAGAGACCAGAAAAATCCTTAAGCTCCCATCCTACATCTCCCCCCCCCCACCTTCCCATCAAGGGGAATCCTGGTTTTCTTCCTGGCATGCATAGCAAACCTTTTGAATTATGGCAGGAGCATGGCCTTTCAAACTTATCCGTGCTCTGTGTCCTCACAACCGGAAAGCCCCTTTCTTTCCCGACAGTGGCTACCCAATTCTCCTTACCTCCTTCCCATAGGTTTTACTACAATCAATGTGTCAGTTTTCTCTCCAGTACCTGCAAAGAACCATCCCTGAGATTTAAACCAAGTTTCTTAGATCGGTTGCTTAAGAATGGTCACTTCTCTATCTCGGACATTTACAAGCCTCTTCTACATGACTCCTCCCCACCTCCCAAGTCATCTTCTATAGCCAACTGGAGCAAAGATTTCCCAGACCCTAACCTTATGGAAAAGATTCTGTCTGGCCTCCAAAGAGTTCTCCGTTTAACACCTAATGAAACATGGAGTGAAACGCAGCTAAAAATTGCTCACCGTGTATATATTCCCTTCCTCTCTCCCAAATCCAAGACGGAGGGAACTTCATGCCCCCTATGTTCAGTTACCAGACCTTCGCTTTCTCACCGCTTTTGGTCTTGCTCCTTCATCTCCTCGTTTTGGGATCAAGTTATTCTCTACATCTTCGAAGTCACACTATTCACATTCCCCAAAGACCCTTTTCTCTTAATTTTTGGATATTGGGACCCCTACTGCTACCATGGTCGCCCTCCTCATCTAAAGCCGCATCCCCCAAGGGGGCCGCCCCAAACTCTCCCTCAAAGTATTGGATCCTGCTATGCCTACTCATCGCAAGGAGACTCATCCTCAGACATTGGATTTCACCTCAAAGTCCACCCATCTCCCAACTCAAAAAGGATTGTCTTAGTCTTCTATACAGAGAACGACTCCTCACGGACTTTAAAGACCCCAAATCCAGATTTCATTTTCTCAATAGATGGCACTTGTTCATCTCTTCAGCTCTATCTCCAGACGACCAACTGGATCTTCACACGTTTTCCTTCTCATATGATGAGCCAATCCCTGAGGATACGTAATCTGTAATCCGTAAAGTCTTTCCTGGATATCATTTTTATTCAGTATTACTACGCTTGGTGGACTCTTTTGGAGTCCCTATATGACGTTGAATCCTCTTAAGCCTGCAAGTCTCCCCCCCCACTGTGTTTTTCCTTGTTGTACCCCCCCCCGTCTATTAGAATTTTATCAGGGGTTAGCATTCCGATCCATCCAGTCTTCTGTTTTCTGCCTTATCTAGATTGTTTATTTGCCTGTGTACATTGAGCAGATAGACACTGTCTGATTTCACTGCTTCACAAATCTCGTTAGGTAGAGATTCCATGGATCAAAAGACTGCTCTGCAACCCCACAACGTTAGTTGGTTTTGTCTTTCTTTAATTACCTTCCTGTGTTCATCAACTGTTCAATCTTACTGACATGTGTGCTACTTTCAGATCTTTGTTTGTTAGATCTCGTGCAGTTTCTGTAAAAATAACTGACAATGATCTGTAAATATGTCTTTATACTTTTTTCTTCCCCAATAAAAACATAAAAAAAAAAAACAACTCTTAAAGGGCCCTTTTTTTTTTTTTTTTGGTGACCCAAGTGGGCTTTTGGCAGGAAGAGAAGGAAAAGGAGAAGGAGGTGGAGGAGGATGGCCGACCTCCGCAAGGTCAGTAAATTGGGTAAGTTGGCCCATCAAACCCCTGTTTATGGCCTTACATACAATGTTCTCACAGAGGAGGCGTTGGCCCATCTCCATCCTCTTCATCTTGGCTGCCATTAGGGCGCCATAGTCCTCTTCAGTGGTAGGGGGGTCTCTGAGGACCAAAGTAGCCTCCCTAATGAGGGAAAGTGCATCCTCTTCTGTGTACCTACCCCTCTTGGCCCTTCTTTTTGGAAGGCAGATGGGAGGCATCTGAGACCTTGTTCAACCTCTGGGCCCGGCCACCTCCTGTCTGCCACTGGGTCCGGCCACCTCCAGTCTGCCACTGGGCCCGGCCACCTCCAGTCTGCCACTGGGCCCGGCCACCTCCAGTCTGCCACTGGGCCCGGCCACCTCCTGTCTGCCACTGGGCCCGGCCACCTCCTGTCTGCCACTGGGCCCAGCCACCTCCTGGCTGACACTGGCCCCTGCCTCCTCCTGGCTGACACTGGCCCCTGCCTCCACCTGGCTGACACTGCCCCTGCCTCCTCCTGGCTGGCAGATGGGAGGCATCTGAGACCTTGTTCTGCCTCTGGGCCCGGCCACCTCCTGTCTGCCACTGGGCCCGGCCACCTCCAGTCTGCCACTGGGCCCGGCCACCTCCTGTCTGCCACTGGGCCCGGCCACCTCCTGGCTGACACTGGCCCCTGCCTCCTCCTGGCTGACACTGGCCCCTGCCTCCACCTAGCTGACACTGCCCCCTGCCTCCTCCTGGCTGCCAATTTCCAGCCCCTCGTCCTGGCTGAGGTCATCCTGTGTATAAAAAAGGGACCTAGTTTTATTTGTTTTATCAATCACACACAATTTTCATCTCATGACTGTTGAAAATTGAATGGTAATAAATAGAAAAGACTATCATTCTGACCCCAGCAGTTTTCATTCTTGTCACAATCATTTTTGGCCACTACTGTCTATTGATATGTACAACAGTTTTTTTGCAAACATTAATTTTTCTCAATATATTAACATCTATTTCACATCATTAATTTTAGGACAGGAAAGATTTAGTAAAATACTATACCGGGCTAAAGAAGTCCTTATCCGGTCCTTCCAGGAGATAAGGTTGATCCTCTGATGGCTCATCTAGGCTGGATGGAAGGCTGGAGGGAAGGCTGACGGAAAGGCTAGAAAGTAATGGCCTCACTTCCAGATGGTCGTTCAAAAATTCCAATTTGTTGTAGTACCACAGAGTAGGCACATACACATCAGCTGCTGCTGCTCCTGACCTCTGTGACTCCAGGACCTTATTGCGATACTTCCTGTATGTGCCCCTCAAGGTCTCAATTTTAGTGTCCACTTCATGGAGGGTTGCACTGGGGACCCGTGTCTGCACAAATTGGAGCATGGTCTCCATCGCTGCCTTCCTTGATCCTCTTTTTTTGAACTTTTAGTTTCCCAAAGAGCAGGAAGCTCCCTGTACCTGTCCAGAAACTCACACATGAAATCTGGATCCTTAAATATATTCATATATTCTGTGAAAACACAAGACAAAAATACTAATGTGAGTCCAGACTCGACTAATCTTTATCCCCATATATAAGCCACAATATCAAAGCAGTATAGGCCACTGATGACCCAAGTTAAAATGTTACCTTCGATCTCACGTTCAGCGCTTACTCCTTCCTCCGCACACAGAACGTAGTCACGACACATGCGTGTTAGCTTTATACACACTGCACATGCGTGAAACTCCGCACACGTCGTCCGCCCATGACGTTCTTTCTAGAATATTCCCTGCCCTCTTTTGGCGCACAGTGAGAGACGACATGGCGGAGTCACAGCAGGTGTCTGATAATTCTACTAACGACAAGACAAGCCCGGAGCCAGAAACGTCACGATCAAGGAGGAGATATAAGGCCTCAAATATGTCCTTTGCAGAGATGGTGGAGATGGACATCTTGAAGCGGATGAATTATGATGGAAAGCATGGGCTGTATACATACCCTAATTTGAGAAAGGCCAAGTTTATAAAGAAAGTTGTGAGGAGTCTGCACCCGACTTTTGGGGTATGATGATCCAAGGAGCAGCTGAGGAAACGCTGGTCAGACCTTAAACTGAGGGAGCAGGATCAGTATCTGAGGATAAAGAGAATGCTCAAAAAAAGTAAGTATTTGTCCTGTGTTCAGGCTATTATTATTACTTGCATGTGGCTCCATGTGCTTTACTTTACTTTTACTGTTGTTAACCGGTCGGAGTAAACATCGTTCGGCCACTACTAATATGATGTTGTTGCAGATACAGGGTTAACTACTTTTGGTAATGTTAATTGGTCTGAATTTAAGTTTAGTTCATTGTTGTCTAGATTTGTTTGTAACTAGAAGGAAATTCAAATTAGATTCAGTGTAAAGGAGAAGACACTCAGCAGCTGTTTACACATCTGGACTCCACCAGAACAACCTTTTTAGGGTGTCCCACACAGGTGCTCCAGTGGATATTTGGGGGGTCTCCATGTGTGAAACTTGGCCCCAAAAGCAAAGTATTCCATCTTTGGTAAGGGAAATTATCATGTCTTCAGCTTGGAACAGACAATTGTACCCCACTTCCAAGCAATGTTTCATATTCCTCTTTCTGGCCTCAAATATCTTTGTGTTAAGTATACATTTTTTAACATTCTCATAGGGGAACAAAGACTCGGAGGACACCACTCAAAGGACACCAGGAACTCCACACCTCCTAAAGAAGGGGACCAGAGAGAACCCCAACAAGATGAAGAGGTGGAGGAAGGAGAGGTGGGTGACGTGGTAGAAATTGTCACCACAACAGGTCAGTGTCTGTCACCACAGCTTCAGGTAAGAGACGTAGGCCTGCATCTTTATAATACCATTTTTATTTGATATTTTTAGGTGATGAACATGTTGGTGAACAAGAAACTCCTCGTTTCTCAAGTGCTAGTGCACAAATTTTAATCAAGGAAATCATGGCGTATTGTCAAGAACTAGACAACATGATGAAGAATATAAATCAAAAATTTAAGAACATGATTGATGTTTTGGGGCGAATATAAAGGAAAAAAAACACCCCTTTTGTTCTTTTATGCAGTTGTATAATATTTTACTACTTTCTTCCATCCAAATTTAGAAAATGCACACAGTGTGTCAACATGTGCTATCTGCCATCAGGGGATATCAATGTACGTGTTTTGGGGGTGCAACCCCTTCCTCGCATCTCAAGTAGGTGAGAGGAAGGGGGTTGCACCCCCAAAACACGTCTATTGATCCCCCATGATGGCAGATGGCACATGCTGACATTAGGAATGGGATCAGGAAGGAAATCCACATTTCACATCCATATTTGTGTTCATCTTCTAAATTTGGCTTGGACAGGGGTGACAGCACCCCATATAATGAAGGCAACATCAACACCTTGTTGACATTCTAGAATGTCGGATTTGGCCTTCACATTTTGTACGTTGAACTTTGTAAGTTCCAGAGTTTTGTATGTTTTATGTTTGGAAACATGCCTGTTAATGCAAACAAAACCCCCAAAAATTTTACATAAATAAACAGTTGTATATATATATTTTTTTTTTATAAACGCACATTTGAATGTGCACGTAGTAAAATGTTGAAAATCTACAAGGTGTGGCTTCTTCTTTCTATGGTCAATATTTTTTTTTACATTCATTTGTTGTTTACAGTGTCAATGGGGGTTCTTTACTAAAGGAAAATCCACTTGGCACTACAAGTGCACTAGGAGAACCTAGAAGACAGCTAAATAAAAGAAACAAGCAATAACACAAAATCAAGATGTTTTCAGGACAAAATGTGATTTTTATTTTAGGAATAATCACGATTCTTCTGGCATAGCAATTGCCCCCTACCCATGAAATAGTTAACATAGCTTTGCTGCACATCACGGGCGCTTTGGGGGGGGCAAGCCAGTAGGGACAGCTTCCAGGGACGGATTTGGTCCAGAAGTGCGGAGAAATACATCTGGGAAAAGACTCTGCTATCGGACATCTGGCCATTTTTCCCCATGTCCACATAAAGAAATTCGTAGGTCGCCGACACCACCGCCATTATCACTATACTGTGGAACCCCTTGTAATTATAGTAATAAGACCCCGAATGGGGTGGTGGAACAATGCGGACATGCTTCCCATCTATTGCCCCTCCACAGTTGGGAAAGTCCCACCGCTGGGCAAACTGGGATGCCACATTCTGCCATTCCTGTGGCGTTGAAGGAAACTGTGGAGTGAAAGATAAAAATAATATATTAGTACTTTTGCACATAACATTGAAAGCAGATTATAAAAAAACATTCTTGGCCAAAATCTGTATAACATTTATTTTAAGGAGGGTTTAAAGACAAAAATAAATTTTTCACTTATCAGATTCCTCACCCCCTCTGATGGACCACTGTAAAAATTTGAGGGGGGGGTTCTAGATGAGTTTGGGGTCCTCAAAAAAAAGGCTCTGGCACTCTGTGTGAATTTAATGATCCAAAAAACATTTGTACACATTTTAGGGGGTGTTTAGGGTAAAGCACTACAATGGAGCTGACAAAATAAATTGTTCACACACTAGGCTAGGTGTGTATGGGCCCAGGATAGCATGCTGGAGAGGTTAGTAAAGGGAAATATGCAAATAGGCCAAAAAAAGAGCATTAAAAGCTTACAGCATGCAAGGGGACAAAGGGAACATTCACAGCATATTACAATCATGGTAATTAGGAAATGATGAAAGAAATACAATACATTAGCATACACGAATTACATAGAATGTGATGTTAAAGGAGAAAACTTACCTTAATATAGTCCTCCTGCAGAACTTGGATGATGGCAGAACAGGTCTCTGGTATAATGATCCCCAGAGCCTGGGGGGAGATGCCTGTTGAGAACTTGAGGTCCTGCAGGCTTCTCCCAGTCGCCAGGTAACGTGGCAACTAGCCTCTGCTCGGCAGTGATGGCTTCACACTTGATGGTGTCCTGCCTAATGATATAGGGGGACACCAAAGCCAACAGACGGTGAAAAACGGGGTCCGTCGTCCGGAGATAATTCCTGAAGTCATCAGGGTTATTCTCCTGGATCTCCCGCAGCAGAGGCATGTGACAGGACTGGTCACGCTGGAGCAACCAATTATTGGTCCATGAACTCCTCACCACCCTGTTAATGGACTGGACTTGGGTTAAAGCATAAACACCCAAACCAAGCCTCAGCACAGCACGAACTCTACGAGGAGTACGTACACGCAACATGGCTAGAAAACGGTCGGCTGGTCAGAACGAACTAACAGAACGCACTGAAGAACAGCAAGGCCTATGAAGAACGACCTGAAAATCAGAAACGAGCGGACAAGAATGCACTGAAAAAACAGATACAAACTCACTACATGCACTGAACGACAGATACGAACCCACAAGCACAAACTGAACCGCAGAAAACGATCTGGAAAGCACGAAGCCTGAAAAGCGCGAATCGTCTTTTACCAAACTTTTACTAACACGCGATAACATGAGATCAGCCAAAACCTCCCAAAGGGTGGCGCCGTTTGAATGGAACTTCCCCTTTATAGTCCCGTTGTACGTGGTGTACGTCACCACTCTTTGGACGGCCGGTATTTGGCATGAATGTGTGTATGCAAGGCAGGCTTGACAGGAATCCCGTCAGGAAAGACGTCGGGTTTTTTCCTGCCAGGAAAAACGGTTGTGTCTTTCAAAAATTACCAAATATCGGTGGTTGTTAATAGTTTCAGAAGAGAATTGGTAAAAGAAAATGTAGTGTAAAATGCTTTATCAGTTCCTACTGATTTTAACACAAGCAAATATTCTTCTTTTTGTAAAAGATATAAATTATTATTTCTAGCCACAAGCTAAAATATTAAGAGTATCAATATATGCTGAACCTCTGCCTATGTATTACCCCTTCCCCATGTTCTCCTGGTGGCCCTTTAACTAGGTCTTTATTCTGGGAGGATGGATGGACTGCTCGATCACGTTATCACTGTAATTGGCTGTCACAGTGGGCACATGATTGGAAGCCTGTCCCAATCAAAAACAGGGACCAGGAGCTGTCAGTGACATCTTGGTCACTGCTGGGAGTGTGCAGTGAGCACACTCTCAACACAGAAACCTTGGCTGCCATAGACACATATGTGAGGTGCGTGGGCATTTAGGCCCACCTTCCTTGTTGCTGCGCATATGTGCTCTTTGGTTGGCAAGAGATAATACTCTGAGATTTTAGTTTGTGTCTAGAAATAAAAGTATAGATCTTTTAAATAAGGAAACTGTGTTTACACTACATATTTTCTTGATAATTCTCTATTTAAATAACATCTCTGCACAGAGTATTAATACAAGTGTGAAGCATAAAGAGAAACGGTTTACATACAACTTATACTTTATGGGTAAAGTTGATCTAGGGAATATCCGATTGCCTCTTGGGGGATCAGAAAGGATTTTCCTGACGCCAACATTGCAGAATTCATGGGATATAGCTATGCCCCTATATCCACCCACAGGACCTGTTTAAATCTATAAAAGGAAAGCTAGAGCAACCTCCCCCATTCTTCTTTTTGTCTTCAAGGTCTACACCTGACAGATCATGATGCTGGAGATGGCCCCTGATGATCTCATTTTTGGCTAACCAAGTAGGGCGGACCCGGATACAGGCTACTGAGCATGTGCGAAGGAACAGCGGCCATCTTTGAAGCTGGAATTCCATGTTGCTGTGACTCATTTTATCATATGTGCATCACTCCTGCTGAGCTAATTCCCATTGGTGCAGCAGTTCCCTGTTGTGGATGTCGTGTGACGTCACCGATCAGTGCATGCTGGGTTGGTGACCTCACCTGGGGGCGATGCCCCCAGGTGATGTCGTAAGGTGGCCCTGCCCCTTACCTATTTAAGACCTGTTAGACAGCGGAGCAGGCAGTCGGTGGGCATCGTGATTGACGATGGATCTACATCGGAGGACATTGTTTTTTATTTTTAATAGAGGAATTGTCAAAAAGTGTGTGTGTTTTTTTTTTTTTCTGGTAAATGAGTAGGGGTACAATGTACTAACTTGTTTTAAATATATTGAGGTAGCGTAATTACTATTTAAAAAAGTGCTATGTAAATAAAGTTAGTGCAAATGAATCTCATATTAATAATAATGATAACATGCATCACAACAGTGTATGGTTAATAATATAAAGTCCATTCAGGTAAAATATATACTAAGCTAAAACCAAGTCCATGTGAGAAAGTGCTATAATTGGTGCATCCACAGAAAAAATCTCTAATCATCCAGGGAGCAACTCAGTCCTTGTCACAACAGGATAATTTAATGGATAAGCAAAATAACAGAGTGGAAGAAAGGGACGGGCAATGGAGTCCAAGTCTGGAAAATATGTAGATAAAAACGACAGATTCCTTGTATCCTCCCCCTGTGGTGATGGCCGCTTACCTTATAAATAGACCCCACTGGGTCTAATGGTGCATTGAACAATAATGGCCAACCAACGGTGAATGCTCCTTCCTCCTTGGTGTGTTTTGAACAGGACACCACACTGCAGTACTGCCTCCAACCTCGCAACAGATTTCTTGGGAAATGTATCTCTGGATCCAAGGGTTTAAAAGCAAGAAAAAAGGATCTCCTTAGTGTAGTAAGTTAAAAGACACATAGGTCCATTTATTAAAATCGGTAGTTGACAATAAAAAGGCAAAAAAACGCCATACAGGTAAAAACAATGTCAAAGATACAGGAACTTCCGGTCATGGCCGTAAAACCGGAAGTGGATGTCACCTAAGCTCCTCTCGACGTGTTGTATCACTGTCACGTGACTATCAGTCACCAGGATGCCGTATTAGCCACAATCTGGCGTTTTTATCTACATAAATCTCACTATGAGAGGCAAAAGGTTATCAGCAGTACAGGAAGTAAGGGCAAATCTCTCTAACAGAGCCCCAGATAGCATTAAAATACCTAGCATTACCTCTAATCTTTCCCCACGCTACCCAAACCTAATAATAAAGATTTGGAAATGTATGCACTTGAAATTGGTAAGTTTTAAGAACATCTCTATTTTCTTCATCGCACACGATACTCATGGTGCTTTAATTAAAAATCTATGAGCCTGGTAAATTATATCATAAATATCTATCTTTTCTACAATTCTGGTAAAAAATCTCTCTTTGAATTGTCCTTAAATTAAGTAAAAAACAGGGACTATTCTAATATACAGTAGTGTATATTCTGATTCTACAAATCAATGAGGCCATAATTATTTCTGTGTTTTCCAGGTATAGGAAATCAGGTCTGCACTACACATCCATATACCTTAAAAAGCCCTGGATAGATTTCTCACACGGTTGTTATGCCTATTACTGAAAGAACAAAGAATTCCTGAAAAAATCACAGAGAAAAACCTTGAGATAATTCAGAATTCAAGTGGCATAAGCCCTGTGACATAAAGAGGGACATCTCTATGGTTACACTGCAGAGTAATATTTTAATCCATTCATTGCCAGACAAATCAGAAAGATATTGTACAGGGTATTAATATGTTAATCTGGAATTTTACACTTCTCTTTGTCTGCATCTACTGAACATGTTCATTATTACTGCTAGAAAATGTATTATTGTTAGAAATTAAAGAATTAAAAAATAATTTGTTGCAGCACAAGGTGACTTCTTATTCAGCATGGTGTTGGTGGCAATAGTGTCCAAAGTGTGTGTATATATAATAGAAAGATAGATAGATGCAGCACTCAATTTTATCATCACACATGTTACAATAGGCAACAGTTTCAGGCAACAGTTTCAGGCAACATTACACCACGCTTCTTCAGGTCAACAAAATAAAGCAATCTTTTCATGAGGACAAGTCCCAGATCTATATAAACACTTAACAACAGAAATTACATTGAAGCTATTTCCTCATTAACCTTTCATGTCCATTACACACGTAACATAATATCCTAATCATCTATTACAATTAATTGTCCAATGGTGCAACAGGAGTATGTTATATAACACAATCTGGGAGACTTCTGTGTTTATTTGCCAAACATAAAAAACAAATGACAAAATAAATGAAATGCCTCACAAATAAATACATTATAATTTTAATAATAATATCAAAATAATAATAATACTCTACCTAAGATAGAGGAGTAAGGATGGAAGTTAGGGATGCACCGAAATTTCGGCCACCGAAACATATCGGCCGATAATGGCCCTTTCGGCAAAAAGCAGAAACAGAATTCTTGCCGATACTGGCGCCGAAAATTGCGCATGCGCAGTAGAGACGGCAGAATCAGCGGATGACGTCACTAGTTGTGTGGGCGACGTGCACGCTCCTCGCGGCTAAGACGCCGCAACGCCGCATTTGTAAGCACGTTCCCTGCTGAGACGCTGGCACCTTCCCCGCGGACACTCCTCGTGCTTGTGAGGCGCTGCTGGGACCCGAGAGACGGTACTGGTACTGGGAGGCAAGAGACACCTTCATAGAGGGCTGCACATAGCATACTCAAGTACAAGACTGGGCACTGTCACTCCTGGATGGCTACCATTACTATTTGCCGGTGAGCATTCCTGCTTTTGCCTTCTTAAACTGACATAAACAAACTTGAAAAACTAGTAATTCTATTTCTTGATAAGTAGTACTAGTACTGAGTCTGACAATTTAAAATGACTGTGTCTGCACTGCAGTACATCTGATCTGACTTGTAGCAAAAAAATATAATTGAACTGAGTGATTAAATATGATTTGAAATTGAAATGGAATGGATTGCAAATTGCAAGCTATTTTTTTTTAGAGCTATTTCTGTAGTATACAGTATTTAACCACTTGTCCACCGCCCACTGTCAATTGACGGCGGGCGGAGGATACTCTCGTTCTGGGAGGACGTCATATGACGTCCTCCCTTTAAAACGAGTTAGGAGGCGCGCGCTTGAAGCCAGCGGCGCGCGCGCGCGCCCGCCGCGTTCACGAGGCCCCGGTGCGCGTGCCCGGCGGCCGCGATTGCCGCCGGGCACCCGCGATTGCCCGGGAAACGAGCAGGAAAGTGGGTCTCTGTGTGTAAACACAGAGATCCACGTCCTGTGAGGGAGAGGAGGCTGATGGTGTGTCCCTTGTACATAGGGACAACCATCGGTCACCTCCCCCAGTCAGTCCCCTCCCCCCACAGTAAGAACACTTTGAGGGAACATAATTAACCCCTTCCCGCCCCCTAGTGGTTAACCCCTTCCCTGCCAATCACATTTATACAGTAATCAATGCATTTTTATAGCAGGGATCGCTGTATAAACGTGAATGGTCCCAAAAATGTGTCAAAAGTGTCCGATGTGTCCGCCGCAATATCGCAGTCACAATAAAAAATCGCAGATCGCCGCCATTACTAATAAAAAAATAAAAAAATAAAAATGCTATAAATCTATTCCCTATTTTGTACACGCTATAACTTTTGCGCAAACCAATCAATACGCGCTTATTGCGATTTTTTTTTTTACCAAAAATATGTAGAAGAATACGTATTGGCCTAAACTGAGGAAAATTTTATTAAAAAAAAAAAAATGGGTATTTATTATAGCAAAAATTAAAAAATAGTGTTTTTTTCCCAAACTGGACGCTCTTCTTTTGTTTATAGCGCAAAAAATAAAAACCGCAGAGGTGATCAAATACCACCAAAAGAAAGCTCTATTTGTGGGAAAAAAAGGACGCAAATTTCGTTTGGGAGCCACGTCGCACGACCGCGCAATTGTCATTCAAAGTGTGACAGCGCTGAAAGCTGAAAAATGGCTTGGGCAGGAAGGGGGTTTTCGTGCACAGTAGAGAAGTGGTTAAAGTTCATACGCTTGCTGTTATTGAATGTGTCACTTACTTTGACAGCGTAGTATAAGTTATACAGTACTGACATGACAGCAAGCGCATGAATTATTTTATACATGACAGTATGCAATAAATAAATAAATATATATATATATATATATATATATATATATATATATATATATATATATAATATTTCATAATTCATATAATATATTATAATAATTATTTAAAATTTTATTGCGTACTGTCATGTTTAAAAAATTATTGCGCTTGCTGTCATGACAGTGTCGTATAACTTAATACTACGCTGAGACAAAGGGGTTGATTTACTAAAAACTGGAGAATGAAAAATCTGGTGCAGCTGTGCATAGAAACCAATCGGCTTCCATTTTTTTTTTCAAAGCTTAATTAAACAAACTGAAGTTAGAAGCTGATTGTCTACCATGCACAGCTGTACCAGATTTTTCACTCTCCACAATTTTAGTAAATCAACCCTATAGTGACCAATACAATGACAACATAGCCATGAAGTAGAATAGCTCGAAAAAATAAAATAACATGCAATTGCAACAATTTGCAAGCAATCCATTCCATTTCAAATCAAATTTATTCAGTTCAATTATATTTTTTTGGTACAAGTCAGATGTACTGCAGTGCAGACACCTTGCATGCCAAGAGCAGCACCATAAATAAAAAAAAATAAAAAATAAAGATACTATTTTTTTTAGTTTTTTTCTTTTATTACCTAAAGCTGCCTCCTGGGGTTTAGCTTTTAAATAGATTTTGTGCTTCCCCCCCCCCCTCAGATTTCACTCCCACTATAAATCATTCTATGATATTATTCTACATTACCAGCAAAGGTGGACCATGTCTGCAGTGTGGACATTTTTTAAAGTTTCTAATAAAGACCCCAAATTTGCAACCTGTACTCTTTGCTCAGCAGACATTTCAAGAGGGGGTACAGTGACAAAGAATTTTTCAACAACAGGTTTGATACACCACCTGAAAACACGTCATCCAGTTCAGCATTCAGATTACAAGAAAACAGCACCACTTTCAAAAAGTTCCTCGTTCTCAGGCTTAACACCATCTGTGGCCACAGTCTTTGAAAAAGTTAGAAAATATGCAAGTGACAGTCCCAAAGCTCGTGCCATTACAGTTAAAATTATTGCATATTAATTTATTGCATTAGACGAACAGCCATTCTCTGTTGTGGAGGACGTTGGATTCCGTAGGCTCATGCAACATATTGAGCCGCGTTACTCAATACCAAGCAGACGCTACTTTGCAGATACCAGTCTACATGAATTGTTTAGCAGTGTTAGAAAACACGTTCAGGAGCTCATGACTACCGACATCATAGCAATCAGTTTTACTACCGACATTTGGAGTTTAGATGTCAGTCCAACGAGCATGCTGAGCCTGACAGCGCAGTGGATAGGTGACAAATTTCAATTGCAAAACATCCTACTTAACGCACGTGAGTTTGTTGGATCACATACTGCAGCAGCAATATCTGATGCTTTAAAATCCATGCTTGACACTTGGCACATTGAGAAGTCTAAAGTGCATTTGATTGTCCGAGATAATGCGCGGAACATGGCAAAGGCAATGGAAGACAGTGAACTTCAAAGCATACCGTGCATGGCACACACACTACAATTGGCTGTGAATGAAGGATTGCTGAGTCAGCGCACCATATCTGATATCGTATCAAAAGGAAGAAAAATTGTGGGTCACTTTAAGCATTCTCCGCTTGCTTATTCCAGAATACAAGCTTTGCAGATGCAGTTTGGAATGGCACTGAAACGACTGCAGCAAGATGTAGCCACTCGTTGGAACAGCACCTACTATATGCTATAAAGTCTTTTTGAATAAAAGCGTGTTTTAGCTGCATACATTGCAGATTACGAGCTGCCAGCAACACTGAGTGCACATCAGTGGACGTTAGTTGAAAACAGTTTGGCTCTTCTATCTCCATTTGAACAGTTAACCAATGAAATAAGCTCAACGAATGCTTGCATTGCTGAAGTTATCCCCTTGATTGCTGCACTGAAGCGTCTGCTTGGAAAAGAGGTAGAACCAGACCATGGCGTAAAAATGGCTAAAACCACTCTACTGGAGGCCGTTACCAAACGGTTTCAAGACACCGAGTCCAACCCTCTGTACTGCCTTGCAACAGTTTTTAATGTGGAGAAAAAGCAGCATGCCTGGGAAATGATACTGGCACAAATGGAGGTGGTGGAAGCATCTAGTGAAGGAGTTTCGAGGTGTCGCACAGAGGAAAGTGAGAAACGGTCGCCTAATGAAGAGGAACACACTCCCTCCATATCTGATATGTTTGAAGACATTTTACACGAATGCACCCCAATCCATAGCGGTGCCACAACAAGTGCAGCTACCCAACAGCTGGACATTTATTTAGCCGAACAGCCTATTGCCAGAAGCGACAATCCCCTTGAGTACTGGCGCATCAACAAAGAACATTTTCCCTTGCTTGCACAGATTGCATGCAGATATTTATCTGCCCCAAGCACCAGTACAGAGAGTGAGAGACTATTCAGTCTAGCATCTCATATTCTTGATGAGAAGAGAAACCGTCTCTCCTGTGAGAAAGCTGAACAACTTTTGTTTCTAAAGCGAAATCTGCCACTTATACTGAAATAGATTTAAAAATCCGTAGCATGGACCAATTCATTTACCATGTTGAACATGAACTGGTATTATAAATATTTAAAAAGTGTGGCGCCAATGAATGATGAGGAAGAACCTCAACCGTGCAATATACTGAAATAAGTATATGTAAATTTTAAATTGAACACAATGTAGTGATAAATATACCCTGTGACATGTGCATAATATACAATTTACATGAAAATACCATATAGCATAAAACGATGCCTCATCCACCTGTCTCTACTGACAGTCAGCAGGTGGTGAACCAATAGCTATATCGTGCATATACAAACAAAACAAACAAAACTTTTATATAATGGGTGTCAAGTTCATATGGGGTAACTTTGATGAGTGTCTGCCAATATAATGGTCATACACTAAAGGAAAGTTCCAGCAAAGAATCTCCCGAAGAACTTGGGATAACCTTATCCGTATACCGGGAAGTATGTTGGATGTAGTAGACCACTAGGTATATACTTTCACCCGGGAGTGCCTTCACCATGGATCCATAAAGGAGAAAGGGATACTCTTACCAGCTATGATGGATCCAATGCGCCGTACGGCGGATGGATCTTTCAGGCTTTGTCTCTTCCAGAGACAGGGGAGCGACAACCGGAGTCTGTAAAACGCCTCCTCTTAGAGCTGGCAGCACTTCTATTTTATCAAGAACGATCCAATCCCAAATCGAAAAGCACCTCAATAGGTCATAGCCATGAAAAACAGGGAAAAGATTCTCCACATGGTGTAAATCCAAAAATGATTTATTAAAACATCCGTTTTAAAGTTCAAGCAATGTGAACACTCGATAAAAATTCTTAAAAAGCAAATATAAAAAGCAAAATATAAGAAAAGCCACGACACTCCAAAGCACAGCAGTACAAAAACGAAGACAGCGTGGTCAAGTCAGCTGGAGCTGGTGTATTGTCCGACCGGTTTCGTCTTAACAGACATCTACTGGGAAATACAACAAGCCCACTGACCTCCACGCTTATATATAAGAAGAGTAATCATAAATTTGAAACAGTTGTGATCTAATTTGTATCCCAAATCTCCGGGATCCCTCTGTCCAATCATAGAGGGTATTAGATATTATCACCTAAATGGTGAGCCAATAGGGAAGAGATTGCTAAAAAGGACCTCGCCACGTCATCCGTCATGTGACCATGATCGTCGGTGTGCAGAGGTATGTCAGCATCCCGTGACGCTCCGTCCCAGCGTGAGCGTCACTCATACGGCAGTCTGGGAAATGTAGTCTCACCCCGAGGCCGTACCACACTCCCCTATCACCGCCGCTACGTCACTACGTCATGACGTCATGGCGGCGCGACCAGCCGCAAAGCAACCTGGGGCGTGTAGTGTACTGTGAGTCTAGCCATCATGATCACAGACTATCTCCCGTCATCCTTGCCCTCACGCAGCATCAGACACAATGCCTGACACGAGATCAGCGCCCTACCTGACATATATAGTGTCTTAAATGCTATAAATGCTAATCTTCAAGGACGTGTATCAAAACAAGCAGTTATACTTATATGATACATCATATTTCTTAATGGATTGGGGAGAACATCTATTCATGTCAATATGGAAGAACTTTTCAGTATTTGGTGTAGTACTTATTGGCCAAAACAACCTATTACAAAAAACAGTATATGTAGTTCATTATATGATAACTATTACTCCATATACGGTGATCAGAATAATAATTCTAATCCGTGCACAACATGGTGGTAAATATATAATAGATTAATATCAATATTTGGACCAGTATCCCGGAAATAAGGAACATATAAAGGTGTCGTCATGGTACATATATAGTACGCATAAATAACTTCTATAATCACAGTTAATATGGCGAAAATATTACATACAAGGGGATATAGTCAATCTATATGGAATTAAGCTTGGTTAATAAAAGCATTAATATCCCAGTCAATGTTAAGGCCATACGGCCTATAACATTTGAGCTGGTAAATCCAGTAAGTTTCTAGCTGGGAGACCCCCCTAATGCGGGACTCCCCCCTCCAACTAGGGATAAACTTGTCTATAATTTGAAATGTAGTACCTTTAGGATCTTTATTATGGAACTCCAAATAGTGTCTGGGAACACTATGGTTCGTCTTACCCTTTTTAATACTGGTAAGATGTTCCCCTACCCTGATAGAAAATGTGCGGATAGTACGCCCTACATACTGCTTCCCGCAAGGGCAGGTAAGCAAATAAACGATATATTTGGTCGCACATGTGGCAAAATGTTTCATTTGGTAACTAACACCGGTAGACGTAGATCTAAAGGTGTCAGTTTTACGTTTCCCACAGGTGTTAATCAAACAGACCTTACATTTTTTACAGGGATAATACGCCTTTAATTGAGGAAAGAAGGTAGGTATTATTGGGGGATCAGTAACATTAGGTGCGATCTGATTCCTTAATGAGGGTGCTCCTCGATATGTTACTCCGGCTTTATCAGGCAAAGACGGTCCCAACACCCTATCATTTTTTAGAACTTTCCAGTGTTTCTGGAAAATATCTTTTATCTGTCTATGTTGGACAGAGTATGTGGTGAAAAAGGAAAACTTATATTTTTGTTCTTGAATGGGCTTATCCCGCTCTTTGACTAAAGAGTCTCTCTCAATCTTGGCTATATGTTGGATTTCATCCTCTATAGTCGAAACTTGGTACCCCTTCTCTACAAATCTGGATTTAAGTATATTGGCTTGATAAAAAAAGTCCGAAAGATTGGAACAGTTGCGTCTGACTCTTAGAATCTGGCTGCGAGGCACAGATCGCAGCCATGTAGAGTGATGGCAACTGTCGACCGGAATGTATCCATTCCGGTCTGTGGGTTTGAAAAATGTCCTAGTTTGTAATTGTCCATTATTGGAAAAGATTTCCAAATCCAAAAAATGGATAGACCTATAACTGGTCTCATAGGACAGATTAATACCCACATTGTTATCATTCAAGGTGGACATGAAGGAAACAAGAGAAGTCTCGTCACCCCTCCATAGGAGGAGGATGTCATCTATGTATCGAACCCAGAGAATGATCTCGGGTCGATTATACGCATAGATGACATCCTCCTCCCATTTGGCCATAAAAATGTTAGCCAAGCTCGGGGCAAATTTTGCCCCCATTGCGACCCCCTTTTGTTGCAAAAAGAAGTCCCCATTGTACCAGAAATAATTGTGGTGTGTAGCGAATTGTAAGAGGTCCATAATATATCGTTTTTGCGTGCCCGAAAGGGTATTGACTCTTGACAGAAATAAATTTACTGCCGACAGACCTAAGTCGTGTGAGATACTAGTATACAGCGAAGCAACGTCCGCTGTCACAAGTAAGATGTCCTCGCTATAATTTACCTGTTGTAATAAAGAAATTACATGTCGGGTGTCTTTTAAATAGGATGGTATAGACTTCACGATGGGCTGAAGATGGAAGTCTATATATCTCCCTATTCGTGAAGTCACGGAGTCGATTCCGCTAATGATTGGGCGACCCGGAGGATTGCTCACGCACTTGTGTACCTTTGGTAAATAATACAATATTGGAATCCGTGGAGCAACAGGAACCAAATAACATTGCTCCTTTTTATCAAGGATTCCCAATTGTGTCCCAGTATCAATCAGATCCATCAGAGCTGTTTTATAGCTCTGAGTCGGATTACCATTCAGGCGAGTATAAGTGGCCGTATCACTTAGAATTCTAGTCATTTCCAAATGATAAGCAGTTTTGTCTAGGACAACTATGCCTCCACCCTTATCGGCGGGGCGTATAGTCAGATCTTTTCTCTCACACAAAGATTTCAAGCCAATTTTTATCTTAGAGTCACTGTATATTCTTTTTTTAGGTAATGCCTCCAAGTCCCTCAGAACCAAGTCTTTGAATACCTGAACTGAGGGCGCTATGGGGCATGGTGGATTGAAGAGAGAGGGGTTTGAAAGCCCTGAATGTACCATAAGTGAACTATTATCCTGTGTTGATGGTCTAGTTGGGTTAGAAATAAAATATCTTTGAATATTTAATTTTCGAACAAACTTATGCACATCAATAAATGTGGCAAATTTGTTCAAATGTTTAGGGGGAACATATTTAAGACCTTTATTTAGAACAGTTTTTTCAGCTTCCGTAAAGGTTGCTGTGCTTAGATTAAAAATTCCATCCTCCCTTATATGCATTTTCTTTTTTTGTTGTTGGATACGCCATCCACCTCTACACCCACGTTTGGGTCTTGGTTTTTGTTGTACCCATTTTGTTCTCTGTAAAAAAAACCTGAATAAGATGGACCGGGATGGCTCTGGTTATAATTATATGGAGATCTATTGTGTGCGTAATCATCATCTCTATCTCTATAATTATATTGAGGTGGATACGTACTCCTATCGTCTCTAAGTGGTGAGAAACGATTATGGGTCTGTGTAGGTGTTCTTTGATACTGATATGCATAATAGTCAGAAACTTGTTGACCGTAACCACCCCTTCCCCGGGGTGACTCGTGTCTCCAATGTTCCCGGGATTTATCTTTTCTACCCCTATTATTACCCCTAGGGCCTCTACCCCTTCCTCCTGGTATTGGAGGTGGACCCCTATATGGTGCATTAGGGGTACGTACACTAGGTTGTCTTTGGTCAGATTCCCTGGCAATCGGAGGACGACTGTGAACCTGATTGGATGTGGATGGTACTAATCGCACATCCATGGATGGAGGAGCAGTTGTATCCATAGTCTGATTGTTTTGCTCAACTCCCAAGTCTTCCTTAGATTGCCAGCTAAAAACACAACAACTTTTATAGTCATTAACATCTCTAGTGTATTTTTTCTGTTTCTTTATTTTTTGTTCTTTCTCTTCTTTTTCTAAATGGCCTTTCAGGTTATTAGATAATAAATTGTATTCTGCTGTGGATTTGTATGGCGAAAGTTTATCCCTAATGTCCTTAATTTCTTTGTCTATGCTAGTTAATCGGGTCATTTTTTTCTCCAATAGGAACGAAATAAATGAAATGCCGGCTTCATTAAAATAACGGAACCAAGCATCTGTATCCAAATCCCCCTGTTGTGGGCATACATCCCATCTTAACCCTCTAGGGACCATGCGTTCCTTCACATATTGGTTCAGGAACGCCTTGTCCCATTCTAGATGAAGTTCTGATGTCATGAGGTTTTTCAACCTCATGAATAGACCTCCCATTTCTGAATCAGTGTTTGTGGAAACAAATATCCCCTCCGTGATAAAAGTGCGATTCGTACAATAATCAAAAACATCCATGATTGGCTAAATGAAGGTAGCCAATCTGGGCAAAAGAAAGGCAGCAATAAATGTAGTCAAGGAAAACGTGTCAATATAAAAATGTGTAGTACTGCGCCAATCCTATAATGGAAAACTAGTTATGTGCAGCCAACCACTCAAAATCAGACAGGAAAAGGTTAAATAAATATTTAAAAAGTGTGGCGCCAATGAATGATGAGGAAGAACCTCAACCGTGCAATATACTGAAATAAGTATATGTAAATTTTAAATTGAACACAATGTAGTGATAAATATACCCTGTGACATGTGCATAATATACAATTTACATGAAAATACCATATAGCATAAAACGATGCCTCATCCACCTGTCTCTACTGACAGTCAGCAGGTGGTGAACCAATAGCTATATCGTGCATATACAAACAAAACAAACAAAACTTTTATGTAATGGGTGTCAAGTTCATATGGGGTAACTTTGATGAGTGTCTGCCAATATAATGGTCATACACTAAAGGAAAGTTCCAGCAAAGAATCTCCCGAAGAACTTGGGATAACCTTATCCGTATACCGGGAAGTATGTTGGATGTAGTAGACCACTAGGTATATACTTTCACCCGGGAGTGCCTTCACCATGGATCCATAAAGGAGAAAGGGATACTCTTACCAGCTATGATGGATCCAATGCGCCGTACGGCGGATGGATCTTTCAGGCTTTGTCTCTTCCAGAGACAGGGGAGCGACAACCGGAGTCTGTAAAACGCCTCCTCTTAGAGCTGGCAGCACTTCTATTTTATCAAGAACGATCCAATCCCAAATCGAAAAGCACCTCAATAGGTCATAGCCATGAAAAACAGGGAAAAGATTCTCCACATGGTGTAAATCCAAAAATGATTTATTAAAACATCCGTTTTAAAGTTCAAGCAATGTGAACACTCGATAAAAATTCTTAAAAAGCAAATATAAAAAGCAAAATATAAGAAAAGCCACGACACTCCAAAGCACAGCAGTACAAAAACGAAGACAGCGTGGTCAAGTCAGCTGGAGCTGGTGTATTGTCCGACCGGTTTCGTCTTAACAGACATCTACTGGGAAGTACCACCATGTTGTGCACGGATTAGAATTATTATTCTGATCACCGTATATGGAGTAATAGTTATCATATAATGAACTACATATACTGGTTTTTGTAATAGGTTGTTTTGGCCAATAAGCACTACACCAAATACTGAAAAGTTCTTCCATATTGACATGAATAGATGTTCTCCCCAATCCATTAAGAAATATGATGTATCATATAAGTATAACTGCTTGTTTTGATACACGTCCTTGAAGATTAGCATTTATAGCATTTAAGACACTATATATGTCAGGTAGGGCGCTGATCTCGTGTCAGGCATTGTGTCTGATGCTGCGTGAGGGCAAGGATGACGGGAGATAGTCTGTGATCATGATGGCTAGACTCACAGTACACTACACGCCCCAGGTTGCTTTGCGGCTGGTCGCGCCGCCATGACGTCATGACGTAGTGACGTAGCGGCGGTGATAGGGGAGTGTGGTACGGCCTCGGGGTGAGACTACATTTCCCAGACTGCCGTATGAGTGACGCTCACGCTGGGACGGAGCGTCACGGGATGCTGACATACCTCTGCACACCGACGATCATGGTCACATGACGGATGACGTGGCGAGGTCCTTTTTAGCAATCTCTTCCCTATTGGCTCACCATTTAGGTGATAATATCTAATACCCTCTATGATTGGACAGAGGGATCCCGGAGATTTGGGATACAAATTAGATCACAACTGTTTCAAATTTATGATTACTCTTCTTATATATAAGTGTGGAGGTCAGTGGGCTTGTTGTATTTCCCAGTAGATGTCTGTTAAGATGAAACCGGTCGGACAATACACCAGCTCCAGCTGACTTGACCACGCTGTCTTCGTTTTTGTACTGCTGTGCTTTGGAGTGTCGTGGCTTTTCTTATATTTTGCTTTTTATATTTGCTTTTTAAGAATTTTTATCGAGTGTTCACATTGCTTGAACTTTAAAACGGATGTTTTAATAAATCATTTTTGGATTTACACCATGTGGAGAATCTTTTCCCTGTTTTTCATGGCTATGACCTATTGAGGTGCTTTTCGATTTGGGATTGGATCGTTCTTGATAAAATAGAAGTGCTGCCAGCTCTAAGAGGAGGCGTTTTACAGACTCCGGTTGTCGCTCCCCTGTCTCTGGAAGAGACAAAGCCTGAAAGATCCATCCGCCGTACGGCGCATTGGATCCATCATAGCTGGTAAGAGTATCCCTTTCTCCTTTATGGATCCATGGTGAAGGCACTCCCGGGTGAAAGTATATACCTAGTGGTCTACTACATCCAACATACTTCCCGGTATACGGATAAGGTTATCCCAAGTTCTTCGGGAGATTCTTTGCTGGAACTTTCCTTTAGTGTATGACCATTATATTGGCAGACACTCATCAAAGTTACCCCATATGAACTTGACACCCATTATATAAAAGTTTTGTTTGTTTTGTTTGTATATGCACGATATAGCTATTGGTTCACCACCTGCTGACTGTCAGTAGAGACAGGTGGATGAGGCATCGTTTTATGCTATATGGTATTTTCATGTAAATTGTATATTATGCACATGTCACAGGGTATATTTATCACTACATTGTGTTCAATTTAAAATTTACATATACTTATTTCAGTATATTGCACGGTTGAGGTTCTTCCTCATCATTCATTGGCGCCACACTTTTTAAATATTTATTTAACCTTTTCCTGTCTGATTTTGAGTGGTTGGCTGCACATAACTAGTTTTCCATTATAGGATTGGCGCAGTACTACACATTTTTATATTGACACGTTTTCCTTGACTACATTTATTGCTGCCTTTCTTTTGCCCAGATTGGCTACCTTCATTTAGCCAATCATGGATGTTTTTGATTATCGTACGAATCGCACTTTTATCACGGAGGGGATATTTGTTTCCACAAACACTGATTCAGAAATGGGAGGTCTATTCATGAGGTTGAAAAACCTCATGACATCAGAACTTCATCTAGAATGGGACAAGGCGTTCCTGAACCAATATGTGAAGGAACGCATGGTCCCTAGAGGGTTAAGATGGGATGTATGCCCACAACAGGGGGATTTGGATACAGATGCTTGGTTCCGTTATTTTAATGAAGCCGGCATTTCATTTATTTCGTTCCTATTGGAGAAAAAAATGACCCGATTAACTAGCATAGACAAAGAAATTAAGGACATTAGGGATAAACTTTCGCCATACAAATCCACAGCAGAATACAATTTATTATCTAATAACCTGAAAGGCCATTTAGAAAAAGAAGAGAAAGAACAAAAAATAAAGAAACAGAAAAAATACACTAGAGATGTTAATGACTATAAAAGTTGTTGTGTTTTTAGCTGGCAATCTAAGGAAGACTTGGGAGTTGAGCAAAACAATCAGACTATGGATACAACTGCTCCTCCATCCATGGATGTGCGATTAGTACCATCCACATCCAATCAGGTTCACAGTCGTCCTCCGATTGCCAGGGAATCTGACCAAAGACAACCTAGTGCACGTACCCCTAATGCACCATATAGGGGTCCACCTCCAATACCAGGAGGAAGGGGTAGAGGCCCTAGGGGTAATAATAGGGGTAGAAAAGATAAATCCCGGGAACATTGGAGACACGAGTCACCCCGGGGAAGGGGTGGTTACGGTCAACAAGATTCTGACTATTATGCATATCAGTATCAAAGAACACCTACACAGACCCATAATCGTTTCTCACCACTTAGAGACGATAGGAGTACGTATCCACCTCAATATAATTATAGAGATAGAGATGATGATTACGCACACAATAGATCTCCATATAATTATAACCAGAGCCATCCCGGTCCATCTTATTCGTTTTTTTTTTACAGAGAACAAAATGGGTACAACAAAAACCAAGACCCAAACGTGGGTGTAGAGGTGGATGGCGTATCCAACAACAAAAAAAGAAAATGCATATAAGGGAGGATGGAATTTTTAATCTAAGCACAGCAACCTTTACGGAAGCTGAAAAAACTGTTCTAAATAAAGGTCTTAAATATGTTCCCCCTAAACATTTGAACAAATTTGCCACATTTATTGATGTGCATAAGTTTGTTCGAAAATTAAATATTCAAAGATATTTTATTTCTAACCCAACTAGACCATCAACACAGGATAATAGTTCACTTATGGTACATTCAGGGCTTTCAAACCCCTCTCTCTTCAATCCACCATGCCCCATAGCGCCCTCAGTTCAGGTATTCAAAGACTTGGTTCTGAGGGACTTGGAGGCATTACCTAAAAAAAGAATATACAGTGACCCTAAGATAAAAATTGGCTTGAAATCTTTGTGTGAGAGAAAAGATCTGACTATACGCCCCGCTGATAAGGGTGGAGGCATAGTTGTCCTAGACAAAACTGCTTATCATTTGGAAATGACTAGAATTCTAAGTGATACGGCCACTTATACTCGCCTGAATGGTAATCCGACTCAGAGCTATAAAACAGCTCTGATGGATCTGATTGATACTGGGACACAATTGGGAATCCTTGATAAAAAGGAGCAATGTTATTTGGTTCCTGTTGCTCCACGGATTCCAATATTGTATTATTTACCAAAGGTACACAAGTGCGTGAGCAATCCTCCGGGTCGCCCAATCATTAGCGGAATCGACTCCGTGACTTCACGAATAGGGAGATATATAGACTTCCATCTTCAGCCCATTGTGAAGTCTATACCATCCTATTTAAAAGACACCCGACATGTAATTTCTTTATTACAACAGGTAAATTATAGCGAGGACATCTTACTTGTGACAGCGGACGTTGCTTCGCTGTATACTAGTATCTCACACGACTTAGGTCTGTCGGCAGTAAATTTATTTCTGTCAAGAGTCAATACCCTTTCGGGCACGCAAAAACGATATATTATGGACCTCTTACAATTCGCTACACACCACAATTATTTCTGGTACAATGGGGACTTCTTTTTGCAACAAAAGGGGGTCGCAATGGGGGCAAAATTTGCCCCGAGCTTGGCTAACATTTTTATGGCCAAATGGGAGGAGGATGTCATCTATGCGTATAATCGACCCGAGATCATTCTCTGGGTTCGATACATAGATGACATCCTCCTCCTATGGAGGGGTGACGAGACTTCTCTTGTTTCCTTCATGTCCACCTTGAATGATAACAATGTGGGTATTAATCTGTCCTATGAGACCAGTTATAGGTCTATCCATTTTTTGGATTTGGAAATCTTTTCCAATAATGGACAATTACAAACTAGGACATTTTTCAAACCCACAGACCGGAATGGATACATTCCGGTCGACAGTTGCCATCACTCTACATGGCTGCGATCTGTGCCTCGCAGCCAGATTCTAAGAGTCAGACGCAACTGTTCCAATCTTTCGGACTTTTTTTATCAAGCCAATATACTTAAATCCAGATTTGTAGAGAAGGGGTACCAAGTTTCGACTATAGAGGATGAAATCCAACATATAGCCAAGATTGAGAGAGACTCTTTAGTCAAAGAGCGGGATAAGCCCATTCAAGAACAAAAATATAAGTTTTCCTTTTTCACCACATACTCTGTCCAACATAGACAGATAAAAGATATTTTCCAGAAACACTGGAAAGTTCTAAAAAATGATAGGGTGTTGGGACCGTCTTTGCCTGATAAAGCCGGAGTAACATATCGAGGAGCACCCTCATTAAGGAATCAGATCGCACCTAATGTTACTGATCCCCCAATAATACCTACCTTCTTTCCTCAATTAAAGGCGTATTATCCCTGTAAAAAATGTAAGGTCTGTTTGATTAACACCTGTGGGAAACGTAAAACTGACACCTTTAGATCTACGTCTACCGGTGTTAGTTACCAAATGAAACATTTTGCCACATGTGCGACCAAATATATCATTTATTTGCTTACCTGCCCTTGCGGGAAGCAGTATGTAGGGCGTACTATCCGCACATTTTCTATCAGGGTAGGGGAACATCTTACCAGTATTAAAAAGGGTAAGACGAACCATAGTGTTCCCAGACACTATTTGGAGTTCCATAATAAAGATCCTAAAGGTACTACATTTCAAATTATAGACAAGTTTATCCCTAGTTGGAGGGGGGAGTCCCGCATTAGGGGGGTCTCCCAGCTAGAAACTTACTGGATTTACCAGCTCAAATGTTATAGGCCGTATGGCCTTAACATTGACTGGGATATTAATGCTTTTATTAACCAAGCTTAATTCCATATAGATTGACTATATCCCCTTGTATGTAATATTGTCGCCATATTAACTGTGATTATAGAAGTTATTTATGCGTACTATATATGTACCATGACGACACCTTTATATGTTCCTTATTTCCGGGATACTGGTCCAAATATTGATATTAATCTATTATATATTTACCACCATGTTGTGCACGGATTAGAATTATTATTCTGTCACCGTATATGGAGTAATAGTTATCATATAATGAACTACATATACTGGTTTTTGTAATAGGTTGTTTTTGCCAATAAGCACTACACCAAATACTGAAAAGTTCTTCCATATTGACATGAATAGATGATCTCCCCAATCCATTAAGAAATATGATGTATCATATAAGTATAACTGCTTGTTTTGATACACGTCCTTGAAGATTAGCATTTATAGCATTTAAGACACTATATATGTCAGGTAGGGCGCTGATCTCGTGTCAGGCATTGTGTCTGATGCTGCGTGAGGGCAAGGATGACGGGAGATAGTCTGTGATCATGATGGCTAGACTCACAGTACACTACACGCCCCAGGTTGCTTTGCGGCTGGTCGCGCCGCCATGACGTCATGACGTAGTGACGTAGCGGCGGTGATAGGGGAGTGTGGTACGGCCTCGGGGTGAGACTACATTTCCCAGACTGCCGTATGAGTGACGCTCACGCTGGGACGGAGCGTCACGGGATGCTGACATACCTCTGCACACCGACGATCATGGTCACATGACGGATGACGTGGCGAGGTCCTTTTTAGCAATCTCTTCCCTATTGGCTCACCATTTAGGTGATAATATCTAATACCCTCTATGATTGGACAGAGGGATCCCGGAGATTTGGGATACAAATTAGATCACAACTGTTTCAAATTTATGATTACTCTTCTTATATATAAGCGTGGAGGTCAGTGGGCTTGTTGTATTTCCCAGTAGATGTCTGTTAAGACGAAACCAGTCGGACAATACACCAGCTCCAGCTGACTTGACCACGCTGTCTTCGTTTTTGTACTGCTGTGCTTTGGAGTGTCGTGGCTTTTCTTATATTTTGCTTTTTATATTTGCTTTTTAAGAATTTTTATCGAGTATTCACATTGCTTGAACTTTAAAACGGATGTTTTAATAAATCATTTTTGGATTTACACCACGTGGAGAATCTTTTCCCTGTTTTTCATGGCTATGACCTATTGAGGTGCTTTTCGATTTGGGATTGGATCGTTCTTGATAAAATAGAAGTGCTGCCAGCTCTAAGAGGAGGCGTTTTACATACTCCGGTTGTCGCTCCCCTGTCTCTGGAAGAGACAAAGCCTGAAAGATCCATCCGCCGTACGGCGCATTGGATCCATCATAGCTGGTAAGAGTATCCCTTTCTCCTTTATGGATCCATGGTGAAGGCACTCCCGGGTGAAAGTATATACCTAGTGGTCTACTACATCCAACATACTTCCCGGTATACGGATAAGGTTATCCCAAGTTCTTCGGGAGATTCTTTGCTGGAACTTTCCTTTAGTGTATGACCATTATATTGGCAGACACTCATCAAAGTTACCCCATATGAACTTGACACCAATTATATAAAAGTTTTGTTTGTTTTGTTTGTATATGCACGATATAGCTATTGGTTCACCACCTGCTGACTGTCAGTAGAGACAGGTGGATGAGGCATCGTTTTATGCTATATGGTATTTTCATGTAAATTGTATATTATGCACATGTCACAGGGTATATTTATCACTACATTGTGTTCAATTTAAAATTTACATATACTTATTTCAGTATATTGCACGGTTGAGGTTCTTCCTCATCATTCATTGGCGCCACACTTTTTAAATATTTATTTAACCTTTTCCTGTCTGATTTTGAGTGGTTGGCTGCACATAACTAGTTTTCCATTATAGGATTGGCGCAGTACTACACATTTTTATATGAACTGGTATTAGACTGTGCTATTGGACAACTGGAACATACAAAATAGTATGACTGACTACCTAGTATGTTCCAATTGTCTAGTTGTGCCATTTGTTGGTTGTTCATTGTAGTTCTTCTACAGTTTTTTGCACTTGTCTTCAATTTAAGAGATAACTCCAGCTTTTGAACTACTGTACCATAGTTTGTTGCTGTTGGGCCAAACTATGTCTCTCCCTAAGCTGTCAGCCCGCTGCATGTGCAAATGCAAAACTGTATGTTCTGTAGCTGTGGCTGTCTACATACTACAGTATTATCCCGCACTGTGTTCCGGATATGGGCGGTGACTTCCATAAACACAGACTAGTCTACATTGCTTGCTGTGATTGGCTGAGCACCGCTGCTGTAGACTAGTCTGTGTTCCAGGATGTCTCCACCCATGCCCGGGGCATGAACACAGTGCGGTCTACTGTATGACTGCGTATGTAACCCGCAGATACATTACATACACTTGTATATCGCACATCCAGCCGCTGACATCTTAGGGAAAGAACTTGGGGAAAAAACTACTAGTTCTCATTTAAGTTGAAAGAAAATAATAAAATACATTTTTTATTATAGCATAGTATAACTGCTGTACTATGTTATATTTACAGAAACTGTCTGAAACAGAATAACGGCCTTCTGCCATTTTGTTATGGTTAGAGACTCTCAAGAGAGTTGTTCTTTAATAATAAGTTATACATAGTTTGTTGGTCTGTTGTTGGGCCAAACTATGTCATGTCTTTGTCTCTCCCTAAGCTGTCAGCCCGCTGCATGTGCAAAACTGTATGTTATTTATCTGTGGCTGTCTACATACTACAGTACTATTTTATACAGCGCTGTGTTCTGGGTATGGACGGAGACTTCCAGAAACACAGAATAGTCTACATTGCTTGCTGTGATTGGCTGAGCACCGCTGCTGTAGATTAGTCTGTGTTCTAGGATGTCTCCACCCATACCCGGGGCCGGAACACAGTGCAGTCTACTGTATGACTAATATGTATGTAACCCGCAGCTACTGTATATACATACACTTATCGCACATGCTGACACCTTAGGGAGAGAGAACTCAGAATTACTAGTTCTGATGTAAGTTGGAAATAAAATATAAAAAAGTCAGTCTTTGTCATTTTTATATTATGATTATATATTAATATTAATTATTTTATTAATATTATATATTATTTATTTTATTTTATTTTATGCCTGTTTTATTTGGTATGGTGGTGCAATTTGCACTGACTGCAGTCTTATTTTATTTTTATCTTCTGTGTCCACTGTCCAATTTATGTGGGTTACTTTAATAAAGTACTTTTTGACATTACTGGATTGTACTATTCTTTTCTTCCTAAAATTAATGATTAAAGTTGAATATATACAGGTCCTTCTCAAAAAATTAGCATATTGTGATAAAGTTCATTATTTTCTGTAATGTACTGATAAACATTAGACTTTCATATATTTTAGATTCATTACACACAACTGAAGTAGTTCAAGCCTTTTCTTGTTTTAATATTGATAATTTTGGCATACAGCTCATGAAAACCCAAAAATCCTATCTCAAAAAATTAGCATATTTCATCCGACCAATAAAAAAAAAGTGTTTTTAATACAAAAAAAGTCAACCTTCAAATAATTATGTTCAGTTATGCACTCAATACTTGGTCGGGAATCCTTTTGCAGAAATGACTGCTTCAATGCGGCGTGGCATGGAGGCAACCAGCCTGTGGCACTGCTGAGGTGTTATGGAGGCCCAGGATGCTTCGATAGCGGCCTTAAGCTCATCCAGAGTGTTGGGTCTTGCGTCTCTCAACTTTCTCTTCCCAATATCCCACAGATTCTCTATGGGGTTCAGGTCAGGAGAGTTGGCAGGCCAATTGAGCACAGTAATACCATGGTCAGTAAACCATTTACCAGTGGTTTTGGCACTGTGAGCAGGTGCCAGGTCGTGCTGAAAAATGAAATCTTCATCTCCATAAAGCTTTTCAGCAGATGGAAGCATGAAGTGCTCCAAAATCTCCTGATAGCTAGCTGCATTGACCCTGCCCTTGATAAAACACAGTGGACCAACACCAGCAGCTGACATGGCACCCCAGACCATCACTGACTGTGGGTACTTGACACTGGACTTCAGGCATTTTGGCATTTCCCTCTCCCCAGTCTTCCTCCAGACTCTGGCACCTTGATTTCCGAATGACATGCAAAATTTGCTTTCATCCGAAAAAAGTACTTTGGACCACTGAGCAACAGTCCAGTGCTGCTTCTCTGTAGCCCAGGTCAAGCGCTTCTGCCGCTGTTTCTGGTTCAAAAGTGGCTTGACCTGGGGAATGCGGCACCTGTAGCCCATTTCCTGCACACGCCTGTTCACGGTGGCTCTGGATGTTTCTACTCCAGACTCAGTCCACTGCTTCCGCAGGTCCTCCAAGGTCTGGAATCGGTCCTTCTCAACAATCTTCTTCAGGGTCCGGTCACCTCTTCTCATTGTGCAGCGTTTTCTGCCACACTTTTTCCTTCCCACAGACTTCCCACTGAGGTGCCTTGATACAGCACTCTGGGAACAGCCTATTCGTTCAGAAATTTCTTTCTGTGTCTTACCCTCTTGCTTGAGGGTGTCAATGATGGCCTTCTGGACAGCAGTCAGGTCGGCAGTCTTACCCATGATTGCGGTTTTGAGTAATGAACCAGGCTGGGAGTTTTTAAAAGCCTCAGGAATCTTTTGCAGGTGTTTAGAGTTAATTAGTTGATTCAGATGATTAGGTTAATAGCTCGTTTAGAGAACCTTTTCATGATATGCTAATTTTTTGAGATAGGATTTTTGGGTTTTCATGAGCTGTATGCCAAAATCATCAATATTAAAACAAGAAAAGGCTTGAACTACTTCAGTTGTGTGTAATGAATCTAAAATATATGAAAGTCTAATGTTTATCAGTACATGACAGAAAATAATGAACTTTATCACAATATGCTAATTTTTTGAGAAGGACCTGTATATATAATAATAATAATATAACGAATACGAATGTAACAAAATTTTGTATTTCCAATAATTTTTTGGGGTAATATATTAAAAAAGCATATATCGGTTTTGGGGATTTTCGGTATCGACTTTTGGTTTTCGGGATCAATCAAGATTGGTTTTCGGTATCGGTTTCGGTACTAAAAAACCCATTCGGTGCATCCCTAATGGAAGTATATAGATGACGGTTCACTTTCTCATTTATTTTTGTGTATAGCATTGTGTGGTTTGTTGTAAATGAAAAATGTAATAAAAAATTGAATAATAAAAAATTAAATTAGATAAATAATAATAATAATAAATAAGTTAAATACAGGTCAAAGTTGACATTTAGCTCCATTGGATGAACAGTATTTTATTCATAATAGAACAACAGCCCTTTAAATGTACAGTCTCAAAATATCCATCACAAACATATAATGCACTACCACAAAATAAATTTCAATTTTGCAAACACCAGTGCAAAAAGTGATATGTGCAAACATAAATATAACTTCAAAAATTGCAACTAAACTGCGATAATCCAGCTTCAGCTGATATTATATATGGTGCAGTATCAAGAAACATGGTAAATTGCAGCCAGTGACAGTTTCCTTTGCTAACCAGATGACAGGATCCCTAAAGTATAGGAGGTCAAACATGCTTCCCCAGCTTAGTGGGACAAATAACATGGTAATAAGCCCCCTCCAGCCACACTCTTTCAATTCTGAGATGGAATCCATAAAGTCTTTATATTATGATCATCCCACAGTAAAGGTCCCACATAGTGTAAACCAGCAAAAGAATTCCTCCATTTTTTTTTTTTTATAAAATGAAACTCAAATATAGAAATTCACAAGCATAAAAGATGGCAGCACATCTGCAAGATGTGACTTCAGATGGTTGACTCCAGCCAACAAGTTTCTTCACAAATGACATCAGCAAGGTACATAAACACAAGATCCAACAATACCAAAGCCAGTTAAAAACATCCAGACAATGCCATTTAGAAAGCAATCCATTTCGCTTGCTAGCTCAACAAAAATAAACTTTTTAATTAGCAGCGGGTATAATTGAAAGTAATAACACATACCAATGCAAAATGAATCTGTTTATTTTTTTAAATGGCCTTTATCGGAGCTCCCTTTAGTGGCTAAATTAACCAGTTGTCCACCGCCCGCCGTCATATGACGGCGGGAAGAAGACTCTCTTGTTCTGGGCGGACATCATATGACGTAATCGCCTTCCCAAGCCACTAGGGGGCGCGCACGCCCGCCACGTCACTGGGGACCCGATGCACGTGCCCAGTAACTGAGCAGGACCGTGGATCTCTGTGTGTAAACACAGAGATCCACGTCCTGTCAGGGAGAGGAGACCGATGGTGTGTCCCTTGTACATAGGGACAACCATCGGTCACCTCCCCCAGTCAGTCCCCTCCCCCCACAGTAAGAATCACTCCGAGGGAACACATTAAACCCCTTAATCGCCCCCTAGTGTTAACCCCTTCCCTGCCAGTCATATTTATACAGCAATCAATGCATTTTTATAGCAGTGATTGCTGTATATATGTGAATGGTCCCAAAAATGTGTCAAGTGTCCGATGTGTCTGCCGCAATATCGCGGTCACGATAAAAATCGCTGATCGCCGCCATTACTAGTAAAAAGAAATAAATAATAAAAATGCTATAAATCTATCCCCTATTTTGTAGCTGCTATAACTTTTGTGCAAACCAATCAATATACGCTTGTTGCGATTTTTTTTTTTTTACCAAACATATGTAGAAGAATACATATCGGCCTAAACTGAGGAAAAAATGTGTTTAAAAAAAAATGGATATTTATTATAGCAAAAAGTAAAAAATATTGTGTTTTTTTTCAAACTTGCCCCTCCTTTTTTGTTTATAGCGCAAAAAATAAAAACCGCAGAGGTGATCAAACACCACCAAAAAAAAGCTCTATTTGTGGGGAAAAAAATTATTTGGGTACAGTGTTGTATGACCGCGCAATTGTCATTCAAAATGTGACAGTGCTGAAAAATGGCTTGGGCAGGAAGGGGGTGAAAGTGCCCTGTATTGAAGTGGTTAAAGTTAGTCTGGGCCACAGTACAAGCCAGACGAAAATTGAAATATATATTAAAAATGTACAAGATAACAAATGACACTGACTGGAAGAAAAATTGAGGGGAAAAAAGAGGGTTCCCAATAAAACATCACAATCCCCAGCAAGGGGAATGATTTGCTTCCTAAATGGCCTTGTCCAGATGTTTATAACTAGCTTTGGTGTTGTTGGACTGTGTGTTCCTGTCCCCTGATGATGTCAAAGGTGATGAAATGTATCAGAAATACAGCATATATAGTGCAACGCTAGTCCATCAAAAATATTGGTTGTGCTAAAATTCACAGTGAAGGAAAGAAAAATGACACCATGAATGATAATAACACCACATGTGAGTGATAAGAAGCACAAGCTTCAAAAAAGTTAATCGAACAATATGTGTATGAGTCCATGAATTAAGGACATAAACGATATTCCTCCCCAATAGATGATATAGGATGCAGGAAAAAACAGTTGACCGCTGAAAATAATCAAGTTCTTCAAACGATATATGTATAGGGTACTCTTACCACAGCAGGTGGACTCAACTATTGTACAACAGTGAGTCAGACACGCTTACGGTCTCGATGACCTGGGTTAATGAGGCAGGTCCTGATGATTGCCAATGGAAGTCCGGATGGATCCTTCAGTGGATGGTCAAATGCACTGCAGCACTCTTCTCCACTGATTGAAGCAGATCTGTGAGGACTGGAACAAAATCCGTGTGGACTCCCGGTACGACAGGAACAAGTGATGAGGGATAAAAAGGAGAAAAAGAAGGCTCCAAATGGTGCAGGTCAACGTAAACCAATCAAGGTTTCTTGGATTAAAAATGTCATACAGAGAAATGTCTGGGTTATTGTCATATGAGGGTTGTTTGGAGGTCAATCAAAACCAGAGTCGTACTTTTCTCATTAGCTGTCACTTATATTCTCGGCTGATGGGGTGGGTGCGATCGTTGTGACATGAACTTCAAAATGTCCACCACAGGGTTCACGAGTCACTCCTGGACCCTGACACAATAACCAGTTTACATTCTTTCCAACCAGGTGACTGGGTCGTTGTAAAAAAGCTTGAGGGATGAGACCACGCCAGCCACTGCAAGAAGCGACTCAACCACACCAAAGGACTGAGTAGTATCTTTGTTTATTTATATATTTTTGGAAAGCATCCCAAGATATTATTCAAAGCGTATTTCCTGACTAGCTCAGAAAGTGAACAGGACGGATTGCTAGGTCTGCTCTGAGTCTCCACCGAGTTTTAGTACCCCAGCGATGACAGTGGTACATGCCATTTATGATGTTATTATGGGTATGAGGAGTTTTGACAAACTGGTGAAGACTCCAAACAGACACTTGTCAATGGAATCTAACGATGCATTTTTAGAGGGTAAAATTGGTTAGTTTTAATAGCTCTGCCTCTTGTCGGTTTGGGTATCTAGGCAGCCCACAAGTGTGTTTGAACTTTAGTTTGGTGCTTATGCGGATTTGCAGCTTATAAGGTAATTCCCCCAATGCAAGAGGTTTATGCATGATGGTGAAGCTGTCCCAGCATCTTATGTCGCGGCCGATCGCGAGGATCTGATGGCGCGAGAAATTAAGAATGGCAGGGACAGCTAGAAGGAAATTGTTCACCAACCCTGACCAGGTCTGGGCATGGTGTCCTGGATGTACAAGGTGGGGGGGGCTCGAGCTTAGGATACGATTGAACAATTCTCATCCATTAAGGATAGGATTCTTCATGTAACTGTTGAAGCCAGAGCTGTAGCTAGTGAAGGTTGGGAGTCCTTTTACGGGTCTGGGAATCTTTGGGGATCTAATTTTTATTTTACAGCGGATCGTGGTTAAAGGAAGTGGGAATATACATACTCATGTCGTTTTTATTTCTATTCTTTCTATGTCGTGACGAGGTGCTCCTGTTGCCTGATTGGACGCGTGACCAGAGTTTCCTTGATGAGACGCCCCGAAGCCGGACCCATGTACAAGACACAGAGGATCACAGACGGATCGGCGATTACTACAGCTCACCATGTCGTGTCCTCCTTATAAGTCATGCTCCTGAAGAACAGAGTCTACATGTCAAGCCGCGTTTTCGTTTTTATGGACTGTAAGGACTGATTCATTTCCAGGTGTAAGAAGGAGCGCAAGTTTCATCGATGAACATGGGGTCCATATGACAAAAAAGGGAGGACTGTTGTGGAAAATTTTATTAATGTATGTTGTCAGATGTCCCCCAGTGTCGGTTTTGCTGTAATGTGCTCATGTGAGTGTATTCGCACATACAGACGTTGGTGGAAGACCATTGGCGCAAACACCCTCCCACGGACACAGCAGATTTGCTTGCTCTTTTTAGGGATGTTCATTTATGCCTCACCAAGGGACTGGCCACTTGTCGACTGCATTAAATTACTCTGAGCGAACAGATCTGCGTTTATGGGAACTATAGCATAACTATACGAAAATTGTGGTTATCTGATCCATGATTAAGTATGGTTTGTGTCATTGGTAGCAGTGAGTTGGTTTGCACACGGCTTTGTGCAAAGCCATGCTTTCTAGTGTTTTTTTGTCTCACAGAAAGCATGGCCCCTGTACCCAACCGTTTGCACACATAACTGCTAGCATTCTATTTGAATATATACATGTCTGTCATTGGTTCTTTTGAAAGTATACAAAATGTCTGATTGGCTGTTTTGTGACGCCACCACCTTCTTTTGTTACTCATGTTGACACTATACAGTAAATAAAGGGAGCTGGCTATACTAGGGAGGACTCTGCTCTGGGATGCCTTGATAATGAGACCTGGCTGGTGATGCTTCCTTTTTTGAATGAATGGGACAAATGAATGGTGAGTGAAACTTAGATTAACATGCATTATATCACTGAGACGAAATGTATTACTATTAGAGACACGATATCTGGCTGTATGCTCTGCGTACAGCCTAATTTCGCAAACAGGTATCAAGCGGCAGCAAAGGTACAGAGGTGCAGGCAGAAGAGTAGTCACAAACAGGCCGAGATCAGGTGCAGGCAGATAACTGGATGGTCACAGGTAAGCTGGTTATTTTGATAACAGAAAAACAACAAACACTCCTGCGCACGAGTTGACCGTCAAGCACTCAATAGTTTATACCGATGGCACTGGCTTTGCTGCCCTTCACGGATAGGGGTATCCTGGTAATGAACAAAAAGAGAAAGAACAAGGGCGCACCAGCCTAGTGAGTTATCGTTAGGATATTTTATTTATATAAAAACAAAGAAAAGGTACTCACAAAGGTAGTAAAATGGTTCGCAAAGTACAAATGGTACCATGGATGGCTGCAACATGTGAAACCCAAACCACACTCCGACCGATCATGAAGGACGTGATGGGAGACAAGCGCAAAGCCTCTTCATCAGAGTCGAGCAGTGTATGTCTCTCAAACCTACCCTTTATATAGGCATACATGCATGTGGACTGCCAATCAAGCTAAGGGGAGGACCTCCCAGGGACCGTGATGACGCCTCCCACTTGAGTGGGAGATCTTACAATGGCAATCAGTGGCACCCTCTGGGAGGGGCCAGAAAGGTGGACCAAAACACAATAAGCAACAGACAGTCTCAGTGGTTAGTGATAAATCATCCCAAATAGAGATGAAAATAAAAATAATAATAATAATAAATAAACCAGCAAGAAGTCAATGGACCAGCAAGAGGGAATTGCTACTAAGGATAGCACAGACGCAACTAAATTAAAGTGTCACACTAAAGGCACGGCTGTAGGGAAGTGGTAGTTACACTTACTTAGTAGGTGATGTCCACAGTCAGCGGCGACCCTCCCACAAAGGCTGAACCAGCAGCGATATCGGTGATGGTAGTGATGGGGAAATGATCGTGTAAGGTGGCCGCGCGTGGAGCGCAAACAGACTCATCTGCGCTCCACGCTACCGGAAGTGCTGGCCTTGCGTCATAGGCTGAGTGTCCGCCGTCGCCCAATGATGACGCTCGGGTAAGACTAGACGACGGCCATTTTAGAGTAGACTAGAAGCGATAGAGGCTAAAAGCGGGACATACAGGTGACACCTATGTCACCATAAAGACTGAGCCCATACACAGCAGATCGTAGGGCGACTACCACATTATAAATCATCAAGCCTGTTGGCTGTCAGATGGATCCTACCAACAACCCAAATGGCACACACATGCATATATACCTACACAAGGGTACTAAAGAGCAGAGCCGTGTGGCCGCAGACGTGGGTGTACTGCAGCAGCACCACTAATACTAATGATATCACAGCAGTATTAAATTAAAATTAGAATAAAAATGTAAATTAAAATTAACTGTATGCATCACAATAAAAGCTGTGAATAGACCCGCACCCAGGGAGGGAGGTAGAAACAGAAGAGGTTCTACATACAATGGTGCAGGTAGAGTGACCATGAAAAAAGATATATGTGTGTTAAAATCATCATATATACGTATATACACTAAGCATATACATACATACACATATCATATATTACATATATAAAAACACATACAATATGCCCAATAAGCATGTAAATGCATACTTGGAAAAGTATAATGCTGTTGTCATGTACCTGGGTGTATTTGAACCGGGATCTTCCTGGTCCCACAGCTGCAGCCTTACCTGTTGTGCTACGGAGCAGATCTAGACTTTTGGAAATGTCCTCTCAGTATTAAGCATTTCCTTGGACTCACTAGCCACACCTGCTGCCAGCTGTGGACAATTTTCTATCAAAGCAGCCCATAAAAAGGAAGTGATGCTATCTCTCAGTGCCCGTTTGTGTGGAATAGCTCCCTGGGTGTTGTGACTGCTTTTTCATCTTGATTTTCATGTTGAACTTCTGCCTGAATTCCTGACTACTCTCTAGCCTGCTGATTTTGTACTTCACTGCCAGCTTGTGTATGACCTTTGCCTGCCTGACCACTCTCTGGATTTCGATCGTGTACCGTTTTGCCTGATCTGTTGCCAACCTAATCTGCCTGACTATGTTTTTGCCTGAATCCTCAGCACACAAGTTCCACTTCGGACACTACCTATCACAGGTACCTTACATTACAAACGGGCCACAATGACAGTGGACCCTGCTGAGATTTTTAAGGTGATTTCACGTCAGGGACAATTGATTGAAGCTCATGAACAGCATCATTCTTCCCTGGACGCCAAGTTAGATGAACTTTGTACAATGCTTAAATCTTGTTTGCCTGCTTCCTCTGCAACGATCCAGACTCCGGATCCTACTCCTGCTACGATCCAACCCGCCTCTTCTGTACCACCCAAACTTCCCTTGCCTGACAAATTTGGTGGTGATACTGAAGACTGCAGAGGCTTTTTAAATGTTTGCCGTTTGCATTTCAGCAACAACCCTGGGATCTTTAACACTTCGTCTGCCAAAGTGACTTTTGTAATTTCCTTGTTAAAGGGGAAGGCCCTGGCCTGGGTCTCTCCTTATCTGGAACGCAATGATCCTGTGCTGCAAGACGCTGACACATTTCTGGCTTCTCTCCAGACTGTATTTGACAAGCCAGATAGAGCTTCTGCAGCTGAGTACTCATTCTTGGACATGCAACAAGGCACCAGGTCTGTGGCACAATATGCTATTGAGTTTCGTACCCTTGCCACTGAGACTACTTGGGACTCAAGGGCATTACGTGCAGCCTTCCGAAAAGGTCTTGCGGATTGCATCAAAGATGAATTAGTCTATAAGGATTCCCCAGAAGACCTAGAGAAATTCATAGAGCTCTGTGTTCGTCTGGATGTCCGGTATCATGAAAGGTGCCAAGAGAGACTTAGAACTCGCAAGTTTCCTAGGCCAGTTTACTGTTTGGCCCCTAACTTCCAACCACCACCTCAGCCAGAACCTGAAATCTCAGTTGAACCCCAGGCACCTGTGGAACCCATGGATGTAAGCCGTCTCCACCTAACTGAGTCTTAGAAACAAAGGATGCGTGCATTGGGCCTATGCCTATACTGTGGACTAGGGTTGTCCCGATACCGATACTAGTATCGGTATCGGGACCGATACCAAGCATTTGCGCGAGTACTTGTACTCGCGCAAATGCTCCCGATGCTTCACCCGATACTTTTTTTTTGTGGCCGGAGAGGGCGGGAGGAGTCAGTGGCTGGGGAGGGCGGGGGAGTGCGGGCGGAGTCTGGCTGGAGAGGGCGGACAGAGTCTGTCGACAGAGCTAGTGCAGGCGGAGTTTGGCTGGAGAGGGGGCGGGCTGAGTCTCTGAAGGAAAGTGTGGGCGGAGTCTGGCTGGAGAGGGCGGGCACAGTCGATGGACGGAGTCCGCGGGCGGAGAGCGAGTCCCTCACCTGCAGCTGAACTTGGTAAGCTGGCAGGGGTGCAGGGCGCAGCCGCATCAGGATCGGTGACCGGTGCTGTCACATTCGGTCGCCGTCAGCGGCTGAACGTCCCCACGCCCATCTTGGTACACCCTGCACTTGGCTGCAGTAAGCAGCAGCAGACATCTTGTTACACCCAGCCCGAGCTATATGGGCTGGGTGTAACAAGATGTCTGCTGCTGCTTACTTCAGCCGAGTGCAGGGTGTACCAAGATGGGCGTTGCAGCAGTTTTTTTTTTAAATCCTGTGTCATTTTTTTTTCCCCACAGCATTTCAGTGCCAGCCACCTATCAGTACCCACAAGTGCTACCTATCAGTGCAATCAGTGCCATCTACCAGTGCCACCTATTAGGTGGCACTGGTAGATGGCACTGACTGCACTGATAGGTGTCACTTATGGGCACTAATTGGTGACACTTGTGGGCACTGATAGATGGCACTGATTGCACAGATAGTGCAATCAGTGCCATCTATCACTGCCCACAAGTGCCATCTATCAATGCTATCACTGCCCACAAGTGCCACCTATCACTGCCCACAAGTGCCATCTATCAGTGCCCATAAGTGCCCACAAGTGCCACCTTTCAGTGCCATCAGTGCCACCTATCAGTGCCCACAAGTGCCACCTATCAGTGCCCACAAGTGCCACCTATCAGTGCCCATAAGAGCCATCTATCAGTGCCCATAAGTGCCACCTTTCAGTGCCATCTATCACTGCCCACAAGTGCCACCTATCAGTGCCACATATCACTGCCCACAAGTGCCACCTATCAGTGCCATCAGTGCCCATAAGTGCCACCTATCAGTGCAATCAGTGCCATCTATCATTGCCAGCCACCTATTAGTGCCCATCAGCGCCAGTCACCAGTCAGTGCCCATAAGTGCCACCTGTCAGTGCCACCTATCAGTCCCCATCTTTCAAACTGTCACATGACATTGAAAAAAAAGTATCGGTAATCGGTATCGGCGAGTACTTGGAAAAAAGTATCGGTACTTGTACTCGGTCTCAAAAAAGTGGTATCGGGACAACCCTACTGTGGACTTAAAGGACATTTATTATCTGTCTGCCCTTCCCGTCCAGTAAAAGGCAGGGTCTAACCAGTGTTGGAGGAGCTGGCTTAGACCTTACAGGTATATCCTCCAAGACCAAGATTACCATTCCTGCAATTATTCATTTACCCTCTAAACTTGTCTCCTGTGAGTCTTTTGTGGATTCTGGAGCTGCTGGCATATTCTTGGACTACACTTTTGCTAAAAAAAATAATATCCCATTTGTTCCAAAATCTAGACCCCTGAACATTACCACCGTGAAGCCCTGTACACATGATCGGATAACCTATGGATTTTCGTCCGATGGATTTGTCCATCGGATATCCGATGAAACTGTTTTCTATCAGTCTTGCCCACACACCATCAGTCAAAAAACCGACCGTTCCAAACGCGGTGACGTAAAACACTCCGATGAGCCGAGAAAAATTAAGTTTAATGCTTCTGAGCATGCGTCGACTTGATTCTGAGCATGCGTGGGTTTTTGATCCGATGGACTTGCCCATAGACGATAGGAGTTTTCGATCGTTTTTTTTATCCATCGTAAAATTTTAAAACAAGTCCTATTTTTTACAACCGATGGAAAAAAGACCGATGGGTACCATACACGATCGGTTGGTCTGATGAAAACCATCCATCGGACGGTTTTCATCAGTCAAAATGATCGTGTGTATCCATTAAGGATAGGATTCTTCATGTAACTGTTGAAGCCAGAGCTGTAGCTAGTGAAGGTTGGGAGCCCTTTTACGGGTCTGGGAATCTTTGGGGATCTAATTTTTATTTTACAGCGGATCGTGGTTAAAGGAAGTGGGAATATACATACTCATGTCGTTTTTATTTCTATTCTTTCTATGTCGTGACGAGGTGCTCCTGTTGCCTGATTGGACGCGTGACCAGAGTTTCCTTGATGAGACGCCCCGAAGCCGGACCCATGTACAAGACACAGAGGATCACAGACGGATCGGCGATTACTACAGCTCACCATGTCGTGTCCTCCTTATAAGTCATGCTCCTGAAGAACAGAGTCTACATGTCAAGCCGCGTTTTCGTTTTTATGGACTGTAAGGACTGATTCATTTCCAGGTGTAAGAAGGAGCGCAAGTTTCATCGATGAACATGGGGTCCATATGACAAAAAAGGGAGGACTGTTGTGGAAAATTTTATTAATGTATGTTGTCAGATGTCCCCCAGTGTCGGTTTTGCTGTAATGTGCTCATGTGAGTGTATTCGCACATACAGACATTGGTGGAAGACCATTGGCGCAAACACCCTCCCACGGACACAGCAGATTTGCTTGCTCTTTTTAGGGATGTTCATTTATGCCTCACCAAGGGACTGGCCACTTGTCGACTGCATTAAATTACTCTGAGCGAACAGATCTGCGTTTATGGGAACTATAGCATAACTATACGAAAATTGTGGTTATCTGATCCATGATTAAGTATGGTTTGTGTCATTGGTAGCAGTGAGTTGGTTTGCACACGGCTTTGTACAAAGCCATGCTTTCTAGTGTTTTTTTGTCTCACAGAAAGCATGGCCCCTGTACCCAACCGTTTGCACACATAACTGCTAGCATTCTATTTGAATATATACATGTCTGTCATTGGTTCTTTTGAAAGTATACAAAATGTCTGATTGGCTGTTTTGTGATGCCACCACCTTCTTTTGTTACTCATGTTGACACTATAAATAAAGGGAGCTGGCTATACTAGGGAGGACTCTGCTCTGGGATGCCTTGATAATGAGACCTGGCTGGTGATGCTTCCTTCTTTGAATGAATGGGACGAATGAATGGTGAGTGAAACTTAGATTAACATGCATTATATCACTGAGACGAAATGTATTACTATTAGAGACACGATATCTGGCTGTATGCTCTGCGTACAGCCTAATTTCGCAAACAGGTATCAAGCGGCAGCAAAGGTACAGAGGTGCGGGCAGAAGAGTAGTCACAAACAGGCCGAGATCAGGTGCAGGCAGATAACTGGATGGTCACAGGTAAGCTGGTTATTTTGATAACAGAAAAACAACAAACACTCCTGCGCACGAGTTGACCGTCAAGCACTCAATAGTTTATACCGATGGCACTGGCTTTGCTGCCCTTCACGGATAGGGGTATCCTGGTAATGAACAAAAAGAGAAAGAACAAGGGCGCACCAGCCTAGTGAGTTATCGTTAGGATATTTTATTTATATAAAAACAAAGAAAAGGTACTCACAAAGGTAGTAAAATGGTTCGCAAAGTACAAATGGTACCATGGATGGCTGCAACATGTGAAACCCAAACCACACTCCGACCGATCATGAAGGACGTGATGGAAGACAAGCGCAAAGCCTCTTCATCAGAGTCGAGCAGTGTATGTCTCTCAAACCTACCCTTTATATAGGCATACATGCATGTGGACTGCCAATCAAGCTAAGGGGAGGACCTCCCAGGGACCGTGATGACGCCTCCCACTTGAGTGGGAGATCTTACAATGGCAATCAGTGGCACCCTCTGGGAGGGGCCAGAAAGGTGGACCAAAACACAATAAGCAACAGACAGTCTCAGTGGTTAGTGATAAATCATCCCAAATAGAGATGAAAATAAAAATAATAATACTAATAAATAAACCAGCAAGAAGTCAATGGACCAGCAAGAGGGCATTGCTACTAAGGATAGCACAGACGCAACAAAATTAAAGTGTCACACTAAAGGAACGGCCGTAGAGAAGTGGTAGTTACACTTACTTAGTAGGTGATGTCCACAGTCAGCGGCGACCCTCCCACAAAGGCTGAACCAGCAGCGATATCGGTGATGGTAGTGATGGGGAAATGATCGTGTAAGGTGGCCGCGCATGGAGCGCAAACAGACTCATCTGCGCTCCACGCTACCGGAAGTGCTGGCCTTGCGTCATCGGCTGAGCGTCCGCCGTCGCCCAATGATGACGCTCGGGTAAGACTAGACGGCGGCCATTTTAGAGTAGACTAGAAGCGATAGAGGCTAAAAGCGGGACATACAGGTGACACCTATGTCACCATAAAGACTGAGCCCATACCCAGCAAATCGTAGGGCGACTACCACATTATAAATCATCAGGCCTGTTGGCTGTCAGATGGATCCTACCAACAGCCCAAATGGCACACACATGCATATATACCTACACAAGGGTACTAAAGAGCAGAGCCGTGTGGCCGCAGACGTGGGTGTACTGCAGCAGCACCACTAATACTCATGATATCACAGCAGTATTCGATTAAAATTAGAATAAAAATGTAAATTAAAATTAAAATTAACTGTATGCATCACAATAAAAGCTGTGAATAGACCCGCACCCAGGGAGGGAGGTAGAAACAGAAGAGGTTCTACATACAATGGTGCAGGTAGAGTGTACATGAAAAAGGATATATGTGTGTAAAAATCATCATATATACAGTACATATATACACTTAGCATATACATACATACACATATCATATATTACATATATAAAAACACATACAATATGCCCAATAAGCATGTAAATGCATACTTGGAAAAGTATAATGCTGTACAATGAATTGATATAAAATGGGACTAAAATATAATAAATAAAATACAATCCTAGCAGACTAATTGGATGGATTAGGTGCTGAACATGCCAATAGAAAGAACACACATATATAAAAAATCATTATACACCTTATGGGTATGTATACGCTAAAAGCACCACAAATAATGAATCTATGTGATGTATGTAGAACAGAATTATTAGTAATAATAAAGACCTATGATGTAAAAAAAAAAAAAAAACATAAAAGGTATATTGAAAATAGAACTTAAAAATGCCAATAGGGAAATGGGAGAGATACGAAAAATACATATGCTACAGAAGGAGGGGAGAGGGGGGGGAAATGAAAGGGGGAGGCAAAAATAACCAACGAGCCCCCTAACCTAGGCTTGAAGCGGGACCACATAGTGCCCCGTCGAAGGGGAGAAGGCGGGAAAGATGATTAAACAAGGGAAGTCATACTGGGATATTGATAGATTCATTTTAACTGATTTTAAGGATTTCAGGGTCTTCATTTAGCCCCCCAGGGGTGAGACTACCCAGGGCTCTCGCGTTTGCAGAGCCTCTGGTGTCTCCTACCATCTAAATCTCCCCCAATGGACTCAATACCAAAAACCCTCATACCAAAAGGATCACCCTGATGTACTTCCTCAAAGTGTCTAGGGACCAGGTATTTGACCCTGGTATTAGTAATGTCGCACTTGTTTTTCGCCTATAAGCACTCTCATAGGACAAGATGTACGACCCACATAGAGGCGTCCACATGGACAAATAATACCATAAACAACAAATTCAGTCCCACAGTTGATAAACTGCTTCAGCTGGTGGACCTTCCCATCTCTGCCTGTTACTGACTTCTTTCCATGCCACATGAACCTACAGGTACCACAATTTTTAACGCTACATTTGTAGCTACCCTTCTGATCGAAGTTGGTAGACCAAGCATTAATAGTTTTACTGATAGGCTTTTTTACCCTGCTAGGGGCAACCATATTTCTCAGATCATGAGGCCTTCTAAAAACTATATTAGGTTTATCAGGAAGATGTTCTTTCAACACTGGATCATGTTTTAGTATACCCCAATTTTTCTTCAAAATGTTTTGTATCTCAAAGGCCTTGTTAGTATACTGAGTAGAAAAGCGGGCTTGGGCAGGATCAGAATTGACAGTGGAGGCTGGCCGTGTAGTGCCTTCAGGTGGGTTGTCATATAAGTCTGCATATTTTTTGAAAGCTGTCTCTATAAGAACGGGCTCATATTCATTCTCCTGAAATTTCTTAATAAGAAGCTCGCTCTGTACTAGATAGTCCTCTTTCCTAGTGCATGTGCGTTTTAAGTGGCAAAACTGTCCACAGGGGATATTTCTAATCCATCTAGGATGGTGATTACTTTTGGCGTGCAGAAAAGAATTGCCACCACTAGGCTTAAAATGAGTCCTAGAAAAAATGTTTCCATCAGAATCACTCCTAAGTTCAAGGTCGAGGAAAACAAGAGTATCATTGCTAATGACATGGGTAAAATCTATACCAAAGGGGTTGGCGCTACAATTTTCAAGGAAGTTGCTCAATTCCAGGTCTGTTCCGTCCCAGATGATGAGAATATCATCAATATACTGGGCGAAAAGAACCAGGTTCACCCCGAACGGATTGTTATTCCAAATAGAGACATTCTCCCAAAAACCCATAAATAGGTTAGCATAACTCGGGGCAAACCTGGCTCCCATGGCCGTGCCCCTGGTTTGCAAGAAGTGTTCCCCCAGGAAGGAAAAATTATTATGCGTGAGGGCAAACTCAACACAATCTAGCAAGGACTTTGCCTGTAGAGAATTCAAGTTGCTGGCTTCTGACAGAAAGTGATTTAATGCTCTTAGGCCATGTTCATGGTCAATAGATGTGTACAGAGATGCCACATCAAGCGAGAGCCATCTGTAATTAGGCTGCCAGACGTAATGTGACAATACCTCTAACATATGACCAGAATCTCTAACAAATGATGGAAGACTTGTCACAAAGTCTTGCAAAAAGTGATCGATATAGCATCCCAAATTACTAGAGATGCTATCGATACCCGCAATGATGGGCCTGCCCGGGGGATTAACCATACTCTTGTGTACTTTGGGAATGTGGTAGAAGTGAGGAATGGCTGCATGTTTATTATAAAGGAAATAATATTCATCCTTTGTTAGGACAGTATCCAGGAGAGCACGATCAAGGAGCAACTTGAGCTCTTTAGTATACTCAATGACTGGGTCCCTTTTAAGTCTGGTATAGGTGTCCGTATCACCCAGCAATCTCATTGCCTCTGCAATGTAGTCAACTCTGTTTTGAATGACGAGACTTCCGCCATTGTCAGCCTTTCTTTTAATGACATCCTGGTTCTGTTTTAAACTGTCTACTGTCATCCCTAAACTGTCAGGGTATTTGCCATGCTGATTTTTGTTGTTAATTTTACCTTGATGGAATTTGTTTTTAAAGGACTCAAAAACCACATCGTAAAAGGTGGAAATGAACCTGCCTTTAGTCCAATGGGGAAAAAAAGAGTACTTAGGTCTAAAACCAGTGTGAGTGATGGCATTATCCACAGGGGTCCCAGGTACTGATGGTGACATTACCCCATGATGGGCCTCTAGATAAAGTTCCTCTAGAATCGTAAGGGCTAGATTCTCTTCCACACTAGTCTCTAAGGAAGCTGGAGAAGCTGACTCGACACCACTAGTGGTTAAGGTGTCTTTACCGTTATCTTTTAAAATATAATACCGCTGAATAGTGAGCTTCCTTATATATTTATTCTGATCTATAAATAGTTTGAACAAATTAGGTACACTAGGTGGGGCGTAGTTAAGGCCTTTTCTTAAAAGATGAAGCTCGGTGTCGGTGAACACGGAGCAAGATAGATTATAGATCTTAATAGTGGTGTGGGTGTTGTCTACACCCTGCCCCTTTTTGTGTCTCTTTCCTCCTCTCTTTCCTCGTCTGGTTCCTCTCCTCTTTTCCTTGTCTTTTTTAGTAGAGGAGTGATCAACAGAGGGATCGCCTTCAGAATCTCCATTGCAACTCCCTCTGCTGATGCAACTTCCGTCCCTAAAAATTAATGGGAGGTGTGATGTTGGCTATACTACCAGCGGACTCGAGGCCAAGTTGGATATCTATAGAGCTGGGGATGTTGGGCGTCTCTATACTGGAATGGGCTTGTTGGGATAAGTGGGTGGCCAGTCGACCTCTAGCAGGTGACTGGTGCTGATGTTTAAATTTGTTCTGTCCACCCTTAAATCTCCCTTTGGATCTAAACTGATGGTTGTTGGACCTACTAGATTTGTGGTTAGGATGGTGGTGACCTAAACCATCTACCCGAGGGTTATGATGATTCTGGGATGAGCAGGGGGCTTGGGATAAAGCTATAAGACATGAGGACACATTGGTGGCAGGTAGGCTGTCGGGGTCAGTTCTAGGTTTAGGGTTTATACCACCTTTACGGGTTAACTTTGTTTTTTCCAATTGAATTCCTGATTGTTTAGGTCAGGGGTCTCCAAACTGCGGCCCTGGGGCCGAATGCGGCCCTTTGCTTGCCTTTATCAGGCCCTTGGGGCACTATTCCATCCACTGACACCAACAATGGTGAATCATTTTTATTGCTGAAACCACCAATGGGGCACTATTCATCCAACTTACACTATCAAAAGGGTACAATTCCTTCTATTGACACCAACAATGGGGCACTAGTCCTTCCACTGACACCAAAGGAATGGTATTGTTTACTCCCTCTCGACATTTTCTACTCCCAATGGCCCTAGTCCGGCCCTCCTAAAGTCTGAAGGACAGTAAACTGGCCCTTTGTTTAGAAAGTTTGGAGATCCCTGGTTTAGGTAATCCAACCGTTCCCGTTCAAACTTTCCTGACTTTTTACTGATGAGGTCTGTTTCGTACTTCATCATTTGTTCATTAATCTTGACATCCCAACTTTCAAATGATGTAACATCAGAGAGTTGGGATAGTTCATCCTGCAAGGAGCCAATGTCAGCACGAATTTTAACAATATTACGCTCCCTTTGAGCAATAATAAATTGTAGCCATAATTGGTTGCATTCACGCAAGCATGAGATCCATTTGTCATTGAGGTCCTCATCAAGTAAAGAAAACAATTTAGTGATCCTTAAACCTCTAGGAATCCTTTTGAATTCCAGATATTTCTGTAGCAACAGAATGTCCCACCACTGTAGCATCTCTTTCTCTAGTGCATCCTTAAGTCTATAAAACAATAATACCATTTTGTCCTCTCTCAATGGAGTCAGTTCGTTTTCAACAGTTGCAGCAACGACAGCTTCATTGGTAGCATTCTCGGATTCAAAAGTGCCGTTGCCCGTGTTCAACTGGATTGGGGGGTTGGTTCGGGACACGTGAATGTGGGGGTGATGAAGGATTTGCCAGCGGATGTACTACTGGGGAATGATTTGGCCCCCCTCGTTTCTGCTTACGCCGCGATGGGCCCCGCTGAAGCCAACCCAGTGACTACCCGTGCCCAGACCCGGGCTGCTGGAACCGACCCGCTTGCTGCCGAGACCCGGGTAAGACTATCTTCCCCGACATGTACCTTAGATCAGGCACAATATCACAGTCTGCAACATGTGAAACCCAAACCACACTCCGACCGATCATGAAGGACGTGATGGGAGACACTACCGGCTGATGCGTTTCCAAGCGCAAAGCCTCTTCATCAGAGCCGAGCAGTGTGTATGTCTCAAGTGTATGTCTCTCAAACCTACCCTTTATATAGGCATACATGCATGTGGACTGCCAATCAAGCTAAGGGGAGGACCTCCCAGGGACCGTGATGACGCCTCTCACTTAAGTGGGAGATCTTACAATGCAATCAGTGGCACCCTCTGGGAGGGGCCAGAAAGGTGGACAAAAACACAATAAGCAACAGACAGTCTCAGTGGTTAGTGATGAATCATCCCAAATAGAGATGAAAATAAAAATAATAATAATAATAAATAAACCAGCAAGAAGTCAATGGACCAGCAAGAGGGCATTGCTACTAAGGATAGCACAGACGCAACTAAATTAAAGTGTCACACTAAAGGCACGGCTGTAGGGAAGTGGTAGTTACACTTACTTAGTAGGTGATGTCCACAGTCAGCGGCGACCCTCCCACAAAGGCTGAACCAGCAGCGATATCGGTGATGGTAGTGATGGGGAAATTATCGTGTAAGGTGGCCGCGCGTGGAGCGCAAACAGACTCATCTGCGCTCCACGCTACCGGAAGTGCTGGCCTTGCGTCATAGGCTGAGTGTCCGCCGTCGCCCAATGATGACGCTCGGGTAAGACTAGACGACGGCCATTTTAGAGTAGACTAGAAGTGATAGAGGCTAAAAGCGGGACATACAGGTGACACCTATGTCACCATAAAGACTGAGCCCATACACAGCAGATCGTAGGGCGACTACCACATTATAAATCATCAAGCCTGTTGGCTGTCAGATGGATCCTACCAACAACCCAAATGGCACACACATGCATATATACCTACACAAGGGTACTAAAGAGCAGAGCCGTGTGGCCGCAGACGTGGGTGTACTGCAGCAGCACCACTAATACTAATGATATCACAGCAGTATTAAATTAAAATTAGAATAAAAATGTAAATTAAAATTAACTGTATGCATCACAATAAAAGCTGTGAATAGACCCGCACCCAGGGAGGGAGGTAGAAACAGAAGAGGTTCTACATACAATGGTGCAGGTAGAGTGACCATGAAAAAAGATATATGTGTGTTAAAATCATCATATATACGTATATACACTAAGCATATACATACATACACATATCATATATTACATATATAAAAACACATACAATATGCCCAATAAGCATGTAAATGCATACTTGGAAAAGTATAATGCTGTTGTCATGTACCTCGGTGTATTTGAACCGGGATCTTCCTGGTCCCACAGCTGCAGCCTTACCTGTTGTGCTACGGAGCAGATCTAGACTTTTGGAAATGTCCTCTCAGTATTAAGCATTTCCTTGGACTCACTAGCCCCACCTGCTGCCAGCTGTGGACAATTTTCTATCAAAGCAGCCCATAAAAAGGAAGTGATGCTATCTCTCAGCGCCCGTTTGTGTGGAATAGCTCCCTGGGTGTTGTGACTGCTTTTTCATCTTGATTTTCATGTTGAACTTCACGCCTGAATTCCTGACTACTCTCTAGCCTGCTGATTTTGTACTTCACTGCCAGCTTGTGTATGACCTTTGCCTGCCTGACCACTCTCTGGATTTCGATCGTGTACCGTTTTGCCTGATCTGTTGCCAACCTAATCTGCCTGACTATGTTTTTGCCTGAATCCTCAGCACACAAGTTCCACTTCGGACACTACCTATCACAGGTACCTTACATTACAAACGGGCCACAATGACAGTGGACCCTGCTGAGATTGTTAAGGTGATTTCACGTCAGGGACAATTGATTGAAGCTCATGAACAGCATCTTTCTTCCCTGGACGCCAAGTTAGATGAACTTTGTACAATGCTTAAATCTTGTTCGCCTGCTTCCTCTGCAACGATCCAGACTCCGGATCCTACTCCTGCTACGATCCAACCCGCCTCTTCTGTACCACCCAAACTTCCCTTGCCTGACAAATTTGGTGGTGATACTGAAGACTGCAGAGGCTTTTTAAATGTTTGCCGTTTGCATTTCAGCAACAACCCTGGGATCTTTAACACTTCGTCTGCCAAAGTGACTTTTGTAATTTCCTTGTTAAAGGGGAAGGCCCTGGCCTGGGTCTCTCCTTATCTGGAACGCAATGATCCTGTGCTGCAAGACGCTGACACATTTCTGGCTTCTCTCCGGACTGTATTTGACAAGCCAGATAGAGCTTCTGCAGCTGAGTACTCATTCTTGGACATGCAACAAGGCACCAGGTCTGTGGCACAATATGCTATTGAGTTTCGTACCCTTGCCACTGAGACTACTTGGGACTCAAGGGCATTACGTGCAGCCTTCCGAAAAGGTCTTGCGGATCGCATCAAAGATGAATTAGTCTATAAGGATTCCCCAGAAGACCTAGAGAAATTCATAGAGCTCTGTGTTCGTCTGGATGTCCGGTATCATGAAAGGTGCCAAGAGAGACTTAGAACTCGCAAGTTTCCTAGGCCAGTTTACTGTTTGGCCCCTAACTTCCAACCACCACCTCAGCCAGAACCTGAAATCTCAGTTGAACCCCAGGCACCTGTGGAACCCATGGATGTAAGCCGTCTCCACCTAACTGAGTCTTAGAAACAAAGGACGCGTGCATTGGGCCTATGCCTATACTGTGGACTTAAAGGACATTTATTATCTGTCTGCCCTTCCCGTCCAGTAAAAGGCAGGGTCTAACCAGTGTTGGAGGAGCTGGCTTAGACCTTACAGGTATATCCTCCAAGACCAAGATTACCATTCCTGCAATTATTCATTTACCCTCTAAACTTGTCTCCCGTGAGTCTTTTGTGGATTCTGGAGCTGCTGGCATATTCTTGGACTACACTTTTGCTAAAAAAAATAATATCCCATTTGTTCCAAAATCTAGACCCCTGAACATTACCACCGTGAAGCCCTGTACACATGATCGGATAACCTATGGATTTTCGTCCGATGGATTTGTCCATCGGATATCCGATGAAACTGTTTTCCATCAGTCTTGCCCACACACCATCAGTCAAAAAACCGACCGTTCCAAACGCGGTGACGTAAAACACTCCGATGAGCCGAGAAAAATTAAGTTTAATGCTTCTGAGCATGCGTCGACTTGATTCTGAGCATGCGTGGGTTTTTGATCCGATGGACTTGCCCATAGACGATCGGAGTTTTCGATCGTTTTTTTATCCATCGGAAAATTTTAAAACAAGTTCTATTTTTTACAACCGATGGAAAAAAGACCGATGGGTACCATACACGATCGGTTGGTCTGATGAAAACCATCCATCGGACGGTTTTCATCAGTCAAACCGATCGTGTGTATGGGGCTTGAATGGACAACCCTTGGGAGATGGCATTGTAAAATTTGAGACTATGACAATCACCCTTCAGGTAGGCGTACTCCACAAAGAGGAAGTTGTCTTTTCTCTTATTGATTCTCCACTTCTGCCTGTTATCCTTGGTTACCCATGGTTACAACAACATAACCCTTCTTTTGATTGGGAAAATGGAGAACTAACCTCTTGGGGGTCGTTCTGTCATTCAAACTGTTTGTCTCAACCCAAAAGACTTTCTGCTTGTATGTTGGCTTCCATGGCCGTCCCACCTACCTTGCCTCATGAATACCATGCGTTTGCAGATGTATTTTGCAAGAAAAAGGCAGAGGTTTTACCTCCACATCGTTCTTTTGACTGTGCAATTAAATTGATTCCTGGAGCACCTCTTCCCAAAGAAAGGACCTATCCCCTGTCTTTGCCTGAACAAAAATCCATGGAGGAATACGTAAAAGACAACTTGGAAAGAGGTTTTATCCGACCCTCTTCTTCTCCAGTAGGGGCAGGTTCTTTCTTTGTTGAAAAAAAAGATGGGGGTCTTCGACATGCATAGACTATCGAGGGTTAAATCAAATCACCGTAAAAGACTCCTACCCTTTGCCTCTCATTCTTGAACTGTTTGATGTACTTAAGGGGGCTGTTATCTTCTCCAAGCTAGACCTACGAGGGGCTTATAATCTGATTCGAATTAAAGACGGGGACGACTGGAAGACAGCATTCAACACTCGTAATGGACATTTTGAATATCTGGTTATGCCATTTGGGTTGTGTAACGCCCCTGCTGTCTTCCAACATTTCATGAATGACATTTTTCATGATTTCAGCAACAGTTTTGTGATCATCTACTTGGACGACATTTTAATCTTTTCCAAGACTCATCTAGAGCACATCTCGCATGTAAAGCAGGTATTGCAACGACTGAGAGAAAAACATCTTTACGCGAAGATTGAGAAATGCAGTTTCCATCAAAGCCGTATTACTTCCCTTGGATACATTATAAGTGCTGTCGGTTTCCAAATGGACCCTCAAAAACTTTCTGCTGTCTTGCAATGGCCCCAACCGACCACTTTAAGAGGGCTCCAAAGCTTTCTAGGGTTTGCAAATTACTACAGATGCTTCATCAAAGGTTTTGCCTCCATTGCGGCCCCCCTTACTGCTATGACTAAGAAAGGTACAAATTTCAAGGTATGGTCCTCAGAAGCAGAATCGGCTTTCCAGCAATTAAAAGACATGTTCAGCAAAGCTCCAATTCTTCAGCATCCAAATCCCGATCTCCAGTACATAGTTGAGGTTGATGCCTCTGAGGTAGGAGCAAGTGCCGTGCTCTCCCAGAGACAGCCTAAGTCCGGTAGAATCCATCCAGTAGCATTTTTTTCTAGAAAGTTTTCTCCAGCGGAGATGAATTACGATGTTGGGAATCGAGAACTACTGGCCATCAAATTGGCATTGTCTGAATGGCGACATCTTCTGGAAGGGGCTCCCAAACCTTTTTCTATCCTCACTGACCATAAAAACCTACTGTATCTTCAGACTGCAAGACATTTGAACTCACGTCAGGCTCGATGGGCTTTGTTTTTCTCCCGTTTTAATTTTGTTCTTTCTTATGTTCCTGGGCATAAAAACAAGAACGTTGATGCTCTTTCCAGACAGTTCGCTACCTCTGAAGAAGACCAACCTACCGAGCAGTATATAATCCCACCTCACAAAATTGTCGCACAGATCTCTACGGCTCTTTCCCAACAGTTACAAGAAACCCAGAATCGTGTTCCCCAAGGCTTGAAGATACCATCAGGTCGCCTGTTCGTAGCCCCTAGCCTCAGAAAACCTGTACTCCTCTGGGCACATGATGGTGTGTTATCTGGTCATCCTGGTGTCACCATCACTCTTAAGACCTTGCAGCGTCATGTCTGGTGGCCTCATATAAAAAGGGATGTTACTGACTGGCTGCCTGTCCAACTTGTGCTGCTAATAAAGTACCCCGTACATTGCCTACTGGACTGTTACAACCACTTTCGGCACCTCGTCAGCCTTGGACCCATTTGACTATGGACTTCATTACAGACTTACCCAAGTCCAAGGAAGTCCGAGGGCATGACTGCCATATGGGTCATAGTGGATCGCTTTTCCAAAATGTCTCATTTTGTGCGGCTCCCGGGATTACCTACAGCGGAAGCACTGTCTACTCTCTTCCTTTCCCATATTGTGAGATATCATGGCATACCTACCAATGTCGTCTCAGACCGCGGATCCCAGTTTGTTTCCCGATTCTGGAGAGCGTTCTGCAAGAAACTGGGAGTAACACTTTCACTCTCTACCTCACATCACCCTCAAACAGATGGTCAAACCGAACGCATGAACCAGACCCTAGAAACCTATCTTCGACATTATGTCAATGCCTTACACTCCAACTGGTCTGAGTATTTGCCTTTAGCTGAGTTCGCTATTAATTCCCGTTGGCACAGTGCTCTCCATACCACACCATTCTACGCAGCCCTAGGCTATCACCCTCAGACTTTTCCCCTACTTCAGCCTTCTTCTGGTGTACCAGCAGCAGATCAGCGGGTGAAAAATATTCTGCTACATTGGAAAAAGATTTGCTTATTACTACGGAAGTCAGCAGGCAAGTATGCACTTTTTTCCAACAAACGAAGATGCCATATACCGCCATATGTGGTGGGGGACAGAGTTTGGCTATCAACCAAATATGTGAGACTGAAACAACCTTCTACCAAATTGGGCCCTCGATTCATTGGTCCTTACAGAATTATTGCTCGAGTCGGGCCAGTCTCCTATCGGTTGAAATTACCCTCCTCTCTCCGGATTCATCCTGTGTTCCACGTTTCCCTCCTCAAAAAAGCAATTTTCAATCGCTACTCCAGAACGCAACAGCTACCGCCTCCTGTTCTTGTTGATGGACAAAATGAGTTTGAAATCTCCAAGATTCTTGATTCTAGAAGAGAGGGTTGTGGCCTTCAGTATCTGGTTCATTGGAAGGGATATCCTGTCACAGACCGTTCCTGGGTTCCAGCCAAAGATCTGCATGCCCCTTCTCTTATTCGAGACTTCCATGTCTCCTTTCCCACTAAGCCCCGCTAGGCCCCCGGAGGGGTCCACTGGGGAGGGGGCCCTGTCATGTACCTGGGTGTATTTGAACCGGGATCTTCCTGGTCCCACAGCTGCAGCCTTACCTGTTGTGCTACGGAGCAGATCTAGACTTTTGGAAATGTCCTCTCAGTATTAAGCATTTCCTTGGACTCACTAGCCCCACCTGCTGCCAGCTGTGGACAATTTTCTATCAATGCAACCCATAAAAAGGAAGTGATGCTATCTCTCAGCGCCCGTTTGTGTGGAATAGCTCCCTGGGTGTTGTGACTGCTTTTTGATCTTGATTTTCATGTTGAACTTCTGCCTGAATTCCTGACTACTCTCTAGCCTGCTGATTTTGTACTTCACTGCCAGCTTGTGTATGACCTTTGCCTACCTGACCACTCTCTGGATTTCGATCGTGTACCGTTTTGCCTGATCTGTTGCCAACCTAATCTGCCTGACTAAGTTTTTGCCTGAATCCTCAGCACACAAGTTCCACTTTGGACACTACCTATCACAGGTACCTTACAGCTGTACAATGAATTGATATAAAATGGGACTAAAATATAATAAATAAAATACAATCCTAGCAGACTAATTGGATGGATTAGGTGCTGAACATGCCAATAGAAAGAACACACATATATAAAAAATCATTATACACCTTGTGGGTATGTATACGCTAAAAGCAAAAGTGGGGATATTGCGCTAAAGACAAATGGGTATCACACAAAAAACACCTCTGTGTCACATATATCTAATAGCAAATAAATACACTGTGATAAAGTAGTGCAAATGAATAAGTGATAATAATTCCACCACCAAAATAAAGTGCAAGTGCATATATGAACTTAACAAAGTAGTGCCAAAAAGTTCAATATTGCAATGATTGCTGTTCGATAAATGTCCAAATGGGTATTAAATCAATAGTTTGTTCCAAAATTGTGAATGTAATCAAATGGTTTGACTGATGAACAGGTTTGGAGTATTGAACCTGTTACTAAGATAGTATCCTCTACCAATCGCGTTCTCTATAAAAGAGAAAAGCGGAGGGGAGGGGGAGGGAGGGGAGAGACCAAGCTCCGACCGATGCCACGGGGGGGGGGGGGCAGGAATAAAGCCTCTGATAGTGTAGTATTTCATTGAAATACTACACTATCAGAGGCTTTATTCCTATCGTCCCCCCATGGCATCGGTCGGAGCTTGGTCTCTCCCCTCCCTCCCCCTCCCCCCGCTTTTCTCTTTTATAGAGAACGCGATTGGTAGAGGATACTATCTTAGTACTACCAAAGTGTGGAGAAGATACAGAGGAGAAATAAAGAAATAAGACCACAGTCCATGTCAGTGAACATACTATATGCCAGTGACCCATGTTAATGAGGTGAGAGCATTGGGAAACAGGTGTAGGATTCACCACAGGTTCAATACTCCAAACCTGTTCATCAGTCAAACCATTTGATTACATTCACAATTTTGGAACAAACTATTGATTTAATACCCATTTGGACATTTATCGAACAGCAATCATTGCAATACTGAACTTTTTGGCACTACTTTGTTAAGTTCATATATGCACTTGCACTTTATTTTGGTGGTTGAATTATTAGCACTTATTATTCATTTGCACTACTCTATCACTGTGTATTTATTTTCTATTAGATATATGTGACACAGAGGTGTTTTTTGTGTGATACCCATTTGTCTTTAGCGCAATATCCCCACTTTTTCTTTTTATCACGGATTGTTATTTCAAATAGAGACATTCTCCCAAAAACCCATAAATAGGTTAGCATAACTCGGGGCAAACTTGGCTCCCATGGCCGTGACCCTGGCTTGCAAGAAGTGTTCCCCCAGGAAGGAAAAATTTTATGCGTGAGGGCAAACTCAACACAATCTAGCAAGGACTTTGCCTGTAGAGAATTCAAGTTGCTGGCTTCTGACAGAAAGTGATTTAATGCTCTTAGGCCATGTTCATGGTCAATAGATGTGTACAGAGATGCCACATCAAGCGAGAGCCATCTGTAATTAGGCTGCCAGACGTAATGTGACAATACCTCTAACATATGACTAGAATCTCTAACAAATGATGGAAGACTTGTCACAAAGTCTTGCAAAAAGTGATCGATATAGCATCCCAAATTACTAGAGATGCTCTCGATACCCGCAATGACGGGCCTGGCCGGGGGATTAACCATACTCTTGTGTACTTTGGGAATGTGGTAGAGGTGAGGAGTGGCTGCATGTTTATTATAAAGGAAATAATATTCATCCTTTGTTAGGACAGTATCCAGGAGAGCACGATCAAGGAGCAACTTGAGCTCTTTAGTATACTCAATGACTGGGTCCCTTTTTAGTCTGGTATAGGTGTCCGTATCACCCAGCAATCTCATTGCCTCTGCAATGTAGTCAACTCTGTTTTGAATGACGAGACTTCCGCCATTGTCAGCCTTTCTTATAATGACATCCTGGTTCTGTTTTAAACGGTCTACTGTCATCCCTAAACTGTCAGGGCATTTGCCATGCTGATTTTTGTTGTTAATTTTACCTTGATGGAATTTGTTTTTAAAGGACTCAAAAACCACATCGTAAAAGGTGGAAATTAACCTGCCTTTAGACCAATGGGGAAAAAAAGAGGACTTGGGTCTAAAACCAGTGTGAGTGATGGCATTATCCACAGGGGTCCGAGGTGCTGATGGTGACATTACCCCATGATGGGCCTCTAGATAAAGTTCCTCTAGAATAGTAAGGGCTAGATCCTCTTCCACACTAGTCTCTAAGGAAGCTGGAGAAGCTGACTCGACACCACTAGTGGTTAAGGTGTCTTTACCGTTATCTTTTAAAATATAATACCGCTGAATAGTGAACTTCCTTATATATTTATTCAGATCTATAAATAGTTTGAACAAATTAGGTACACTAGGTGGGCCGTAGTTAAGGCCTTTTCTTAAAAGATGAAGCTCGGTGTCAGTGAACACGGAGCTAAATAGATTATAGATCTTAATAGTGGAGTGGGTGTTGTCTACACCCTGCCCCTTTTGGTGTCTCTTTCCTCCTCTCTTTCCTCGTCTGGTTCCTCTCCTCTTTTCCTTGTCTTTTTTAGTAGAGGAGTGATCAACAGAGGGATCGCCTTCGGAATCTCTGTTGCAACTCCCTCTGCTGATGCAACTTCCGTCCCTAAAAAATAATGGGAGGTGTGATGTTGGCTATACTATCACAAATGAGATCAGTGCCAAGGTTCTCAAGGACAGTAAAGGATTATGGGTCTGGAATCTACCAGCGGACTCGAGGCCAAGTTGGATATCTATAGAGCTGGGGATGTTGGGTGTCTCTATACTGGAATGGGCTGGTTGGGATAAGTGGGTGGCCGGCCGACCTCTAGCAGGTGACTGGTGCTGATGTTTAAATTTGTTATGTCCACCCTTAAATCTCCCTTTGGATCTAAACTGATGGTTGTTGGACCTACTAGATTTGTAGTTAGGATGGTGGTGACCTAAACCATCTACCCGAGGGTTATGATGATTCTGGGATGAGCAGGGGGCTTGGGATAAAGCTATAAGACATGAGGACACATTGGTGGCAGGTAGGCTGTCTGGGTCAGTTCTAGGTTTAGGGTTTATACCACCTTTACGGGTTAACTTTGTTTTTTTCCAATTGAATTCCTAAATTGTTTAGGTCAGGGGTCTCCAAACCTTGGCCCTTTACTTGCCTTTATCCCGCCCTTGGGGCACTATTCCATCCACTGACACCAACAATGGTGAATCATTTTTATTTCTGAAACCACCAATGGGGCACTAATCATCCAACTTACACTATCAAAAGGGTACAATTCCTTCTATTGACACCAACAATGGGGCACTAGTCCTCCCACTGACACCAAAGGAATGGTATTGTTTACTCTCGACACTTTCTACTCCCAATGGCCCTAGTCCGGCCCTCCTAAAGTCTGAAGGACAGTAAACTGGCCCTTTGTTTAGAAAGTTTGGAGACCCCTGGTTTAGGTAATCCAACCGTTCCCGTTCAAACTTTCCTGACTTTTTACTGATGAGGTCTGTTTCGTACTTCATCATTTGTTCATTAATCTTGACATCCCAACTTTCAAATGATGTAACATCAGAGATTTGGGATAGTTCATCCTGCAAGGAGCCAATGTCAGCACGAATTTTAACAATATTACGATCCCTTTGAGCAATAATAAATTGTAGCCATAATTGGTTGCATTCACGCAAGCATGAGATCCATTTGTCATTGAGGTCCTCATCAAGTAAAGAACACAATTTAGTGATCCTTAAACCTCTAGGAATCCTTTTGAATTCCAGATATTTCTGTAGCAACAGAATGTCCCACCACTGTAGCATCTCTTTCTCTAGTGCATCCTTAAGTCTATAAAACAATAATACCATTTTGTCCTCTCTCAATGGAGTCGGTCCGTTTTCAACAGTTGCAGCAACGACAACTTAATTGGTAGCATTCTCGGATTCAAAAGTGCCGTTGCCCGTGTTCACCTGGATTGGGGGGTTGGTTCGGGACACGTGAATGTGGGGGTGATGAAGGATTTGCCAGCGGATGTACTACTAGGGAATGATTTGGCCCCCCTTGTTTCTGCTTACGCCGCGATGGGCCCCGCTGAAGCCAACCCAGTGACTACCTGTGCTCAGACCTGGGCTGCTGGAACCGACCCTCTTGCTGCCGAGACCCGGGTAAGACTATCTTCCCCGACATGTACCTTAGATAAGGCACAATATCACAGTCTAAAATTGGAATGTGACAAGTTGGCCAGTGAGAAATCGGAGATGCAACGATGCTACGTCATGTATTATGAGATGTCCTATGGCTTGAACATTGAACTGCACAAACATGCTGAAATTGTCAAAAGGTTAAATGGGATTTGTGCCCAGGTTTTACCTTACCTCTCCCAAGAGCGTCAGCAACAAGTTTTGGGAGCCATTGAGAGAGCAAAGCAAGTGACTGTTCCAGAACTGAATTCCATTATTCGCCCTACAACCTTACAACTTCACCATCAGCTACTGACCCGGTAAGCAAAATGGCAATGCTGATGGGTTGTCCAGGCATTAGAGGAATGGAACTATGGACTAACTTCGGAGTCAACCCGTCTGGGGTCTCCTCCTGTGTTAGTCTCCTGCCGAAAGGGGAGAGATGTAACGGGTGGGCCCGTGGAACCCAGAAGTTCTTAGAAAGTATGAGCCAGAAAATAATGGACATTGAGAATATGTCTTGGATTGCTTTAAAATGGGTCTGTAATATTAATCCACCTGGATGCCTGTTGTAATGTTAATGAACCCAAACTAGCTTCCAAAGGCCTTATCATTGTTGTTTGTGATGATGTGGATTGGAGCTGGTAGACCGTCTGGCTGCCTATTATGGGATGTTTAAGTGTCTTGCTGTGAAGAAAAGGGGGGGGGAAATCACCCCTCCTGCTAAGACTGTTTACTGAAGGAGAAGTTTGAACACACCTTACCTGTATCATCATTGTCATTGGACAGTTTAACCCGCCCTGTTCCCCAAGGATGGGAGGGAAGGGTTTTGAAGAGAAGTGCGTTACCTTGTGCTTGTAATAAAGATTCATTCCCTGTTTTGGAACCTCAAACACAGAGCGTTGTCTTGTTTGTGCGGGGAGAATTATTTGTATGGGGTCTTATTAAGCTGGTTGGAGTGTCTGGTAGCTGCTGTGTGTTTAGGAATGGAATATATTTAAACGACGTTAACCCCTGTCATTACAAAAAGTATCTATACTAGTGGTAAATCCTCTAGCCAATGATGACCTTCTTAGCTGCCTTTCCTCAATTGATTTTACCATTCTTTACTTGCGATGCTAGTTATCCAAAAGATGCTATTGAGATGGATCAAACTCTGCTGCTGGAGACCCCAAAAAAAGTACTTTTGATAACAGAAAAACAACAAACACTCCTGCGCACGAGTTGATTGTCAAGCACTCAATAGTTTATAACAATGGCCCTGGCTTTGCTGCCCTTCACAGATATGGGTATCCTGGTAATGAACAAAAACAGAAAGAACAAGGGCGCACCAGCCTAGTGTATTATCGTTAGGATATTTTATTTATGTAAAAACAATGAAAAGGTAGTAAAATGGTTTGCAATGTACAAATGGTACCATGGATGGCTGCAACATGTGAAACCCAAACCACACTCCAACCGATCATGAAGGACGTGATGGGAGACACTACCGACTGACGTGTTTCGAAGCGCAAAGCCTCTTCATCAGGAGAGGAAAAACAGCGCAGATACTGCTCAAGAGTTTGGTTTGGCCTCTCAGTTTGCCCATTGGTCTGGGGATGATAGGTTGAAAAGAATGACAATTCAATATCCAGAGCCTTGCAGAGGGACCTCCAGAATCGGGAGGTAAACTGTATTCCCCGATCTGAGACGATGTTGGCTGGTACCCCGTGGAGTCTGATGATTTTCTTGATGAATACCTGTGCTGTTTCAGGGGCCAAGGGAGTGCCTTTCATTGGAACAAAGTGTGCCATCTTTGACAGGCGATCAACTACCACGAAGATAGTGGTATGATCTTCTGCCGGGGGTAGCTCAACAATAAAGTCTATGGATAACATCCTCCATGGTCTGTCTGGAACAGGCAAAGATTTTAGTAGTCCCCGGGCCTTGGTTGACTATGACTCTTGTTCCTGATGCAAGTTGTGCAGGAATCTACAAATTTTTTACAATCTTCCCGTACCTGAGGACACCAAAAGGTACGCTGTACCAGGTCGGTGGTTTTGGTTATGCAGAAATGCCCGACTAGTGCATGGTCATGAAAAAGTTCCAAAACAGATACCCGTAGGCCTTCGGGAATGTAGATCTTGTCCTCGTGCCAAAGCAATCTCTGGCCTGCAGTTCTGGTTCAGGAGGCGGCGTCTGCCCTGCGGAAGATTGTTTGATTCGGGAAAGCAGGTTTTCCTGAAGCATAAGAAAATTTCCAGGAGCGAGGATGGTATCTGGAGGAGAGATTTCTTTGGATTTGTGGAACATCCGGGACAGAGCATCAGGATTAGTGTTTTTGGAGCCTGGGCGATACGTTACATGGAAAGAAAACCTGGAGAAAATGTGCGCCCACCTGGGTTGTCGTGTCTTCAACCTCTTTGCAGATCTCAGATATTCCAGGTTCTTGTGGTCGGTGAATATCAGAATTGGATGGGCAGCTCCTTCCAGCAGATAACGCCATTCTTCCAGCGCAGATTTTACCGCCAACAACTCCCGATCCCCCCACGTTCTTCTCTGCTGTTTATAGTTTTCGTGAGAAGAAGGCTACTGGGTGAAGCAAGGCCCTGGTTACTTGTCTTTGGGACAATATTGCCCCTACAGCAATTTTGGATGCGTCCACCTCAAGAACAAATGGCAGAGAGGAATCTGGATGTCTCAAAACTGAGGCAGAGGTAAAGAGCCCTTTGAGGGCCTCAGGGGACCAATGGAAGCAGGTTCCCTGTTTGGTTAATTGAGTGATTGGTGCAATGATGGGCAAGAACCCTCTGATAAATTTGCGATAGAAGTTGGCAAATCCAACAAAAAGTCGGATTCCCTTCTTGTCTGCTGGAACTGGCCAGTCCAGGATTGCAGCAATCTTCTGGGGGTCCATCTTGATGCCCTCACTGGAGATAATTAACCCCAAAAATTGTATACTTTCCTGCTCGAATTCACACTTTTCCGCTTTTGCATACAAGCCGTGTTGTCTAAGCCGGGCCAACACACTTCTGACATGCCTGCGGTGGGATTCAAGGAAAGAAGAAAAAATTTGAATATCGTCTAGGTAGACGATAACGAATAAGTTCAAAAAATCTCGAAGAACATCATTAATAAAGTATTGAAAAGTGGCAGGGGCATTGCACAGCCCGAAGGGCATCACCAAGTACTCGAAGTGCCCAAATCGGGTACGGAAGGCAGTCTTCAACTCATCCCCATCCCTAAAATGAACCAGATTATAGGCTCCATGGAGATCGAGTTTGGTGAGATCGAGTAGCGGCCCCCAGTCTCTGAAATAACTCTGGTACCAAGGGGAGAGGATAAAAAATTTTTTACTGTAATTTTATTTAATTTGGGGTAGTCCACGCAAGGTCGAAGGGTATGGTCTTTCTTCTCAACTAAAAAAGATGCCCGTGCCTGCTGCAGACGTGGACGGGCGAATAAACCCTTTCTTCAGGTTCTCGTCAATATATTCTTTTAGCGCCCCTTGTTCTACCTCTGTTAAAGGGAAAATCCTACCAAATGGAATTTCAGCTCCAGGAAATAGTTCAATGGGGCTCGTATGCTCAATGGGGTGGTAGAGCCTCTGCTCCTTGTTTACTGAACACGTCAAGAAAGTCATGGTAGACTTCTGGAATAGATTGACGTATTACGGCTTCTGTGTCCAGGCATAGCAAGGTAGACGGCCCATGAGAAACTTGAGAGCCACAAAACTGCTGGCAGTAAGGTGAAGAGAAGGTAACTTCTCCTGTGGCCCAGTTGATGGCAGGATTGTGGGCTTGTAGCCAAGGCATACTGAGGATTACGGGAAACAATGGGGAGGAAATTATGTCCATACCTAAAAGTTCTTGGTGGGAACTGGAGATGACAGCGGGTATGGGAGCAGTCTCTTGAACTACAGGGCCAGATTTGAAGGCGGACCCATCAACCAGATGAACAGAAAATCCATGGGTCTTAGGAAGGAGGGGAATCCAGTGTTTAGCAGCGAAAGAAGAGTCCATGAAAAGGCTGCAGGCTCCGGAGTCAATAATGGCGGGTATTTGCAGAGTCTTTCCTGGAAGCTGTAATGAGACAGAAAGGGCAAGATGAGATGCAGTCTTGGCTAGAGGGTCTGCATAGTCAGGAGACATAGAAAGACACTTACGGAGTTTTAGAGGGCAATTTCTGACGTAGTGTCCAGGTTCTCTGCAGTAAAGACACAGATTGTTTATCTGACGTCGTTGACACTCTTCCGGGGTAAGGGAAAGACAAAGTACCCCAAGCTGCATAGGCTCGGGTGCGTCAGGTGTAGAAACTGGTTGTGCAGCTGGTGCCGGGTGCAGGTGACTTGGAACCCTTGGGAGCATCCTGGTTGGCCGAGAAAACCTGTAGCGCTTTCAGCCCTTCGTTCCCTCAGGCGTTGATCTATCTATATGGTCAAATCGATCAGCGCATTCAAAGTCTGTGATATACCAACTCTAGCCAGTTAGTCTTTCAGAGGATCAGAGAGTTCTATGCGGAACTGATGGGGGAGAGCGGTGTCATTCCAGTTCGTATCTGTGATCCACCGCCTAAACTCAGCCACGTAATCCTCTGCTGCCCTGCGTCCCTGCTGAAGTGTACGCAATGCAGCTTCTGCAGTCGCTAAAAGCTGGGGGTCTTTATACAGCTGGGCCATTGCGTCAAAGAAGGTGGTAAGGTTGGTCAAAACTGCATCCTTCTGTTCTAGGAGGTGGTGGGCCCAGGTTTGGGTGTCTCCGGTAAGCAAGCAAGCCATGAAGCCCACCTTGGTGACTTCCAGAGAGAAGGTTCGTGGCTGAAGGGCGAAGCACAGTTCGCAAAAATTACATAACGCTCTGAATTTACTTTGTTCCCCGGAGAATTTTTCAGGTGTAGGGACTCTAGGCTCCGGAGGGAGCATCACAACCGTTGGTGTTGATCCTGCCCCAGCTGAAGAAATTGACGCGTGAGGGGATCTCTGGGTTCCGGTAGGGTTAGATAGAACCAGTACCCATACTTCCAGCCGGGTATAGCCTTGCTGAAGATTCAATCCTGCCAGTTGTTGACACAGTTCTTACATAGTAGAGGCTCCCTGCTCGGGCTCAGACATGGCTGTCTGCTACTGTCACGTACCTGATGGTTTCGAGCCCGAATTGCAGAGGAAGGCCTCCCTTACAGCTCCCACGCGTGGCCTCCTGGTAAGGTAACAGAAGGCACAGGAGTAAGAAGTGGTATGGGTGCCTGGCAGGATCAACAGAGGAGGAAGTGGACCAGATGCCCGGGAACTTCCTTACAGGAACTGGGATACAGGAACTGGAGCAGCTGACTGGCTTAGCAGACTGGATCAGGAATAGCTCAGCAGGCTGGATCAGCTTAGCAGACTAGATCAGGAATAGCTCAGCAGACTGGATCAGCTTAGCAGACTGGAACAGGAACAGCTCAGCAGACTGGATGAGCCTAGCAGACTGGATCGGAACCAGAAACAGATAGAATCAATACAGAGATAGTCAGACAGGCCGGGTCAGGTATCAGGCGGGCAGCAAAGGTAGAGAGGTGCAGGCAGAAGAGTAGTCACAAACAGGCGAGATCAGGTGCAGGCAAATAACTGGATGGTCACAGGTAAGCCGGGTCTTTCACAGGTAACAGTCTCAGATCAGGTTTTAAGGCACACAGACGCTGTAGAGCAGACAGCGGGGACTGTATGCGACAGACAGGATTAAATAGCCCGCCTGTCGCCAACAGAGGTACGCGTGCATGCACGTAAGCGTGCGCCCGCACAATGGCACCCGCGATCGTGAACCAGGGAACCTGGAGCGCCTGTTACTGGCAGGATCTTCATGACAAATGTGAATTACCAGAGTTCTGCTTATATACATATACATGAAGTTATCAAAAGTTTTACTTCATTGTTTACGTTCATAAGGAGGGGTTTCTGTCTTCGGGCTGCTTTGGGTTCTGATATGTCAATACTATGTTTTTACCATTGACAAGGGGTACATGTATACCCTTAGTGTCATAGATTTGAACTATTTTGTATAATAAAGATTTTCTTTTTATCCAATCCATGTGTTTTAATATTTATACTGAGAGGAGGTTAAACACCTTAAAAGTCCTATTAGTTCTTTATTCTTTTTGGGGGTGCTACACACGTATCCATTTAGCCACCCTACATTTAAGCAGTAACTGTTGATTACCATCCCCCTTTCTTGGTACAGGAAGAAATTTAAAAAGCCATATATTCTAACTGAATATACCAAATCAAAAACAATCAGTGCAATCAAGATTTAAAGCTCTATATGACTCTACAGAGGGATATTGCAGGCTGAACACTAGGTGATTCCACAGCACCCAAATATTATATTGCCAAATATTAAAGTGCAGTGCAATAAATAATTGTAAATTAGCAAATCACTAATAGAAAGTTCATAAAAAATTCTCAGTCAAAGAAAATTATCCAGCAGGCCAAACGGTGATTCAGAGAAGTGTCCTAAAATACATCCAAGTGCAAAACAGTGTACACTCCCACCACCATATACAATCGTGGCTTCTCACCTTAAAAACATGAATCCTGAGCTAACAGGACAGTCATTGCACGCATCCCCCTATTCACTTCAGATGAGACCGGCACTGAACTGAAATGAAAGATCCTCAAATGTATTATGCAAATATGTAAAATTAAGAAGGAGTCAAATAGTGCTCTCAGATAGATAGACTCAATAGTTTACCAAAAAAATATTTAAATTAGACTTACAAATAATGGCACCTATCGTAAGTGCACCGTAGAGCGCTCGATAATACAAACAGGCAGGTAATGATGCCAGAAGCATAGCTCCTTTTCCCGTACGTGTTACGTCCTGGGCTCAAATTTGTAGATCATCCACCATGAGATGTCTCCAGAATTAGCATTTTGGGTTGCTTCTGCTTGGGGCATCTGGATCTACAATTATCATCACATACCACGCACCCTGGTGTCTGCCAGTGTCTGATCCCTCTCTATGCAACTGCTCTCAGGCTCTTCTCTCTCCCTCTCCTTCCTTTTCAGGACATAATGCATATGGGAGGAGGAGCCATGCTTCTGAAGTCACCCACGACTATCTTACCCATTTGTTTGTATTATTGAGCGCTCTACAGTGCACTTACAATAAGTGCCATATTTTGTAAGTGTGATTTTCATATTTTTTTTGTAAAGTATTTGGCAGAGAGCACTCTATGTCTCCTTCATAATTTTACATTTTCTCATAATACCTCTGAGGATCTTTCATTTTGGATCAGTGTCTCATCTGAAGTGTGACTTCCCTATAGGGGAATGTGTGAAATGACTAACCTGTTAACTCAGGGGTCATGTTTTTAAGGTGAGCAGCCACGATTGTACAGTATATGGTGGGAGTGTACACTGTTTTACACTTGTATTTTAGGACACTTCTCTTACTATTTGGCCCGCATCTCCATTGGATGATTTTTTCATTTTTTTTTTGTTTGAGAACTTTTTATGAACTTTCTATTAGTGATATATACTAAATAAGCCCTTCTGGCAAAAAAGTGAGAATATCCTGGGTTATCTATTTTCCCCAAAACTAGTCACTTCAGGGGTTGTTGTACTATTCTGGCACTTTTATTAATTTTTTTCTTAATTTTTTGTTGTTTTTCTTCTTTTTATAGTAAAAAATTCAAAACCCAGTGGTTTTAAATACCACCAAAAGAAAGATCTATCTTTCTCAAAAAATTATATTGATTTGGGTACAGTGTTGCACGATGAAGACATTGTCAGTCAAACCACAGCACTGAAAACTGAAAAATGGCCTGGTAATGAAGGGTATTACAGGCTGGTAAGGAGTAACGCTAAATTTTAATTGAGCAATAGTGTGGCCACATTCCCCAAAGTATCTATTGAATGGCAGTTCAATATTTTGGTCTCCCTACATCTAAGGAATACCTCTTTATTTGCCACCCTCCCTCCTCCTTTTTGGGTCAAGCATGAAATATTGTATATAGCCATACATCTTAATTTAGCAATAGTGTGGTCACATTCTACAATGTGTCTACCCAATGGCCATTCTTTTGGTCTTTGATTATTTTTGGTGTACAATTTTTAACCTTTATTTTTTTTTTTAACAAACAGAATTGCTCTTTATTGATCACATGAATGATACATAGACATCAGGCAACCAGATGATAGAACATAGCAGATAAAAGGGGAGAAGAGGCGAGTCTTCCCTTCAATTAAAACATAGCAATCCATTATAAAGCATTACAAAAGCATTCCAAAAGGAACACAAACTTAAAATTCTCAGCAGAAAATCACTAGAAGATTGTCCCACTCAGGGAAAAACTTTAGCCCTCCAGCCCTCCAGCCATGGTTTCCAAATTTCTTCGTATTTCCAGGACAATTCCTATTAATACAGTGCCTTGAAAAAGTATTCATACCCCTTGAAATTTTCCACATTTTGGCATGCTACAACCAAAAACGTAAATGTATTGTATTGGGATTCCATGTGATAGAATAACACAGTGGCACATAATTGTGAAGTGAAAGTTAAATGATAAATGGTTTTCAAAATATTTTCAAATAAATGTCTGCAAAGTGTGGCATGCATTTGTATTCAGCCCCCTTTACTCTGATACCCCTAATTAAAATCTAGTGGAACCAATTGCCTTCAGAAGTCACCTAATTAATAGAGTTCACCTGTGTGTAATTGAATCTCAGTATAAATACAGCTGTTCTGTGAAGCTCTCAGAGGTTTGTTAAGCCCTGTACACACGATCGGTTTTACCGATGAAAACAGTCGGATGGTCTTTTTTCATCAGACAAACCGATCGTGTATGGGCCCCATCGGTCTTTTTTCCATCTGTGATTAAAAATAGAACATGTTTTAAATTTATCCGATGGAAAAAACAACGATAGCAAATTCCGATCATCTGTGTGGAACTCGGAGTGCTCAGAAGCATTGAACTTAATTTTTCTCGGCTCGTCGGAGTGTTTTACATCACAGCGTTTGGGACGGTCGGATTTTCGACTAATAGTGTGTAGGCAAGACTGATAGAAGTCAGCTTCATAGGAAATCCGATGGAAAAATCCATCGGATTTTATTCCATCAGAAATCTGATCGTGTGTACAGGGCTTTAGAGAACCTTAGTGAACAAACAGCATCATGAAGGCCAAGGAACACCAGATAGGTCAGGGATAAAGTTGTGGAAAAGTTTAAAGCAGGGTTAGGTTATAAAAAAAATATCCCAAGCTTTGAACAGCTTACGGAGCACTGTTCAATCCATCATCCGAAAATGGAAAGAGTATGGCACAACTGCAGACCTACCAAGGCATGGCCGTCCACCTAAACTGACAGGCCAGGCAAAGAGAGCATTAAGCAGAGAAGCAGCCAACAGGGTCATGGTAACTCTGGAGGAGCTGCAGAGATCCACAGCTGCTCTGGTCAGATGAGACCAAAATTGAACTTTTTGGCCTAAAAGCAAAACGCTACGTGTGGCGGCAAACTAACACTGCACATCACCCTGAACACACCATCCCCACGATGAAACATGGTGGTGGCAGCATCATGTTCTGAGGATGCTTTTCTTCAGCATGGACAGGGAAGCTGGTCAGAGTTGATGGAAAGATAGATGGAGCCAAATACAGGGCAATCTTAGAAGAAAACCTGTTAGAGTCTGCAAAACACTTGAGACTGGGGCGGAGGTTCCCCATTCAGCAGGACAATGCCCTAAACATACAACCAGAGCTACAATGGAATGGTTTGAATCAAAACATATTCATGCGTTAGAATGGCCTAGTCAAAGTCCAGACCTAAATCCAATTGAGAATCTGTGGCAAGGCTTAAAAATGGCTGTTCACAGATGCTCTCTATCCAATCTCACAGAGCTTGAGCTATTTTGCAAAGAAGAATGGGCAAAAATGTCACTCTCTAAATGTGCAAAGCTGGTAGAGACATACCCAAAAAGACTTTCAGCTGTAATTGCAGCGAAAGGTGGTTATACAAAGTATTGATCCAGGGGGGCTGAAAACAAATGCACGCCACACTTTTCAAATATTTATTTGTAAAAAAAATGTATTTTTTATCATTTTCCTTCCACTTCACAATTATGTGCCACTTTGTGTTGGTCTATCATCTAAAATCATATTAAAATACATTTACCATTTTGGTTTTAACATGACAAAATGTGGAAAATTTCAAGGGGTATGAATACTTTTTCAAGGCACTGTATATATCAATTTATACATAGGCAATACCCCATTAATGGTAGATTCCCATGAGGATAATGTGGGAGGGAAAGGGGAAGCCCACTTAAAAAGTATTTATTTTTTGGCATAATATAATAAGTAACTTAAGCCCCGTACACACGATCCGAATATCGTACGAAAAATGTCGTCCGAGGAAGAATCGTACGATAATCGGATCGTTAGTACAGAGCTTCGAGAGCCGATCATGACAGTTCATCCGATATTATTTAATCGGACGTGCATGAAAATTTTCCTCGTACGATAACAAATCGTACGATTTTCGTTTAGTCAGTACAGTTGTCGTCCGAAAATACAATACAAATACATTACAACACATGACATCACTTCCGATTTTTTTTTCTGTCGTACGAGAATTTTCGTGACTTTAATAACCTATTTAATTTTACTTGCGACTATTAAGCGAAAAAAGTCGTACGATCCGTCGTACGATATTCGGAGTGTGTGTACGGGGCATTAGTACACCTAGGTCTCTGCTCATCATCGTGTATTCCCAGAAGGGGCAATTCCGGAGTACACGGGATAGACAATAATAAATGGGTGTTCATGAGATCAAAGACATCTGTCCAAAACTGTGCAACCTTAGGGCAGGTCCAAAACATGTGAAAATATGTACCCTCAGCCGTAGAACATCTAGTGCAGTCAGATGACCGCTGTGGATAGATTCTGTGCAATCTCTGTGGCGTAAAGTATGCTCTATGTAAAAACTTTGCTTGGATCAGTTTATCTTTAAAAGCTATTACCAGTTTGGAATTATCTTCAAAGCAATCCTCCCTATCTGCATGCCACTGTTCCCACAACCATTCCATCTTTGAATACTCAACACTAAGAAGCGCTACATACAGTATAACATAGATAGAGGCTTAGATAGGGACTCCTGGGCCAAAAGCTCCTAAATTGCATCAGAGTCAGGGAATTGTGAACGCACAGCATGCCGCAATTGGTAGTATCTAAAGTTCATCCAACGGGGCAGATCAAATCTGGCATACAGTTCCCTAAAGGGAAGAAGTGTCCCAGCAGGCATGATATCCCACAACCTCCAGATTCCAAATCTGGCCCAAACCTGTGGGTCAGGAATTATCCTAATGTGGGGCAAAGATAGGTTGCCCCACAAGGGATGATATGGGGACCAACAATCAGGTTTCTTAAACTGTGCCCTGGCAGCTATCCATACCTTTAACTACTTCCCGCCCGCCGTCAAATGATGGCGGAGCGGTGCGGCTCTCGTTCTGGGACGACGTCATATGATGGCGCACAGTTTTGCCACGATTGTGCACCCTTGGGAACACAGCACAGCCGCGGCTCTTTACCCATGTGATCGGCTGTGTCCAATCACAATTGATCACATGTAAACAAGAAAGTGCCATTTATTGGCTTTTCCTCTCTCACACTGACAGAGTGTGATGTGAGGAGAGCTGATAAGCGGCATCTCCTCACAGGAAAAATGTGTAAAGGTAATTAAGGCACTTATCATCAGTGCCCTGATTACAATGCAGGAAAAGAGGAAGGTTCGCCCTTGGGACTTCGAGTAAGGTGAGCACTGTTGAGCCAATGAAAATCGCAGGAATAATTGCAATGTATATTTATTCAAGTAAAAAACAGTACATACATTGATGTCATGAACATGGGCCAATTCATACAAAATACAAGACACAGAAAAAGTAGGTAAAATGATATTGCAAGTATCTGACAATAATCATGTAAACACACAGGCATCAAGTGTACCCGACGCGTTTCGCAAGGCTTGGCTCGCTCTTCAGGGGTAGATGCACGTAGTGTACCTAAAATGAAATTATATAGTATATAGTATAATATAAAGGCCCGGGGGGGCCTTTAAACAAGGAGAACACCCATACTCACCACTGGACATTGCCAAAAGACAGCGGGAGTGAGGCTCCCAAATGGCGGCAGTGATTGTCTCACCAGGGAGCTGATGAGGCGAAGCCAAACGAAATTCCAAACGGGGCCAAACGGAAGGAAGGCACAGCATGGATGGAATATGTGTATCACCAAAAGTCTCAATGAATCCATAAGGAATGTTGGCTCTGAATGTAAATATGTATATTAGATAATTAGAATATTGGAGTAAATAAGTATATGGTAACATATGTATATCTATGCATAGATAAAAGACCTGAGCCAAGGATGGTAAAAGTATGGAGACTGCGGGGAAGAGTGAAAAAAATGCCAGAGATTGGCTGGTGTGATTAAGGAGAGATCAGAAAGGAAAGCAGAAAGAAAAAGAGAGTGTGAATGAAATTTAAAGCAGGTGTGTGGTGAAGACTGTGATGAAAAAGCTTGCACATGAATGCTTGAAGTGAGTGGTATACAGTGTTGCCTTATGAGGAACGTTTATGAATAATTTCCATTGTTTATGGTTTTGTATTATCCAATTATCATTATTGGTGGTTTTTCACATTATTAGTTAGAGCGCAACCTTCCCTTTACCAATATTCACTATTGTCTTCCGGATTCTCCTACCGGCCAATCAGAAAATAGTTCCTGTGACCTGATTTGCCAAGGAGTCTTAGGACTCCCTGGCCAATCGTGTCTCAGGACACACTTCCTGCTTGCTTGGGAGGAGAATCAACAGCCCGGCTCATCATTCCCCCTGACTCCCACGGGTGGCGGGTTTGATCGCCACATTCCCAACTGTCTCCTGTGGGAGGGGTGGGGTTTGGTGTTAGTTTGCCTCCTCCCCCAAAATATATAGAAAGCACCAACCGCCACTGATTAGAAAGCAATCAAGCCCCTTGTCAGTGTAAATTAATATCAGTTGGTTCAGTCTCAAAAGAAGGGACCTGCACTTGTGTGTCTGGCCTCAGTGAAAGAAAGCAAAAACGCAAAAAATCAAAAAATTAAATCCATGCTGTGACACAGCATGGATTTCATTTTTTGCTTTCTTTCACTGAGGCCAGACACACAAGTGCAGGTCCCTTTTTTGGAACTCGCTACCCTCAGACTTACTCCACTAAGGTACACTTTCATATGTCTGTTGTTGCCTTATGAGGAATGTTTATGAATAATTTCCATTGTAAACTGGGAATATCTGTACATATATATATATATATATATAAGTTAGAGTATGAAATGTGTGTATCTGTAAGGGCTGATAAACTCGGCTGGGAGTGAGGGAAATCGAATTACTAGTCCTCTGTTGAATATGCATGAAGGTTGGGTGACAAGGGGCTACGGAGACCTCCTGTCTGACGAGGTAACTTCATATTCACACAAGCCAGGAAGAAACCACATCTGAAGCTTCTAATCTATGCGACACCGCCTTTATTCGCTAGATAAAGGCGTGTGTATTCTCCCATGTTAACGAACCAATATCCATTTAAGGGGTAAAGGGGTAATTTTGCCTGGCTAGTTCCATGCATAGCTAAGTGCCCCATTCAAGGGAAGTTAACGACCTCTGGTTTAACCACTTAACGACCGTCCACTGTAAATATACGTCAGCAGAATGGCACCGACAGGCAGAATCACGTACATATACGTGATTGCCTTTGTATAGTTGGGGGGTCCGATCGGACCCCCCTTCTTTACAGTGGGTGGTCGTTTTACCTTCGGGAGCGATCCGGCATGAGGGGACGGCCGTTCGATTCCGGCCACCCCCTCTCGATCGCTCCCGGCGAATGAGAGAGCTTCCCCTGCCTGCCAGGAAGGAGGAAGTGATGTCATCGCTCCTGGGGCGCTCACATATACCGAGCGCCGTACAGGAGAAGATGCCAGGTTAGTACACAAAACAGCACACTGACACCAGGACACATAGGCACATAAATCGCCCCCCCAGGCCCCCCCAGATCACCCCCCAGCCCCCCCAGTCACAGTGTCACTGATTGCAGTGACCATTTATTTAGTGATCACTGCAATCAGTGACATTTGTGACTGTAAAAGTGTCACTACATTTAGTTTTAGGTCCAGTGTAGCCCCCTAACCCCCCCTAATAATGGTTTAACCCCCTGATCACCCCCCAGATAACCCTTTCACCCCCTAGCACCGCCGTCACTAAGCAATCATTTTTCTGATCGATGTCTTAGCGTCGGTGATGCTGATCGGTAGCCAGTAATTTTTTTTAGGTTCGCCGCAGGTTTTTATAGCGTCGGGTACCCCCATATATTACCTAATGAAGGTTTAACCCCCTTGATCGCCCCCCAGGTAACCCTTTCACCCCCTATCACCACCACTGTCACTAAGTTAAAATTTTTCTGATCGATGTCTTAGCGTCGGCGATGCTGATCGGTAGCCAGTAATTTTTTTAGGTTCGCCGCAGGTTTTTATAGCGTCGGGTACCCCCATATATTACCTAATAAAGGTTTAACCCCCTTGATCACCCCCCAGGTAACCCTTTCACCCCCTATCACCACTGTCACTAAGCGATAATTGTTCTGATCGATGTCTTAGCGTCGGTGATGCTGATCGGTAGCCAGTAATTTTTTTTAGGTTCGCCGCAGGTTTTTATAGCGTCGGGTACCCCCATATATTACCTAATAAAGGTTTAACCCCCTTGATCGCCCCCCCAGGTAACCCTTTCACCCCCTATCACCACTGTCACTAAGCGATAATTTTTCTGATCGATGTCTTAGCGTCGGCGATGCTGATCGGTAGCCAGTAATTTTTTTTAGGTTCGCCGCAGGTTTTTATAGCGTCGGGTACCCCCATATATTACCTAATAAAGGTGTAACCCCCTTGATCACCCCCCAGGTAACCCTTTCACCCCCTAGCACCGCCGTCACTATGCGATCATTTTTTTGATCGATGTCTTAGCGTCGGTGATGCTGATCGGTAGCCAGTAATTTTTTTTAGGTTCGCCGCAGGTTTTTATAGCGTCAGGTACCCCCATATATTATCTAATAAAGGTTTAACCCCCTGATCGCCCCCCAGGTAACCCTTTCACCCCCTATCACCACTGTCGCTAAGCAATCATTTTTATGATCGTTGTCTTAGTGTCGGTGATGCCGATAGGTAGCCAGTAATTTTTTTTTAGGTTCGCCGTCAGGTTTTTATATAGCGTCAGGTACCCCCATATATTACCTAATAAAGGTTTTAACCCCCTAATTGCCCCTAGTTAACCCTTTCACCAGTGATCATCATATAAGTGTTACGGGTGACGCTGGTTAGTTAGTTTGCTTTTTATAGTGTCAGGGCACCCGCCGTATATAACCCAATAAAGGTTTAACCCCCTGATCGCCCGGCGGGTGATATCAGTTAGGTTTTAGCGTCAGAGAGGGTCTGCGTCACACCCCAGGCAGCGTCAGGTTAGTGCCAGTAGCGCTAACACCCACACGTGAAGCATACACCCCCCTTAGTGGTATAGTATCTCATCAGCTCAATATCTGATCTGATCAGATCTATACTAGCGTCCCCAGCAGTTTAGGGTTCCCAAAAACGCACTGTTAGTGGGATCAGCCCAGATACCTGCTAGCACCTGCGTTTTGCCCCTCCGTCCAGCCCAGGCCACCGAAGTGCAGTATCGATCGATCACTGTCACTTGCAAAACACAACACACATAACTGCAGCGTTCGCAGAGACAGGCCTGATCCCTGCGACTCCAGTGCTGTAGGAGGTGATTTCACCACCACAGTTAAAAAAAAAAAGCATATATGCCGAAGCATTGGGGCAGCAGGAGCGGAGGAGCGATTTTGCTCCTAATGCCGCGTACATACGGTCGAAATTCCGACGGAGGCTTGCCCGTGGAAAAGTCTGACCATGTGTACGCGGCATAACTTTTGCGAGAAGATGCCCCCATGCTTCGGCATATATAAATGGTGCATGTATGCCCATCATTAGAAGTGGGTGGATGAAGGGCGGTATTCTAATGGTGGGCATACCCACCGATCAATCTTTTTTTTTCGTTCAGCCAACAGGCTGCATGAAAAAAAAGATTACAATACATGTCCAACAAGGACCAGCAACGTACTGGTATGTTGCTGGACTTTGAATGTTTATACCAGAATGATGCCTGCGGGTTTAGGTATCATCTTGGTATCATTCTTTTCAGCCAGCGGCCGGCTTTCATGTGAAAGCAATCCTAGTGGCTAATTAGCCTCTGGACTGCTTTTACAAGCAGTGGGAGGGAATGTCCCCCCCCCCGGATATAAAAAGCGCCATTGGGAAATTGGGAAAGCATTTTATCACACCGATCTTGGTGTGGTCAGATGCTTTGAGGGCAGAGGAAAGATCTAGGGTCCAATAGACCCCAGTTTTTTCAAAAAAGAGTACCTGTCATTACCTATTGCTATCATAGGGGATATTTACATTCCCTGAGATAACAATAAAAGTGATAAAAATAAATAAATATGGAAGCAACAGTTTAAAAATAAAATAAAAAAGCAAAATTAATAATAAAAAAAAAAAAAAAAAAAAAGCACCCCTGTCCTGCCCTGCTCTTGCCCAATGGCGAACGCAAGCGTCGGTCTGGCGTCATATGTAAACAGCAATTGCACCATGCATGTGAGGTATCACCGCGAAGGTCAGATCGAGGGCAGTAATTTTAGCAGTAGACCTCCTCTGTAAATCTAACGGGGTAACCTGTAAATGCTTTTAAAGGCTTTTAAAAATGTATGTAGTTTGTCGCCAATGCGCGTTTGTGCGAAATTTTAAAGCATGTCGTGTTTGGTATCTATGTACTCGGCCTAAGATCATCTTTTTTATTTCATCAAACATTTGGGCAATATAGTGTGTTTTAGTGCATTAAAATTAAAAAAAGTGTATTTTTCCCCAAAAAATGCGTTTGAAAAATCGCTGCGCAAATACTGTGTAGAAAAAAAAAATGCAACACCCACCATTTTATTCTGTAGAGCCTTTGCTTTAAAAATATATATAATGTTTGGGGGTTCAACATAATTTTCTTGCAAAAAAAAATATGTTTTCATGTAAACAAAAAGTGTCAAAAAGGGCTTTGTCTTCAAGTGGTTAGAAGAGTGGATGTAAGCTTCCTAATGTTGTGTATAAAATGCCAGAACAGTTCAAAACCCCCCCAAATGACCCCATTTTGGAAAGTAGACACCCCAAACTATATACTGAGAGGCATGTCGAGTCCATGGAATATTTTATATGTTGACACAAGTTGCGGAAAAAATTTTTTTTTTTTTTTTTTTTTGCACAAAGTTGTCACTAAATGATATATTGCTCAAACATGCCATGGGCATATGTGGAATTACACCACAAAATACATTCTGTTGCTTCTCCTGAGTACGGGGATACCACATGTGTGAGACTTTTTGGGAGCCTAGCCGCGTACGGGACCCCAAAAACCAAGCACCGCCTTCAGGCTTTCTAAGGGTGTCAATTTTTGATTTCACTTCTCACTGCCTATCACAGTTTCGGAGGCCATGGAATGCCCAGATGGCACAAACCCCCCCAAATGACCCCATTTTGGAAAGTAGACACCCCAAGCTATTTGCTGAGAGGTATTGTGAGTATTTTGCAGATCTCGCTTTTTGTCACAAAGTTTTGAAAATTGAAAAAAAAAATGAAAAAAAAAAATGTTCTTTCTTCATTTTCAAAAACAAATGAGAGCTGTAAAATACTCACCATGCCTCTCAGCAAACAGCTTGGGGTGTCTACTTTCCAAAATGGGGTCATTTGGGGGGGTTTTGTGCTATTTTGGCATTTTATGGCCTTCAAAACTGTGATAGGTAGTGAGGAGTGAAATCAAAAATTTGCACCCTTAGAAATCCTGGAGGCGGTGCTTGGTTTCCGGGGTCCCGTACGTGGCTAGGCTCCTAAAAAGTCCCACACATGTGGTATCCCCGTACTCAGGAGAAGCAGCAGAATGTATTTTGGGGTGCAATTCCACATATAACCATGGCATGTGTGAGCAATATATCATTTAGTGACAACTTTTTGTAATTTTTTTTTTTTTGTCATTATTCAATCACTTGGGACAAAAAAAAATATTCAATGGGCTCAACAGGCCTCTCAGCAATTTCCTTGGGGTGTCTACTTTCTAAAATGGGGTCATTTGGGGGGGTTTTGTGCTATTTTGGCATTTTATGGCCTTCAAAACTGTGATAGGTAGTGAGGAGTGAAATCAAAAATTTGCGCCCTTAGAAATCCTGAAGGCGGTGCTTGGTTTCCGGGGTCCCGTACGTGGCTAGGCTCCTAAAAAGTCCCCCACATGTGGTATCCCCGTACTCAGGAGAAGCCGCAGAATGTATTTTGGGGTGCAATGCCACATATAACCATGGCATGTGTGAGCAATATATCATTTAGTGACAACTTTTTGTAATTTTTTTTTAATTATTCAATCACTTGGGACAAAAAAAATATTCAATGGGCTCAACATGCCTCTCAGCAATTTCCTTGGGGTGTCTACTTTCTAAAATGGGGTCATTTGGGGGGGTTTTGTACTGCCCTGTCATTTTAGCACCTCAAGAAATGAGATAGGCAGTCATAAATTAAAAGCTGTGTAAATTCCAGAAAATGTACCCTAGTTTGTAAAAGCTATAACTTTTGCGCAAACCGATAAATATACGCTTATTGACATTTTTTTTACTAAAGACATGTGGCTGAATACATTTTGGCCTAAATGTATGACTAAAATTGAGTTTATTCGGTTTTTTTTATAACAAAAAGTAGAAAATATCATTTTTTTCTAAATTTTCGGTCTTTTTCCATTTATATCGCAAAAAATAAAAATCGCAGAGGCAATCAAATACCATTAAAAGAAAGCTCTATTTGTGGGAAGAAAAGGACACAAATTTCGTTTGGGTACAACATTGCATGTCCGCACAATTTACAGTTAAAGCAGCGCAGTGCAAAATTCTGAATTCACCTCTGGTCCTTTAGCTACCAAATGGTCCGGGGCTTAAGTGGTTAATTAATTTATCTTCAAATCCAATTATCACTAAATTCCAGTAAAGAGTGGGCTAGTGTGGGAAATTAATATAATGTCAGGAAGGAGGAGAGAGATAACAGTAACCAATCGTAGCCACCCTGTTTTGGTCAATGGGAGAGGGCTCCATAAAAGGACCACCCCAATCAGTAGAGAGAGAGAGAGATGAGATGACCCGGGCCCAGGTTTCATTATTATAGGTAATTATCATACCATCTTGCAGCACTTACAGTATACTTGCTTGTCATATGTTTGTCTGTCTATTTGTAATGTAATGTATATACTCTGTATTGTAACCTAATACTAATATTTACATACTTTGTGTTTGAAACTAATATTTACTCCCTTGCCTAAGACTGTAAATGTTTGCGGTGTGTTAGATAGACTAATAACAATTCTTTAATAAATGCTTATTATATTGAAGCTTTCACTTCTTGTCCAAAGAACTCTTATTTAACCCATATCATATATCATTGAGATATTAAATATTAAATATATATGCTGTGACAGCAGGAAGGTAAAGTCACCTGGTTGCATCCAGGGGGGTAGATATATTTCGCCCAGATTCAGGCTTTACGCCGACTTATACAACTAGGTGGAGAGTTGTATAAGGCTAGTGGGCTCATGGATGACTCATACCTCTAGGGAGAGGGCTGGGCGTCGTACAGACAGGGAGTTGATGAGGCCAGCTGAAGCTTGTCAGCTCATTTAGGCCTCTATAAGAACTCCCAGCTTCATTAGATGTTAGCTCATGCCTGGAACCAGACCTGTGTGGACTGTCTAGGGAGAGTGAACCCCTGTGCGGTGAGACAAAGCCTGTGTGGCTATTTGCTTGGACATTTAAAACCAGGGACTTAGGGACTAGGACAGCACTAGGCTGATCCCAGTTGTTAGTTAGGAAACCTGTATGTTTAGTCAGAGGTCAACTTGACCAGGATTTATTTTGGTTATGTTTCTTTTGCTTTGCTGTGTTTTGTCACTGTAAATAGAAAATAAACCGCACCTTTTTTGATTTTGAAAACCACAACCTCCGTTTTCTGGGCCTGTTTTGTGTGGGGAGCCCATCCCGGGGGTCACACACACCCGCTGCCGAGCTAACCCCCTCACAGTTGGTGGAGAATGCGGGCAGTTTTTTTTAAGCCAGCATGGAGGAGATACTGAAGCAGCTGGCTCTAGCAAATGCCAATCAACAGCAGACAAATGCAGGTTTGCAAAGGAGCCTTGCAGCCCAGCAGCAGACAAACGCAACTTTGCAACAGAGTCTGGAGGCTCAGCAACGAGCCCAGCAGCAATCTGAGGCCCGCTTCATAGACCTGTTGCAGAAGCAAGAGCAGAGACTACAACAACAGATGGAAGCAGTAATGCAGCAACGTCCGCAGACCAGTGAGGAAAGCCGTCCCACTAATACCGCGTCCTTTGGGGTGAGTCGTTTATTGACAAAAATGACTGGAGAGGATGATCCAGAGGTATTTTTGACCACATTTGAAAGGACCGCTGAAAGAGAAAAGTGGCCTGAGGAGCAGTGGGCTGGACTGGTGGCTCCTCTGTTAACTGGTGAATCGCAGAAAGCTTACTATGACCTAGAGCCTAACCAAGCAAAAGACTATGTGATGCTAAAAGCTGAAATATTGGCAAGGCTGGGTGTCACCCAGGCTGTCCGGGCTCAGCGTGTGCATAACTGGACTTTCCAGCTTGGAAAACCCCCCAGGTCTCAAATGTATGATCTCATTCACCTGAGCAGAAAGTGGCTACAGCCAGAGACTTTGTCCGCACCAAAGATTGTGGAACGTGTTGTAATGGATCGGTTTTTGAGAGCTCTTCCTACTGCCATCCAAAAGTGGGTAAGCCATGGAGACCCAGAGACGGCCGATGGTCTTGTGGATCGTGTGGAGAAATACTTGGCTACAGAGAACCTGACGGCCTCTTCCAGAGACACTCGGACTTTCCACCCTAAGACCAGACCATCCCCAGGGGCGGATAAGAGGATTCCAAGGGGTGAGGGTGGAGAGAGTGAGAGGGTGGGAGCTCTACCCCAAGTTTGGCGAGAACAGCCTGGGAAATCAGCGGCTCAAGAGGCGGCAAGAAGGATCGTTTGCTACCGCTGCCGGCAAGCGGGACATATTGCAGCCAATTGCCCGGTTGTGGAGGAACCCATGCAGTGTGACTTTCTGACGGGCAGACGTCAGTCGCTGTGTGCGACAGTCGCATGCACTGCCATTCGAGGAACTGAGAAACATTTATGCAAAATGTGTGTTAATGGTAGAAATGTTGTGGTATTGCTGGATTCAGGTAGCCTTGTGACCCTGATAAAGGCTGAGTTAGTTAAAACAGAGGTCTCTGGGAATAGCAAGGTAGCTGTTATTTGTGTGCATGGGGACACCCGAGAGTATCCAGTGACTACAGTGTGTTTCGAGACCCCCAAAGGTACCCTCTCTCATCCAGTGGGCTTAGTATCTCAGTTACCGCATGACGCCATTGTGGGAAGGGATTTTCCGAAGTTCTAGGAACTGTGGGATGATCCTGAGCCCCTCACTGGTGCCCCTATGTACCAGGAATGTGATAGCCAGAACTCCCCTGAGAGTGGTGAGGACTCTCCGGAATTTCCCTTATCAGTATTGGCAGGGGAGACTCAAGAAACTGGAGAGGAGCCCACCTCCTCAGACGAAAACCTACCGTCTGTGGAGTTTTCTGATCTTGAGGTTCACAGGGAAAACTTTGCCACAGAACAGTTGAAAGACCCCGCCCTAATAAAGGCACGGGAAAACGTAGTGAAAATAGATGGCGAGTTAGTGAACCCAGATAATACCTGCACTTACCCATACTTCAGCGTAGAGAAGGACCTACTGTATCGGGTGGCAAAAAGGGCAGAAGAAACCGTTGAGCAGCTTGTGGTGCCCAAACCTTACAGGAAGTTGGTGTTGGAGTTGGCCCATGGGCACATTCTTGGAGGTCATCTGGGGACAGAGAAAACCCGAGAGAGGGTATTACAGAGATTCTATTGGCCGGGGGTGTTGAAGGACGTAGAAAATTATTGTTCCTCCTGCCCTGTGTGTCAGAGGTTGGCCCCGATGCCACATTTCCGTAGCCCGCTGGTCCCTCTACCCATCATTGAGGTCCCGTTTGAGAGGATCGCCATGGATTTGGTAGGTCCTATAATCAAGTCCGCTAGGGGGCACCAGTACATATTAGTTATAATGGACTATGCCACCCGTTATCCAGAAGCGATCCCTCTCCGAAATACCTCGGCCAAAACCATAGCCAAAGAGCTATCTCTTGTTTTTAGCCGGGTGGGTATTTGTAAAGAACTGCTTACGGACCAAGGTACACCCTTTATGTCCCGGGTTATGAAAGAGCTGTGTAAATTGTTCAAAGTGACGCAATTGCGTACGTCTGTGTATCACCCCCAAACCGATGGGCTGGTTGAAAGATTCAACAAAACCCTAAAACAAATGTTGAAGAAAGTGGTGGATAGAGATGGAAAGGATTGGGACTGTTTACTTCCTTATTTGATGTTTGCTATTAGGGAGGTGCCCCAATCCTCTACGGGATTCTCCCCCTTTGAGTTACTGTATGGGAGACACCCAAGAGGGCTGTTGGATATTGCCAAGGAAACTTGGGAAAGTGAGAGTTCTCCCCACAGGAGTGTGATTGAGCATGTCGCCCTGATGCAAGATCGAATTGCACAGGTAATGCCCATCGTGAAGGAACATTTGGCCCAAGCGCAGTTGGCACAGCAGAGAGTGTACAACCGTGGAGCCAAGATCCGTACCTTTTCCCCGGGGGATAGGATATTGGTACTTGTCCCTACGGTTGAAAGTAAATTCCTTGCCAAATGGCAAGGCCCCTACGAGATAATGGAAAAAGTGAGCGAAGTGAATTACAAGGTCAGACAACCAGGAAGGCGAAAGCCCGAACAGATCTATCACGTTAATCTGTTGAAAGCCTGGAGGGATAGAGAGTCCCTAGTCGCAGACACTTGGTCACCAGCTCAAACTGGTTGCGTGATTCCTGAGGTTGGAATAGCAGCCACCTTGTCACAACCCCAACAACAGGAGGTTAAGGAGTTTGTGCTTCGCAACAAGGAGGTATTCTCTGAGCTGCCGGGACAAACATCTGGGGTAGAGCATGACATCATTACCCCGCCCGGTGAAAGGGTGAAGTTAAAACCCTATCGGATCCCAGAGGCTCGACGGGAGGCAATACGGGAGGAAGTACAGAAAATGCTGAACTTAGGGGTGATAGAGGAGTCCCAAAGTGATTGGTCTAGTCCCATCGTGTTGGTGCCTAAACCGGATGGGAGCTGGCGATTTTGTAACGATTTTCGTCAGTTGAACAAAGTTACAAAATTTGACACCTACCCCATGCCACGTATAGATGAGTTGATCGACCGGCTGGGAACAGCCCGATACATGACGACTCTTGACCTCACAAAAGGGTATTGGCAAATCCCCCTGGCCAAGTCGGCCAAAGAGAAAACCGCATTTGTAACCCCAGACGGGGCGTTCCAATATAAAAGAATGCCGTTCGGGTTACAGAATGCGCCGGCCACATTCCAGCGGAAAATGGACCAGATGCTGAGGCCCCATCGGAAGTATGCTGCGGCTTACCTGGATGACGTAATTGTCCATAGCACAGATTGGGCCTCACATCTGCCAAAAGTGCAAGCAGTCCTGGACTCTGTTCGGGAAGCGGGGTTTATGGCTAACCCCAAGAAGTGTACCATTGGGCAGGAGGAGGCCAAATATCTTGGGTACACCATTGGGAGGGGAGTAATAAAACCCCAACTCAACAAAGTCGAGGCCATCCAGAGTTGGCCACGTCCCAACAGCAAGAAGCAGGTACGAGCCTTTCTGGGAATCGCTGGGTATTATCGGCGATTCATTCCCCACTTTGCTTCTAAGGCTGTGCCCCTAACCAACCTGACGAAGGGGAAAGGGTCGGTCATGATTAAATGGACCCCCGAGGCTGAGGCAGCATTCCAATTCTTGAAACAAGCCTTATGTAGCCAGCCAGTGTTGTACTCACCCGACTTCTCTAAAGACTTTGTCGTACAAAGTGATGCGTCAGATGTGGGGTTAGGAGCAGTATTGTCCCAGGTCTGGAACGGGGAAGAGCACCCAGTCATTTACCTCAGCAGGAAGTTGAAGTCCCATGAGGTAAATTACGCCACCGTTGAAAAGGAGTGTTTAGCGGTGAAGTGGGCTCTAGATTCCCTTCGGTACTACCTGCTAGGTAGGCACTTTGACATGGTTACGGATCACGCTCCGTTAAAGTGGATGGCTCAAAACAAGGAAACAAATAGAAGAGTGAATAGGTGGTTCCTGGCCCTCCAGGAATTCAACTTCACAGTAAAGCATCGCCCTGGCGTTCAAATGGGGAATGTGGATGCTTTGTCTCGAGTACATGAATGCCTGATTGCTGGTGTTCCAACCCCGAGGTTAAAACAAGAGGGGGGGGGTATGTGACAGCAGGAAGGTAAAGTCACCTGGTTGCATCCAGGGGGGTAGATATATTTCGCCCAGATTCAGGCTTTACGCCGACTTATACAACTAGGTGGAGAGTTGTATAAGGCTAGTGGGCTCATGGATGACTCATACCTCTAGGGAGAGGGCTGGGCGTCGTACAGACAGGGAGTTGATGAGGCCAGCTGAAGCTTGTCAGCTCATTTAGGCCTCTATAAGAACTCCCAGCTTCATTAGATGTTAGCTCATGCCTGGAACCAGACCTGTGTGGACTGTCTAGGGAGAGTGAACCCCTGTGCGGTGAGACAAAGCCTGTGTGGCTATTTGCTTGGACATTTAAAACCAGGGACTTAGGGACTAGGACAGCACTAGGCTGATCCCAGTTGTTAGTTAGGAAACCTGTATGTTTAGTCAGAGGTCAACTTGACCAGGATTTATTTTGGTTATGTTTCTTTTGCTTTGCTGTGTTTTGTCACTGTAAATAGAAAATAAACCGCACCTTTTTTGATTTTGAAAACCACAACCTCTGTTTGCTGGGCCTGTTTTGTGTGGGGAGCCCATCCCGGGGGTCACACACACCCGCTGCCGAGCTAACCCCCTCACAATGCGTAAATCGCAAAAGTGGCGACAAAGAAGATAAGTACAGGACTGAAAGCATTTAATATAATAACAAAATCTGTATATTAGAGATTAAGGTTATTAGGAGGAATTTAAGCTGAGTCAGCTTATCCAATCTATCTAGGGAAAAATATAGGTAAATATTTTTGTTTTATTAGTGGGTATTACCTCCAAGGAGAGAATATACACCACAGGTTATTTTTATTTTATTTTTATTTATTTTTTTATCCCAAAATCATAATTGATAAAAGTACTTTGGATGTACCATTATAACCGGTCAATTTAATGAGGAGGAGGTACAGAATGGGATAATTTTTGTTTTAATTGTTGTTGTTTTTGAGACACTTAAATAGTGATCCTTGGTTTTGTAAAAAAAAAATATATATATTTTTACAGACCGAAAACATTTTTGTTTTGATTTTTGTTGTTTTATTGGAAGGAGGGCACTGAAATAGTGGTCCGTGGTGTTGTGGGAAAAAAATTGTATTTACTTAACTTTTTTTTTGCAATTTATTAATTTTAATTTTTAAATTTTTGTTATTGAATTTTTTCTTTTTTTTAATAATTTTTGTTATCATACATTTTTGGTAACCTGGCTTCGTTTTAGCCTTTATTTATTTTTTGTTTAAGTCACAGACACGTGCTTGTGTTCTGGTGTGTGTAGGTTGAAACAGGCTCAATAGGGTTTTGCTTGTTATTTAATTTGTCCACTAACATTAAAAATAGGACATTGCAAATAACCTACAAGAGATTTTTTTTTTTTACTCTTATTTTTGGTTTTGGTTTTTATTGTACCTTTTTTTTTTTTTTTTAACTGTGAGAAGTTACAAGCAGTAATATTCTCATAGGTGTCAATTAAAGTCTGTGGAAGTCTTGCTACTGACACCTGAGAAAGATTATTAGGAGTGCAAAAGGTGCATTGAACTTTTTTTTTTGTTTGTTTTTACTGAATTGAGTGTTACAAATAGTTGTGTAAACACTGCCGTGTTGACATTCCTATTATCAGACTACAGGTATTCCTTCTAATTGATCCCTGGGGGGCTTCTATTGTCCCTTGGTCTATTGTGTAGGCTCAGACAAGGTAAGCTGAATGCTGTGGGAAGGATCATTCGTTTTCCCCACTAATCTAAAAGATTGTCTTATTAAGAGCTGAAAATATTGTTTATTTTTACTATATTTTCTGCATTTTATTTCATTTGAGTTCTTGTGTATTGTTTTTTTTTCTGTTTTTTTTTCTCCTTTACTGTAATCTCAAGTGACTTTATAGTAAAGGGGAACAATTAATTTAATTCAGTTCACAAATTGTGCATACTATCACAATGACTGTCATGACCTGTCTAGAAAGTTTTGTAGAAACTTTTACTCTTAAACATAAGAACAATGAATTTTCCTGTGGTGTTAAATTATTGGAAGAACAAGCAAAAGCAACCAAAAATAACAAAACAATTAAAAATCTAGCCTTAGCAGGCATGTTTGCTGCTTGCATGGCTATGAAGGCTAAAATACAGAAATTGGAAGATATAGTCTATAATAAAAATATTAAAATTTCTGAGAGGGAAAAGGAGAATACAGCTTTACAAAGCCAAGTACAAACCTTAACTACCCTTAATCAAATAGTTAATGCCTCACAGGAGGAAAATTGTAAAAATTACAAATTGGCCCAAAAAGACGTGGTACAATATAAAAGCATGCTAACTAAAGCTGAGACTGAACTGGACCATATAACAAGTGCATACAAAGTGCTAGATTGCACTCAGGGCACGCAAACCAGAGCCACAGTTGCTACAAACAATTTCAATCCTTAAAGGACAGGCTGTGGCTAGCATATGCGAACATAGTAATGCTATGGCACCTACTTGTGCCTATGAAATTGGGGATACAGAGAAATATGAAGAGTATTGGGGAGAGGAAGATATGGATCCTAATTCTACTTTTCCGGTGGTAATGGGAGAAATCGCAGAGCCACAGGAAAATCGAGAATGCACCATGGTCATAGACCCACCAGACAATGGGGACCAGCTATACAAGTTCCCCATCATGGGTAGGACCCAGATCTCCTCCTCTACTGAAGGAAATCAAACATTTTTGGGGTTTGATAATGAAGGAAATTAGGTGATTTCCAATGTATATCCAATCCAACCGGTAAAAATCCTTATGAGTGTGGCTGATTTCATTGGCAAAATTAAATCTAGTGAACACATGACTTCATATGCAACCATGACAGATATTTTAACAGATTTTTCTTCCCCAAAGAATCTTTTTCAGTACATTGACAATTTACTTAAAGCCACATGCGACAAAGAAAAGCATTTGCGGCTATTGAAGGAACTCCTACGGATCCTAGGAAAAACGGAACTGAAGTGTAATCTCATTAAGGCACAATGGTTGCAGGAATTTGTGTCTTCTCTTGGGATTACAGGGACAGCAAACGGTAGTAAGATAGTAAATGAGAAGGTAGAAACCAGTCTACAATTACCTCTGTCAGTAAGTATGCCTACTCTGAGATCTTTCCTAGGATTGGTAAATTATTTGCGGCCTTTCATCCCTGATTGTGCCCAAAAGTCCGCACCACTGTATGATTGGTGGAAAAAGGATACCCGATGGCACTGGACTGAGCAACACACCAATCCAGTGCAGGAGCTTAAAGAAGCTTTAGCGCAAGCGCCAGCATTAGCCAACCCAAAGTACCAACTGCCCTTTCACAGTGAGATTGCCATATCAGAGACAACCATGTCAGCGGTTCTGTCACAGGAAAACCAGTGGGCTCGGTTGCTCCAAGATCGAGACAAACACACAAATAATTCTTCCACTAGGGCCCATGGCCTCCTTTACCAAGAAGTACCACATGAATGTGATATCATACCACAATCAGTTGCGCAACAATTCTTTACACCTTTGTCAGCAAAGGAAAATGTCCCTGAAAATGCAGTCCAAATTTTCACAGATGGATCATGTTTTTACGTGGAGGGTTCCCCACATGCAGGATTTGGAATATACCTTAACAATCCACATGCAAAGACCCAAACATCAATCTTTCGGTCATGGCAAGTCAAATCAGCACAATTTGCTGAGCTGGCTGCAATTGCTCATGCCCTAGAACTGATGAAAAGGGACCAAGAAATAGTTTTATACTCAGATTCTGCGTGGGTCTGTAATACTATTACAGAAATTCTGCCCTTCTGGCACACCCACCAGTACATGTCCTCAGATGAGTCTCCACTTAAACATGCATCCCTGTTGAAATTTATTGTAACATTGGTGCAAAAGTTGCCAGTCAAACCATGGGGGTACAAAGTAAAATGTCATTTAGGCACTGCCCCATACTGGGAACAAAATGAGGTAGCGGATTGTTTGGCCAAACAAGGAGCACAAGGGGGGAGATCTGAGAAATTCCTTTGAATTTACTGGACTCAGTCTTGTGCCCCATCGTTTGTGCCCTCACAAAATCCTGCAACTAAAATGTTCTGCTTTCTTCCCTTTTAGAGCCATGAAGTCGATGTAGATTGTGATCCTGCTCCATCTGATCAGACATACCAAGGGAGAGGAGACTGGAACACTCATCAGCGCGATCGTTGACCAGAATCCGGTCTACTACCTAGAGGGGAAATCCATATTATTGCATGTGTCCCCAAAAACTAACACCCCTGCTCCTACAACTTTGCCCAAAAATACAGTTGCAATCCCCTATTATGAACCAACATCCTTGGAATGCCCATCACTGCAAGAGGGGCCACCTAGCAGCCTAACGGCAACCTCAATCCCTGGAATATTGTTTAATAACGTTAAGTTCATTCATGTGCCGTTGGTACTTAATTTATCCCAGTGGAACATGGCCGAATTTGGCTCATGTGCCCGGACAAATGTGTCTGTTTACTCTTCCTTGCTAGTAGATTTGATTGCCTCCCATTCAAGCCGAACTCAGGATCCATTTGCAGAACCAAACCTCCCTCCCCACAGGGGCATTTTCAGATCCAGAAAGTTAAAGGGCTTGGACAGCATACTCGCGTCCATCCCAGGACTTTTTGGATCTGGCATGCCAATTTATACTCTTGCGATTTACGCATATATATTTAATATTTAATATCTCAATGATATATGATATGGGTTAAATAAGAGTTCTTTGGACAAGAAGTGAAAGCTTCAATATAATAAGCATTTATTAAAGAATTGTTATTAGTCTATCTAACACACTGCAAACATTTACAGTCTTAGGCAAGGGAGTAAATATTAGTTTCAAACACAAAGTATGTAAATATTAGTATTAGGTTACAATACAGAGTATATACATTACATTACAAATAGACAAACATATGACAAGCAAGTATACTGAAAGTGCTGGGAGATGGTCTGATAATTACCTATAATAATGATTCCTGTGTCCAGGTCATCTCATCTCTCTCTCTCTACTGATTGGGGTGGTCCTTTTATGGAGCCCTCTCCCATTGACTAAAACAGGGCGGCTACGATTGGTTACTGTTATCTCTCTCCTCCTTCCTGCCGTTATATTAATTTCCCACACTAGCCCACTCTTTACGGGTGTAGCGCTACCCCCAGTTATGAGAGCCACTGGTTTGATTTCAGGCCCTGTATACAGCACCGCCAACCCCCGGCAATCTTACTCGACCCACTCTGGCACAGTTAGTCTAGGGTTAAACTTATATCACATGCAATTAAGTATTTCAAGGAGTAACCTTTTTTACAATAAGAGAACACACTGAGGCGAGAGATCAAATATAACAGTTTTACTCTTATCAAAAGTCATAGGCAGAACAGAACACATGCAACTTGCTTGCAGAGCCCTGCAGCAATAGGTGTAGCACACAACAAAGGCCCAGCGCGGTAACTCACCGCGCGCAGCTATTATGGTGTACACGCCCTGTGGCGCACTAAACAATATCACTCTCTCCTCCCTAGTCAGGCCTGACATAGAAGAAATCTCAGTCTTTTCACTCTAGGATTTCTTCGCATGCAAACTTTCGGTGGTGCACTTGATGAAATAGTATTTGTAATCCACAAGTAGGCAGTCCCAAGGGACACTATACTGGAGACCCTTTAACTCTGTCCTGCTACTGGTCTCCTAATGGAAGAACAACTAATGATAGGTGGGCCAAGGCAGTCTATAGGCCTACACAGTACAGTCTATTGGCTTGAGCAAGTGCTCGCTCACCACTCCGGACGCGATCCCAGTCCGGGACTTCCACCTGCTGTGTCTCCGCACACAGCGTCTGCAACGATCGGGTCCCCGATCCAACTGATGTCCTCACTCGACCAGTCTGGTGCCACCCAGGCTCCGCAGTGGGGTGGAAGGCTCTTTGGAAGTTGCGCAAGGCCCCAGGCTTCAGGCCTTGCACTGCAGCAGATCCGCACAGGAAGAAACTGTTGCTTGCAGCGCGGTGTCCAAAAGAGGCCGAGCTCCGCCTTGCCTCCTTCTTAAATAGCCCCTCCCATGAGTCTCTGCGGTGGCCCATTTGCACTCTGGGTGCCGAACGGGGTTCTGGGTAACGTAGTCCCGGGGCCTTAAAGGAGACCCCGCTGCACAGGAATTTAGTGATAATTGGATTTGAAGATAAATTAATTAAACCGGAGGTCGTTAACTTGAATGGGGCACTTAGCTATGCATGGAACTAGCCAGGCAAAATTACCCCTTAAATGGATATTGGTTCGTTAACATGGGAGAATACACACACCTTTATCTAGCGAATAAAGGCAGTGTCGCATAGATTAGAAGCTTCAGATGGGGTTTCTTCCTGGTTTGTGTGAATACAAAGTTACCTCGTCAGACAGGAGGTCTCCGTAGCCCCTTGTCACCCAGCCTTCATGCATATTCAACAGAAGACTAGTAATTAGATTTCCCTCACTCCCAGCCGAGTTTATCAGCCCTTACAGATACACACATTTCATACTCTAACTTATATATTTATATATATATATATATATTTATATATATATGTACAGATATTCCCAGTTTACAATGGAAATTATTCATAAACATTCCTCATAAGGCAACAACAGACATATGAAAGTGTACCTTAGTGGAGTAAGTCTGAGGGTAGCGAGTTCCAAAAAAGGGACCTGCACTTGTGTGTCTGGCCTCAGTGAAAGAAAGCAAAAAATGAAATCCATGCTGTGTCACAGCATGGATTTCATTTTTTGCATTTTTGCTTTCTTTCACTGAGGCCAGACACACAAGTGCAGGTCCCTTCTTTTGAGACTGAACCAACTGATATTAATTTACACTGACAAGGGGCTTGATTGCTTTCTAATCAGTGGCGGTTGGTGCTTTCTATATATTTTGGGGGAGGCGGCAAACTAACACCAAACCCCACCCCTCCCACAGGAGACAGTTGGGAATGTGGCGATCAAACCCGCCACCCGTGGGAGTCAGGGGGAATGATGAGCCGGGCTGTTGATTCTCCTCCCAAGCAAGCAGGAAGTGTGTCCTGAGACACGATTGGCCAGGGAGTCCTAAGACTCCCTGGCAAATCAGGTCACAGGAACTATTTTCTGATTGGCCGGGAGGAGAATCCGGAAGACAATAGTGAATATTGGTAAAGGGAAGGTTGCGCTCTAACTAATAATGTGAAAAACCACCAATAATGATAATTGGATAATACAAAACCATAAACAATGGAAATTATTCATAAACGTTCCTCATAAGGCAACACTGTATACCACTCACTTCAAGCATTCATGTGCAACTTGCTTTTTCATCACAGTCTTCACCACACACCTGCTTTAAATTTCATTCACACTCTCTTTTTCTTTCTGCTTTCCTTTCTGATCTCTCCTTAATCACACCAGCCAATCTCTGGCATTTTTTTCACTCTTCCCCGCAGTCTCCATACTTTTACCATCCTTGGCTCAGGTCTTTTATCTATGCATAGATATACATATGTTACCATATACTTATTTACTCCAATATTCTAATTATCTAATATACATATTTACATTCAGAGCCAACATTCCTTATGGATTCATTGAGACTTTTGGTGATACACATATTCCATCCATGCTGTGCCTTCCTTCCGTTTGGCCCCGTTTGGAATTTCGTTTGGCTTCGCCTCATCAGCTCCCTGGTGAGACAATCACTGCCGACAATAGTGAATATTGGTAAAGGGAAGGTTGCGCTCTAACTATTAATGTGAAAAACCACCAATAATGATAATTGGATAATACAAAACCATAAATTGTGAAACAAAGGATCAATAAAAATCATATATAACATGTTAAGTATATATGTGTGTTAATAACCGGGCAGAAATTGATATGTCAAATATCCACTCAAAGATTAAGATCACCATAAAGTGAAAATATAAATCCTGTGAAGGACAAATCCTATGCTAAAAATTCTTAATCAACAATTCATAAGCACAAATAGTCCAAAAAATTATCAACAAAAAATCTTTCAGTAAATAAAGATCCTGTGAAAAAAGGGAGCCCTTAGCTGATGATGATATCTATAGCATAAATCGTCGACCCATATAGTCTTAATGAAAGAGAAATCACAATGGTGTGTGGGATAATTTGCATATAAACATTCCAGGGAGGATTCAAAGAGAAAACATCAAGGTGTGCATACATCCAAATGCTTGTGACTTTAAACACCACAGATTCGCCACCAGAAGAAGTGTGCGCTTACCCGCTGCACAGACCAAGCTAGCCTGTGGCTTTAAACCCAGCCGGGGCCTTTTCCTCACGATGGTCTTAGGGATCCTCACCGCTCCTCCAGAAAAGCTGTGTGTGTGGGGTCACTAAAGATGATGTCTCTCCACCAATGTGTCTAAAGATGTGTCTCAGAAAAGATAAACATACAAATGCTCCATAGGTAAAACCTGAGTAGGTATGTTTATTTAAAAAATCACCAAAGGGCGTAAATGACAAAAACAATAAAATAGTAGGTAAAAATTGTGGCCGGCCAGCTGCAGTACAAACGCCCGTGCTCAAACAACGGGACGTATCGCGCGGTGACGTCAGCACATCGCTCCTCCCGACGCGTTTTGTCACTATTCTGACGTCGTCCTGGGGCACAGGTGGCGTACTGACGCACCGCTTGATATAGTAACCAACTAGCCACTTCAAATTTGAAGGCAATTTCTAAACTGTGACTGTGCCTTCAATTTTAAGCTCTTCGCTGTAGGATTTATAGTTTTTAAAATACAACCGTTTGAAGAATGGCAAGTATTCAGGAGAGGCTGAGAATCCTGTGACCTGTGGTTAGAGCCTGCATAAACAAACATTGGTTTCCTTGGCATCGCTGAGGGACCTATAGCTCCTCCCACACAGCTCTGAGGGGAGTTTCTGAATCACAAATTGCTGTAACATGGAGGTTGGCTGTGTTGTCTTTGTATGGGGGGGGGGGAAGACAATGCACGTCGCCTCTTATTTCTCTAAGGCATTTCTAATGTTCAACTTTGCTTGCTTTTTGATCCTGTTATCTGTAAATGAATTACTATGTACCTTTACTATGTACTGTAATACGACGGATATTGTTTTCCGCTGTTTATGACCTCCCCCCATGAAAAAATAAAAAGTAATTTTTGAAAAATAAAAATAATAAATAATAAAAAAAAATTGAAAAAAAAAATACAATAATTTTTGAAAAAAATACAGATTTTTGAAAAAAACATCATTTAAAAAAATATAAAAAATGTTAAAACAAAAATCATTTTGAAAAAAATATTTTTGAAAAAAAAAAATTTTTGAAAAAAAATCTTTTTTGAAAAAAAAAATTTGAAAGGAAAAAAAACATTTTTGAAAAAAAAAATTTGAAATATTTTTTTTTAAAAAAATCATTTAAAAATTAAAAAAATTATAATTTTTGAAATATTTTTTTTTTTAAATAAATAAATATTTTTTTTTTAAAAAAAAGTTCCGCTCTTTCAGCTAATGTTGGGACTTCTTCATTTTTTTCTACTATTTCAACTTTTTAAAATATTAAGCTTTTTAACACTTTTCACAGTTACTCCAGCCACTCCAACCACACAACAGTTGCTCAAGCCACTCCACCCAGTTACTCCGCCCACTCCAGTTGTAGACTGCTGGTGGAGGCAAGAACAAGTCACACAATTTCCCCAGAAATTGTAGCTTTTCTAGTTCTTATTCTTATTCTTATTATAGCCAAATTTTACCACTTTAACTCCTCCCACAGTTTTTACACTACATAGACAATTAATATACCGAAACATGCAGATTGTTCCCGATTGGTGTGCTATTACTTTGTGGAACGTTTCGCCGAATCGTTCACGAAATATCGTCGTTTTTAACGCAAAATTTGTCCCATAGGAATGAATGGCGAAACTGGAGTGTGAGCTGACAAAATCTGAAAAATCAGGACATGATTTCTAACCTGCCACCACTCCCTCATTTTCAAGCCCACCTACACAAATTTTATATCAAAACGTTCAGCTATCCCTGCTGCCACTACACATGTCCACGGCTAAGCCATAGTCCTGATAGTTTTCACAGTATGACGATTTGTTTGCAACTCACACCACCCATTGACTTTCATTGAAACTCCCCTCTAGCCACTTTAAATTTGAAGGGAAATTTCTAAACTGCAACTGTGCCTTTAATTTTAATATTTCAGAGACATACTATATATCAAAACATAGGTCTGGGTCTTGTGATTCTCACAATATAAAGCTCTTTGCTGTAGGATTTATAGTTTTTAAAATATGACTGTTTGAAGAATGGCAAGTATTCAGGAGAGGCTGAAAATACTGTGACTTGTGCTTAGAGCCTGCATAAACAAACATTGGTTTCCTGGCAACGCTGAGGAATTATAGCTCCTCCCACACAGATCTGAGGGGAATTGTAGCTCCTCCCACGCAGCTCTGAGGGGAATAAAAGCATTAGTGCTCCTCCCACACAGCTCAGAGGGGAGTTTCTGTATCACAAATTGTTGTAACATGGAGGTTGGCTGTATTGTCTTTCCCTCAGGACACAGTATGTTCCCAGTTGGGGTGTCTGGGGGGAAAGACAATGCACGTTGCCTCTTTTTTCTTTAAGGCATTTCTAATGTTCAACTTTGCTTACTCTTTTGATTCTGTTATCTGTAAATGAATTGCTACGTACCTCTACTATGTACTGTAATACGACGGATACTGTTTTCCGCTCTTTATGACCCCCCCCATGAAAAAAAAAAATAATTTAAAAAAATATATTAAAAAATAAATAAAAGAATTTTGAAAAAAAAAAAAATCATTTAAAAAAACTATAAAAAATGTTAAAACAAAAATCATTTAAAAAAAATTTTTTGAAAAAAAGAAATCTGAAAAAAAAATTTTGAAAGGAATTTTTTTTTTTGAAAAAAACTATTGAAATTTTTTTAAAAAAAAAAAATCATTTAAAAATTAAACAAATTATAATTTTTGATTTTTTAAAAATAAATAAATAAATAAATATTTTTTTTAAAAAAAAATGTTCCGCTCTTTCAGCTAATGTTGGGACTTCTTCATTTTTTTCTACTATTTCTACTTTTTTAAATATTAAGCTTTTTAACACTTTTCACAGTTACTCCAGCCACTCCAACCACACAAGAGTTGCTCAAGCCACTCCACCCAGTTTCTTTGCCCACTCCAGTTGTAGACTACTGGTGGAGGCAAGAACACGTCACACAATTTCCCCAGAAATTGTAGCTTTTCTAGTTATTAAGTGTTCTTGCATAGCAAGAGCACTTATTGATATCTCACATATATATTCTTATTCTTATTAAGTGTTCTTGCATAGCAAGAGCACTTATTGTTATCTCACATATATATTATTATTAAGTGTTCTTGCATAGCAAGAGCACTTATTGTTATCTCACATATATATTATTCTTATTCTTATTCTTATTATAGCCAAATTTTACCACCCTCCCACAGTTTTTACACTACATAGACAAGTAATATACCAAAACGTGTGGATTGTTCCCGATTGGTGTGCTATTACTTTGTGGAACGTTTTGCCAAATCGTTCACGAAATATCATCTTTTTGCGGCGAAATTTGTCCCATAGGAATGAATGGCGAAACTAGAGTGTGAGCTGCCAAAATCTGAAAAATCAGGACATGATTTCTAACCTGCCACCACTCCCTCATTTTTAAGCCCACCTACACAAATTGTATATCAAAACATTCAGCTATCTCTGCTGCCACTACACGTGTCCACGGCTAAGCCATAGTCCTTACAGTTTTCACAGTATGATGATTTGTTTGCAACTCACGCCACCCATTGACTTTCATTGAAACTCCTCTCTAGCCACTTTAAATTCAAAGGGCAATTTCTAAACTGCAACTGTGCCTTTAATTTTAATATTTCAGAGACATTCTATATATCAAAATGTAGGTCTGGGTCTTGTGATTCTCACAATATAAAGCTCTTCGCTGTAGGATTTATAATTTTTGAAAATACGACCGTTTGAAGAATGGCAAGAATTCAGGAGAGGTTGAAAATACTGTGACCTGTGGTTAGAGCCTGCATAAACAAACATTGGTTTCCTTGGCAACGCTGAGGGAATTATAGCTCCTTCCACACAGCTCTGTGAGGAATTATACCTCATCACATACAGCTGAGTGGAATTATAATTGCTCCCACAAATATCATCATGCCATCTAAAGGAAAAAGATCTAAAGCTGCAAAGATATGCTGGACTAAACTGGACCTTTCAGACCCACGCTTTTGGGATCCGGAGCCCCACAGCAGCATAGTGGAAATGGAGGTTTGTGACAGTAAATGTGCCCAAGAGGTACATAGTGAACCTGTGGTGTCATTCCCATATTCAACTCAGTGTCAAGTTCAAGAGCACAGTGACAGTGTGATGGGCACTTCTGAAAACCATGGCATGCAAGAACCATGTGTACCAAGTGAGATATCTGTGCAGGCATCATTTCATCAGGGTCATCATGGTTATGGAAGGTTAAGGAAAAAACAGTGTACATGCATGGCTCTGACATTTTTGGCATACCACAGTGAGCTTGATGATGTGAGGAAGGATGATCTTGATCAAATACTGAGGAAGGGCAACAGCTTGTATGGCCCAACAATAAAACAGCTAAAACAAAGAAATGTCTATCAGCACCAACACTTGACAATGGAAGAAGTGGCCCTCGGAGTCAACACTGACAAATATGAGTATAAAGTTGTTAAATCTCCAGGGTTATCGGGATGTGTGAGAGTCACGGTAGACGGTGACAACCAAGGTTGGTTTGTTGACCTCTCCACAAGACTTCAGTGCCTCAATGCAGATGTTACACATGCACTTTTTATAGTAGTGCCATATTGCATTGCATTGTTCAGAGACAAGTCTGGGAGATATGGACTGTTTGATTCTCATAGTCGAAATAAGGATGGGCTTCCTGCCACTGGAATAGGAAAAGCTGTTATGATCACTTTTACACATTTGAGTGATATGGGGGCAAGGATTTATTAGTTGTATGAATTGCTCCTTACAGACACCAGAGGCCCCATTGATGGACTGCAGTATGACTTCATGCCAGTCTCATTTCATCGTGCAAGACGTCTGTCAGATGTTTTACTGTCCCCACCGGTGCAATCTGACAAACCACATAATGGAAAGCATGTGGAGAACAAAGTGACACAGATGACCAAAGATGCAACACACACTGGATTCCCAGCCAGCAAGCATTCTCCACGGTTATTTGATGCAAAATCCTCACAGGGCATATGGAAGGACAGTAAGGCATTTTCCAAATTAAATGCACAGCGGCAACAAAAACAGAAGACAAGACACAGAAATGAAAGAAGGTGTGATTTCAAGGCTACAAAGATGTCTGTCACCAATAAGAAGAGGACATACATCACCAGCCGATACAGAGCAGATGCTGATTTTAAGTTGAAGCAGAAGCAATATATCATTTGCAAATATGCGACAGATGCCAATTTCAACTTGAAGCAGAAGCAATACACAACCAGCAAATATGCGACTGATGACAATTTTAACTTGAAGAAGAAGCAACACATCACCAGAAATTATGCGACAAATGCCAATTTCAACTTGAAGCAGAAGCAATACATTACCAGAAAATATCATAATGATCCTGCTTTCAGAAAACGTCACTTGCAACATTGCATGAGTTACATGAAAATGAAGCGTCACACTCAAGCAGATTTTCGCATAACCCATAAGATGCAATGTGCCTTCAAAATAAGAATGAAATACAGACAATGGATTCATGTCATGCGGGAATGCAGTCAACCAGTGGACAACAGCCTAATGCAGACAGATATATCCACTTTCCATTAATGCATTAAAGCTGGGCCAACTTTTGTGTGCACGATGTGTCATTGCACCCTTTTCCCTAACCAAGTGAAACATTGCATTCACAGCAATTACAAGAAGAATCTACACATTATTGCTGCCTGTTTGACAGGGAAATATGTCCATGTGTGCAACAATCACTGTCAAGGCCCTGAACAATGCACCGTACCAGATGAAAGGACCAAAGAATGGATTTGTCACAACTGTGATTCACATTTAAAAGCAGGACACAAATCATCCATCGCTGTGGCTAACAACATGGAGCTGGCGCCCATTCCCCCAGAGCTCTGCGATTTGAATGTGCTGGAAAGACAACTTTTGGCCAAAATACTGCCATTTGCCAAGATCATCACACTTCCCAAAGGTCGACAGGCAGCTATACACGGCGCTGTAGTGTGTGTGCCATCCGAGGTGGAAACCACGGTCAATACTCTACCAAGATCGCACAGCACATCCCAGTTACACAGAGTGAAGCTGAAAAGATGTCTGACTTACAAAGGCCACCAGCTGTTTCACAATGTCAACATGAGAAATGTAGCAGCAGGTCTGTCAAAACTCATTGACACACACCCCGACTACAGTGACATTTCAATCAGACTGGATGAGACAATCGATGATGATGATTATGATGCTGATAATGATGATGGGATGGAACTCGACAGTTGTGATGAAACTGAAATGATGGAGATACTTGAACGCATCGAAAATTATGATCCATCAGAGGTACAGTCTGCATGTTTACCGGCTGCTTCTGAGCAACAGGAAGGCCATGACCAACAACCTCCAAATGCAGAGGATGAGAAGGATGCACTAAGACCTGGAATTGGCCTAGACAGTTGTTTGCAGCCATCTGACCTTGGAGAGGAAGCACTGACACACAGTGATGGAATATTCAGCATTGCACCTGCACAAGGAAACACACCTGTGAGCTTCTTTAAAGTTCCTATGCTTGAGGCAATGGCTTTCCCTGTTCAGTTCCCTACTGGACAGAATACATTGGACCAGGCAAGACAAGTCAAACTGTCCCTGAGCATGTATTTCAATGCAAGGCTTTTTTGTGTTGATACTCGTTTTGCAAGAGACACAAGCTACCTCTTCTTTGCGCAGTTTGTCACAGAAACACACATGGCCAAAAGCAGCATGTCCATCCAGTTAAGGAAAGGAAAACCCAATACCAGGGATGGACGGAAAATATCCAACAAGCTGCTACAGGACAAGCGTGAGGTTGAGCGGTTGGTGCGAAACCAAGATGCCACAAGGTTCATGCAACCACTGAGAGGGAGTCCAGCTTACTGGGATAAAAATCTGAAGAATTTGCTAGCCATGGTCAGACAATTGGGTAAGCCAACATTTTTTCTTACCTTCTCTGCTGCAGAATTCAGATGGCCAGAGGTAATAACGGCAATAAAGGCACAACAAGGTCAAAAGGTGGATTTTGCAGAGCTAGACTGGGCTGAAAAGTGTGACATTCTTCGAGGCAACCCAGTGACCACCATGCGCATGTTTGACAAACGGGTTGAGAGAGGGAGCCCTCATATACATTGTCTCTGTTGGGTAGCAGGAGCTCCTATATTTGGACAAGACAGTGATGACAAGGTGCATGCCTTTATAGATCATAACATCTCATGCCAGCTGCCTGATGAAGCCAAACAGGCCTTACTTCACAGATTTGTAACAGAACTTCAAATGCACAGCAGATCTCATTCAAAATCATGCAAGAAAGCAGTGGCGGTGCGTCCATAGAGGGCGCCGGAGCGCCGCCCCCTCTCGCTCCCGCACTGTCACTGAAAGACAATACACATATTCATGCATTGCATGAATCTGTGTATTGTCACCGCTGCCGCGCTGCCCACTATACATATGGCCGGCCTCCTGGTGAGCGCCGGCCATATGAATTAGAGCGGCGGTGGGTGTAACTTGGAAGTGCCTATCAGAGCCAGCGGCTCTGATAGGCTTTCCGAATACAGCTCTCACGCTGTATTCGGCTTCCAAAAACTCCTCCCAGGTACGCACGGGGGTGCGTTCCTGGGAGAAGACTGTGTGGAGGTTTCAGCCAATCAGGTTCACCGGATCTGGTTACCAGTAACCTGATTGGCTGAAGCGACATCGAGGGCGGGAGAACACATCGAGGACGGCGCGGACCGAGGAAGGTAAGTGCAGGGCTGTGGGGGGAACAGGCTGCATTTGGGGGACAAACTGGCTGAATATGGGGGACAAACTGGCTGAATATGGGGGGAACTGGCTGTATATGGGAGACAAACTGGCTGAATATGGGGGACAAACTGGCTGAATATGGGGGACAAACTGGCTGATTATGGGGGGAACTGGCTGAATATGGGGGACAAACTGGCTGATTATGGGGGGAACTGGCTGTATATGGGGGACAAACTGGCTGAATATGGGGGGAACTGGCTGTATATGGGGGACAAACTGGCTGAATATGGGGGGAACTGGCTGTATATGGGGGACGGGAGAAAGGAAGCCGCTCAGGTGTGGAAGTCCCTGAAATTACCTCCTCCCAGCAACCAAGGGTGCAGGCAAATGCAAATGCAATTGAAGAAAGAAAGAAAGGTCTTCTGGACGCAGCACTCCGGTTAAAAAGCCTTTATTCCAAAAAAAGGTTCAGGAAACCAAAAACACACTGCACAACACAGCAAACTGGCTAACGCGTTTCACACTATTGAAGTGCTTACTCATAGCTTATATATGGGGGACACGCTGGCTGCATTTGGGGGGAACTGGCTGTATATGTGGGACAAACTGGCTGCATTTGGGGGGAACTGGCTGTATATGGGGGACACGCTGGCTGCATTTGGGGGGAACTGGCTGTATATGGGGGACAAACTGGCTGCATTTGGGGGGAACTGGCTGTATATGGGGGACAAACTGGCTGCATTTGGGGGGAACTGGCTGTATATGGGGGACAAACTGGCTGCATTTGGGGACAAACTGGCTGTATATGGGGGCACACTGGCTATATATATGGGGACACACTGGCTGTATATGGGGGCACACTGGCTATATATATGGGGACAATCTGGCTGTATATGGGGGCACACTGGCTATATATATATGGGGGCACACTGGCTGTATATGGGGGCACACTAGCTGTATATGGGGGCACACTGGCTGTATATATGGGGGCACACTGGTTATATATATATGGGGGCACACTGGCTGTATATGGAAACAAACTGGCTGTATTTGAGGGGGCAAACTGGTGGCGTTTGGGCACAGTGGCTGCGTTTAATGGCACAGTGGCGGCAATTGATTTTTATTTATTTTTTTCAGCTTGTTTGCGCCCCCCCAAAAATTTTGACCACCAGCCGCCACTGCAAGAAAGGTAACAGAATATGCAGATTTGGATTTCCAAAGCCACCTATTAGAAAAACGAGGATAACTTACCCGATGCCAGAAGAACAAGGAGATTGTGAAATGAAACCACAAGCAGCCAAAAACAAACTGAAAGCAGTCTGGGATTTGCTTAATAACCCAAAAGTGCAGCTTGAAGACATGTCGCAGCTACTGGCACAGTGTGATATGACTTTGAATCAGTACAACTCGTACATTGAGGCATTGACCTCCTCAAGCGTGATTCTAATGAAGCGTGATGTCAAGGACTGCTGGGTGAACAACTACAATCCACATTTGCTGACGGCCTGGAACGCCAACATGGACATCCAGTACATTCTTGATGAGTATGGTTGCATCATGTACATGTTGTCCTACATATCCAAGCCAGAACGCGAGCTGAGTGACTATCTCAAAACAATAGTCAAAGAAATGAGCCCAGAAACAGAGACAGAACGAGAAGAAATGAAAGAAGTTCTTCAGGCTTATTCAAAACACAGAGAGGTCAGCGCCCAGGAGTCTGTGGCCCGTACGTGCAGCCATGAAAATGAAGTCTTGCTCACGTGAGGTTGTTTTTCTGCCAACTGGTGACAACACACTGAAAATGAGTCTCCCGCTCAGTGCGTTGCAGAACAAACCAGCCGATTCTCTTAATGTGTGGATGACGAGTTTTGTCGACAAATACAAAGCCAGACCCGAAACACCAGAGTTTGAGTCCATGTGTCTGGCAGACTTTGCATCCCATTACAGGGTTGTCTATGGCAAGCAGAAGGAAGATGGCAAGCAAAAGGAAGACGGCAAGCGTGTCAGTCTATTGAATGAAATGGGAATGATTCAAAAATGCACGAGAGGGAAGCCTGCAATCATCAGGTACGCACGCTTCTCAGAGAAGAAGGACCCCGAGAACGACTACGGCAGACTGCTTAAACTCTACCTCCCCCACCGTTCAGAGTCATTACTGAAAACTGTAAGGTTCCCAACACACCAGGATTTTTACAAAGGCGCCTGTGTGAGCTTACAGGAGAAGAAGCAATCCGAGCAGTGTCTGCAATTGTTATCAGCAACCAAAAGAAGTTAGAACAACACAACAAAATTGTGGAACAAGTCTTGGATGACTTTGTAAAAAATGGCCCTGTTAAAGATGCTTGGAACACCTTTGCCCCAGAAGCTGAGTTGGATAGGTTGGAATGTATAGAGGAACGCAAAGAAGGGGAGCCACTTCATGAGAATGAACAAGATGATGTTCCGGAGTATACACGTCACAAACAAACAGGTGGAATTGCGCTTACTGTGAAGGCCCCACAAATGTGCCCTGATTTGCTTCGGAAAATGTACAGAAACCTTAACCGGACACAAGCTCAGACATTCTACTCAGTTTGTGACTGGTGCACTAACCGTGTGCGTGGCCTAAATCCTGACCCATTCTATTACTTTGTCACTGGTGGCGCAGGGACAGGCAAATCACACCTGATAAAGTGCATCTATGCTGAGGCGACAAAGATACTCTGTAAACTTACCAGACTACGGGAGGAAGCAGACATATCCATGCCCAGCGTTTTACTAACTGCATTTACAGGAACAGCAGCTTTCAACATTTCAGGCAACACTTTGCATTCTCTGCTGAAGTTGCCAAGAAGTTTGAAGCCACCCTATCAAGGACTTGGAAATCTCATAGATGAAGTGAGGGCACAGCTGTCAAATGCAGAGATCATTGTTATTGACGAGGTGTCAATTATTTCAAAGCCCCTGTTTGCCTACATCAACTGGAGATTACAGCAAATCAAAGGCAGTAAGAAACCTTTTGGTGGTATGTCAGTACTAGCAGTATGAGACTTTTACCAGGTCCCCCCGCTGGGAAAAAGTAAGCCACTCTGCGTGTTTGAGGAAAATACCAATGACGTCTGGAAAGACTACTTTCAGATGATCACGCTAACAGAGATCATGCGACAGAAGGATGACATTTCATTTGCTGAGCTTTTGAATAGAATCAGAGTCAAGCAGAAGACTGGCACCTTAACCACTTAACGACCGCCCACTGTAAATATACGTCAGCAGAATGGCACCGACAGGCAGAATCACGTACATATACGTGATTGCCTTTGCATAGTTGGGGGGTCCGATCGGACCCCCCTTCTTTACAGTGGGTGGTCGTTTTACCTTCGGGAGCGATCCGGCATGAGGGGACGGCCGTTCGATTCCGGCCACCCCCTCTCGATCGCTCCCGGCGAATGAGAGAGCTTCCCCTGCCTGCCAGGAAGGAGGAAGTGATGTCATCTCTCCTGGGGCGCTCACATATACCGAGCGCCGTACAGGAGAAGATGCCAGGTTAGTACACACAACACTACACTGACACCAGGACACATAGGCACATAAATCGCCCCCCCAGGCCCCCCCAGACACCCCCAGATCACCCCCCAGCCCCCCCCAGCCCCCAGTCACAGTGTCACTGATTGCAGTGACCATTTATTTAGTGATCACTGCAATCAGTGACATTTGTGACTGTAAAAGTGTCACTACATTTAGTTTTAGGTCCAGTGTAGCCCCCTAACCCCCCCTAATAAAGGTTTAACCCCCTGATCACCCCCCAGATAACCCTTTCACCCCCTAGCACCGCCGTCACTAAGCAATCATTTTTCTGATCGATGTCTTAGCGTCGGTGATGCTGATCGGTAGCCAGTAATTTTTTTTAGGTTCGCCGCAGGTTTTTATAGCGTCGGGTACCCCCATATATTACCTAATGAAGGTTTAACCCCCTTGATCGCCCCCCAGGTAACCCTTTCACCCCCTATCACCACTGTCACTAAGTTATAATTTTTCTGATCGATGTCTTAGCGTCGGCGATGCTGATCGGTAGCCAGTAATTTTTTTTAGGTTTGCCGCAGGTTTTTATAGCGTCGGGTACCCCCATATATTACCTAATAAAGGTTTAACCCCCTTTATCACCCCCCAGGTAACCCTTTCACCCCCTAGCACCGTCGTCGCTATGCGATCATTTTTCTGATCGATGTCTTAGCGTCGGTGATGCTGATCGGTAGCCAGTAATTTTTTTTAGGTTCGCCGCAGGTTTTTATAGCGTCGGGTACCCCCATATATTACCTAATAAAGGTTTAACCCCCTTGATCGCCCCCCCAGGTAACCCTTTCACCCCCTATCACCACTGTCACTAAGCGATAATTTTTCTGATCGATGTCTTAGCGTCGGCGATGCTGATCGGTAGCCAGTAATTTTTTTTAGGTTCGCCGCAGGTTTTTATAGCGTCGGGTACCCCCATATTTTACCTAATAAAGGTGTAACCCCCTTGATCACCCCCCAGGTAACCCTTTGACCCCCTAGCACCGCCGTCACTATGCGATCATTTTTCTGATCGATGTCTTAGCGTCGGTGATGCTGATCGGTAGCCAGTAATTTTTTTTAGGTTCGCCGCAGGTTTTTATAGCGTCAGGTACCCCCATATATTATCTAATAAAGGTTTAACCCCCTGATCGCCCCCCAGGTAACCCTTTCACCCCCTATCACCACTGTCACTAAGCAATCGTTTTTATGATCGTTGTCTTAGTGTCGGTGATGCCGATAGGTAGCCAGTAATTTTTTTTTAGGTTCGCCGTCAGGTTTTTATATAGCGTCAGGTACCCCCATATATTACCTAATAAAGGTTTTAACCCCCTAATTGCCCCTAGTTAACCCTTTCACCAGTGATCATCATATAAGTGTTACGGGTGACGCTGGTTAGTTAGTTTGCTTTTTATAGTGTCAGGGCACCCGCCGTATATAACCCAATAAAGGTTTAACCCCCTGATCGCCCGGCGGGTGATATCAGTTAGGTTTTAGCGTCAGAGAGGGTCTGCGTCACACCCCAGGCAGCGTCAGGTTAGTGCCAGTAGCGCTAACACCCACACGTGAAGCATACACCCCCCTTAGTGGTATAGTATCTGAACAGATCAATATCTGATCTGATCAGATCTATACTAGCGTCCCCAGCAGTTTAGGGTTCCCAAAAACGCACTGTTAGTGGGATCAGCCCAGATACCTGCTAGCACCTGCGTTTTGCCCCTCCGTCCAGCCCAGGCCACCGAAGTGCAGTATCGATCGATCACTGTCACTTGCAAAACACAACACACATAACTGCAGCGTTCGCAGAGACAGGCCTGATCCCTGCGACTCCAGTGCTGTAGGAGGTGATTTCACCACCACAGTTTAAAAAAAAAGCATATATGCCGAAGCATTGGGGCAGCAGGAGCGGAGGAGCGATTTTGCTCCTAATGCCGCGTATATACGGTCGAAATTCCGACGGAGGCTTGCCCGTGGAAAAGTCTGACCATGTGTACGCGGCATAACTTTTGCGAGAAGATGCCCCCATGCTTCGGCATATATAAATGGTGCATGTATGCCCATCATTAGAAGTGGGTGGATGAAGGGCAGTATTCTAATGGTGGGCATACCCACCGATCAATCTTTTTTTTTCGTTCAGCCAACAGGCTGCATGAAAAAAAAGATTACAATACATGTCCAACAAGGACCAGCAACGTACTGGTATGTTGCTGGACTTTGAATGTTTATACCAGAATGATGCCTGCGGGTTTAGGTATCATCTTGGTATCATTCTTTTCAGCCAGCGGCCGGCTTTCATGTAAAAGCAATCCTAGTGGCTAATTAGCCTCTGGACTGCTTTTACAAGCAGTGGGAGGGAATGTCCCCCCCGGATATAAAAAGCGCCATTGGGAAATTGGGAAAGCATTTTATCACACCGATCTTGGTGTGATCAGATGCTTTGAGGGCAGAGGAAATATCTAGGGTCCAATAGACCCCAGTTTTTTCAAAAAAGAGTACCTGTCATTACCTATTGCTATCATAGGGGATATTTACATTCCCTGAGATAACAATAAAAGTGATAAAAATAAATAAATATGGAAGCAACAGTTTAAAAATAAAATAAAAAAGCAAAATTAATAATAAAAAAAAAAAAGCACCCTTGTCCTGCCCTGCTCTTGCCCAATGGCGAACGCAAGCGTCGGTCTGGCGTCATATGTAAACAGCAATTGCACCATGCATGTGAGGTATCACCACAAAGGTCAGATCGAGGGCAGTAATTTTAGCAGTAGACCTCCTCTGTAAATCTAACGGGGTAACCTGTAAATGCTTTTAAAGGCTTTTAAAAATGTATGTAGTTTGTCGCCAATGCGCGTTTGTGCGAAATTTTAAAGCCCTGTCGTGTTTGGTATCTATGTACTCGGCCTAAGATCATCTTTTTTATTTCATCAAACATTTGGGCAATATAGTGTGTTTTAGTGCATTAAAATTAAAAAAAGTGTATTTTTTCCCCAAAAATGCGTTTGAAAAATCGCTGCGCAAATACTGTGTAGAAAAAAAAAATGCAACACCCACCATTTTATTCTGTAGGGCCTTTGCTTTAAAAATATATATAATGTTTGGGGGTTCAACATAATTTTCTTGCAAAAAAATATATGTTTTCATGTAAACAAAAAGTGTCAAAAAGGGCTTTGTCTTCAAGTGGTTTAAAGGGCTTTGTCTTCAAGTGGTTAGAAGAGTGGATGTAAGCTTCCTAATGTTGTGTATAAAATGCCAGAACAGTTCAAAACCCCCCCAAATGACCCCATTTTGGAAAGTAGACACCCCAAGCTATATACTGAGAGGCATGTCGAGTCCATGGAATATTTTATATGTTGACACAAGTTGCGGAAAAAATACAATTTTTTTTTTTTTTTTTTGCACAAAGTTGTCACTAAATGATATATTGCTCAAACATGCCATGGGCATATGTGGAATTACACCCCAAAATACATTCTGTTGCTTCTCCTGAGTACGGGGATACCACATGTGTGAGACTTTTTGGGAGCCTAGCCGCGTACGGGACCACAAAAACCAAGCACCGCCTTCAGGCTTTCTAAGGGTGTCAATTTTTGATTTCACTTCTCACTGCCTATCACAGTTTCGGAGGCCATGGAATGCCCAGATGGCACAAACCCCCCCCCCCAAATGACCCCATTTTGGAAAGTAGACACCCCAAGCTATTTGCTGAGAGGTATTGTGAGTATTTTGCAGATCTCGCTTTTTGTCACAAAGTTTTGAAAATTGAAAAAAAAAAGAAAAAAAAAATGTTCTTTCTTCATTTTCAAAAACAAATGAGAGCTGTAAAATACTCACCATGCCTCTCAGCAAACAGCTTGGGGTGTCTACTTTCCAAAATGGGGTCATTTGGGGGGGTTTTGTGCTATTTTGGCATTTTATGGCCTTCAAAACTGTGATAGGTAGTGAGGAGTGAAATCAAAAATTTGCGCCCTTAGAAATCCTGGAGGCGGTGCTTGGTTTCCGGGGTCCCGTACGTGGCTAGGCTCCTAAAAAGTCCCACACATGTGGTATCCCCGTACTCAGGAGAAGCAGCAGAATGTATTTTGGGGTGCAATTCCACATATAACCATGGCATGTGTGAGCAATATATCATTTAGTGACAACTTTTTGTAATTTTTTTTTTTTTTGTCATTATTCAATCACTTGGGACAAAAAAAAAATATTCAATGGGCTCAACAGGCCTCTCAGCAATTTCCTTGGGGTGTCTACTTTCTAAAATGGGGTCATTTGGGGGGTTTTGTGCTATTTTGGCATTTTATGGCCTTCAAAACTGTGATAGGTAGTGAGGAGTGAAATCAAAAATTTGCGCCCTTAGAAATCCTGAAGACGGTGCTTGGTTTCCGGGGTCCCGTACGTGGCTAGGCTCCTAAAAAGTCCCACACATGTGGTATCCCCGTACTCAGGAGAAGCAACAGAATGTATTTTGGGGTGCAATTCCACATATAACCATGGCATGTGTGAGCAATATATCATTTAGTGACAACTTTTTGTAATTTTTTTTTTTTTTTTGTCATTATTCAATCACTTGGGACAAAAAAAAAAAATATTCAATGGGCTCAACATGCCTCTCAGCAATTTCCTTGGGGTGTCTACTTTCTAAAATGGGGTCATTTGGGGGGGTTTTGTACTGCCCTGTCATTTTAGCACCTCAAGAAATGAGATAGGCAGTCATAAATTAAAAGCTGTGTAAATTCCAGAAAATGTACCCTAGTTTGTAAACGCTATAACTTTTGCGCAAACCGATAAATATACGCTTATTGACATTTTTTTTACTAAAGACATGTGGCTGAATACATTTTGGCCTAAATGTATGACTAAAATTGAGTTTATTCGATTTTTCTTATAACAAAAAGTAGAAAATATCATTTTTTTTCAAAATTTTCGGTCTTTTTCCGTTTATATCGCAAAAAATAAAAATCGCAGAGGCAATCAAATACCATTAAAAGAAAGCTCTATTTGTGGGAAGAAAAGGACGCAAATTTCGTTTGGGTACAACATTGCATGTCCCCACAATTTACAGTTAAAGCAGCGCAGTGCAAAATTCTGAATTCACCTCTGGTCCTTTAGCTACCAAATGGTCCGGGGCTTAGGTGGTTAAGCAATGATGACAAAGCTCTGCTTGCTCAGGCTTTGACAGATCCCACCCACTGCCCTAATGACGTGCTGCACATCTTTGCCACCAACAAAGAGGTTCACAAACATAATGCCGCAACTGTGTCTGTTCTCCATTCAAACGTCACCAACATAGATGCAGACGATTACAGAAAAGACCCTAAAACAGGAGTGATGCTGAGGCAACACCAACCTTTCAAAGGACACAAAGACAATCTGATTGACACACTGCAAGCAGCTGAAGGTGCCCGTATCATGATCACAAGAAACATTGATGTTGAAGACTAGGGATGGGCCCGGTGCTCGATTCGAACCCATGTTCGAATCGAGCATCGGGCGTTCGCTCGCTCGTCGAGCCCAGAACTATTTGGGCCGTTCGCATCACATTCGTGTGATGCGAGCGGCCCCGCAATGCATTGCGGCCGGCGCGGCCGGCGCAGTGCATTGCTGGCTGATGATTGGCCAAGCATGCACTGTGACCCCGCATGCTTGGCCAATCACAGCGCCCGAAACTCGGAGAGCAATAATTGGCTACAGGCAGGACGCCTGTAGCCAATTACAGCTCAGGGGCTTTAGTACACGCCCCACCATTTAAAAGGCCGCCACGCCATCGGCCCCGGTCACATGAGTTCCGGCTTTAGGAGAGATTAGTCTGCTGATTCTGTCTTTGCTTGATACTGAAAGATTTGCTCTTCTTTGCTAAACCATTGGCTATTTATTTGCTAAACCATTGCTACCTAAGTCATTGATCGTTCATTGCTGCTGATTGCACAGTTAGTGTGTTATTAGCTGCTGCTGGGGATTAGTCTGGTGCGTGCTTACTGTTAGTACAGTATTGCAGTAGTACCAACCGCAGTGCTGTTAGCACAGCATTGCACCCCAACAGCACCCATAGGACTTCTAGTGTGTTAGTGGCAGCAAACAGAGCTCCTATATTTTCTTCTCAGCAGCACCCATAGGACTTCTAGTGTGTTAGTGGCAGCAAACAGAGCTCCTATATTTTCTTCTCAGCAGCACCCATAGGACTTCTAGTGTGTTAGTGGCATCACACAGAGCTCCTATATTTTCTTCTCAGCAGCACCCATAGGACTTCTAGTGTGTTAGTGGCAGCAAACAGAGCTCCTATATTTTCTTCTCAGCAGCACCCATAGGACTTCTAGTGTGTTAGTGGCATCACACAGAGCTCCTATATTTTCTTCTCAGCAGCACCCATAGGACTTCTAGTGTGTTAGTGGCAGCAAACAGAGCTCCTATATTTTCTTCTCAGCAGCACCCATAGGACTTCTAGTGTGTTAGTGGCAGCAAACAGAGCTCCTATATTTTCTTCTCAGCAGCACCCATAGGACTTCTAGTGTGTTAGTGGCAGCAAACAGAGCTCCTATATTTTCTTCTCAGCAGCACCCATAGGACTTCTAGTGTGTTAGTGGCAGCAAACAGAGCTCCTATATTTTCTTCGCAGCAGCACCCATAGGACTTCTAGTGTGTTAGTGGCATCACACAGAGCTCCTATATTTTCTTCTCAGCAGCACCCATAGGACTTCTAGTGTGTTAGTGGCAGCAAACAGAGCTCCTATATTTTCTTCTCAGCAGCACCCATAGGACTTCTAGTGTGTTAGTGGCAGCAAACAGAGCTCCTATATTTTCTTCTCAGCAGCACCCATAGGACTTCTAGTGTGTTAGTGGCAGCAAACAGAGCTCCTATATTTTCTTCTCAGCAGCACCCATAGGACTTCTAGTGTGTTAGTGGCATCACACAGAGCTCCTATATTTTCTTCTCAGCAGCACCCATAGGACTTCTAGTGTGTTAGTGGCAGCAAACAGAGCTCCTATATTTTCTTCTCAGCAGCACCCATAGGACTTCTAGTGTGTTAGTGGCAGCAAACAGAGCTCCTATATTTTCTTCTCAGCAGCACCCATAGGACTTCTAGTGTGTTAGTGGCATCACACAGAGCTCCTATATTTTCTTCTCAGCAGCACCCATAGGACTTCTAGTGTGTTAGTGGCAGCAAACAGAGCTCCTATATTTTCTTCTCAGCAGCACCCATAGGACTTCTAGTGTGTTAGTGGCATCACACAGAGCTCCTATATTTTCTTCTCAGCAGCACCCATAGGACTTCTAGTGTGTTAGTGGCAGCAAACAGAGCTCCTATATTTTCTTCTCAGCAGCACCCATAGGACTTCTAGTGTGTTAGTGGCAGCAAACAGAGCTCCTATATTTTCTTCTCAGCAGCACCCATAGGACTTCTAGTGTGTTAGTGGCAGCAAACAGAGCTCCTATATTTTCTTCTCAGCAGCACCCATAGGACTTCTAGTGTGTTAGTGGCATCACACAGAGCTCCTATATTTTCTTCTCAGCAGCACCCATAGGACTTCTAGTGTGTTAGTGGCATCACACAGAGCTCCTATATTTTCTTCTCAGCAGCACCCATAGGACTTCTAGTGTGTTAGTGGCATCACACAGAGCTCCTATATTTTCTTCTCAGCAGCACCCATAGGACTTCTAGTGTGTTAGTGGCAGCAAACAGAGCTCCTATATTTTCTTCTCAGCAGCACCCATAGGACTTCTAGTGTGTTAGTGGCAGCAAACAGAGCTCCTATATTTTCTTGTCAGCAGCACACATAGTACCTATAGTGTGTTAGTGTCAGCACCCATAGGACCTACAGTGTGTTGTGAGCACACATAGGAGTTCTATTTTTTATACTATATACACTACCGACTACAATGGCTGGAAGACCGCCAAGGAGAGGCAGAGCGTGCCGAGGCAAGAACACAGGGCAGGCAGGCTCTGTTTCTAGAGACAACAGTGCTGGCCGTGGACGTGGTCGTGCATCGTCATCAGCACGTGGCCATGGGACACGCTTGTCTTTGTTTTCGGCAGCTGGACATGTGGAGCCGCACCATGCCGAAGGCTTGGTAGAATGGATGACCAAGCCCTCCTCATCCTCCTCATCCTCTCTCACCCAGGCTCAGGGTACTGGCAGAGCAGCTGCCAACGCGTACTCAATGGCATCATCAGCCACCCCTTCCCTAGACCCACCATGTCCTCCTGAGGAGTCCCCCGAACTGTTTGAGCACAGTGTTGGGTACATGCTCCAGGAGGATGCCCAACGATTCGAAGGCTCGGATGATGATACCCAGCTTGAGGAAGTCAGTAGTGTGCGCGCAGAGAGAGGGGATGCTGAAGGACAGCAATCTGGCAGTAGTGTTCCACCAGCTGCAGCTTACTGCCAGGTTTGCTCTAGTGGTGAAGAGGGAGGGGATGATGAGGTCACTGACTCCACGTGGGTGCCTGAAGGGAGAGAGGAGGAGGAGGAGGAGGATGCAGCGTCACATGTCCAACGAGGCAGGATGCCCCCTGGAGGCCAGCTAGAGGCCAGCACAGCAACTGTACCACACTGCAGAGCTCCGCCTGTGCAGGGCGCTGCCTCTGCACATTATCACAAAAGTTCTTTGGTGTGGGCCTTTTTTGAGACGAGTGCATCAGATCGCACCACTGCTATTTGCAATATTTGTCTCAAGCGTATCTCGCGTGGCCAAAACATCAGCCGCTTGGGCACCACAAGCATGAGCAGACATATGTCGACCTGCCATGCAGCTCGTTGGCAAGCACACATAAAAGACCCACACCAAAGAACAAAGCGGACCTCTCCTTGCTCCTCATCAGCTGGGATCTCCATCCCCACTATATCTTCAGTCCTCTCTGAAAGCTGCTCTGAGAGGACTGAAGGTGTAGAATTAGGTGTGTCACAACCAAGTACTTGCAGTACACCGACGTCCGATTGTAGCAGGCAAATTTCCCTGCCCCAGCTGCTGGACCGTCGAAAGAAGTATACTCCCAGCCATCCACATGCCCAGCGGTTGAATGCTAGCTTGGCTAAATTGCTAGCACTTCAACTGCTGCCTTTTCAGTTGATAGACTCGGCCCCCTTCCGTGAGTTTGTTCAATGTGCGGTTCCTCAGTGGCAGGTTCCCAAACGCCACTTTTTCTCACGGAAGGCGATTCCGTCTCTCTACTGGCATGTGGAAGGCAATGTCCATGCCTCGCTGGACAGGGCGGTCAGCGGTAAGGTGCATATTACCGCTGACTCATGGTCCAGCAGGCATGGACAGGGACGTTATCTTTCTTTCACGGCCCATTGGGTCACTCTATTGGCAGCTGGGAGGGATGCAGGACAAGGTGCAGTAGTGTTGGAGGTTGTTCCGCCACCACGCCTCCAAAATGCTACTACTGGTTGTGACACACCTCTCTCCTCCACCCCCTCCTCTTCTTCTTCCTCCATGTCCTCTTCGAGTGCTCTGTCCTCGGAACCAGCGGTGCTCCGTAGGCGTACAAGGGGCTACGCGAGTACGCAGGCAAAAAGATGCCATGCCGTGCTTGCGCTGGTGTGTTTGGGGGACAGGAGCCACACTGGGCCAGAGGTTCTGGCAGCTCTGCAGGGGCAGGCCGAGAGGTGGTTGACGCCACGCCAGCTTAAGCCAGGAATGGTCGTTTCTGATAATGGCACCAACCTCCTCTCCGCCCTGCGACAGGGGCAGCTCACCCATGTGCCCTGTATGGCTCACGTCCTCAACCTGGTGGTGCAGCGGTTCTTGGGCAGGTTCCCAGGCTTACAGGATGTCCTGAGGCAGGCCAGGAAAGTCTGTGTGCATTTCCGCCGATCTTATAATGCCAGTGCTCGGCTGACTGAGCTGCAAAAGGAGCTGAACCTGCCCAAGAACCGCCTAATATGTGACATGCCCACCAGGTGGAACTCAACGTTGGCCATGCTGCAGCGACTGCACACGCAGCAGAGGGCCATCAATGAGTACCTTTGCGACTACGGCACCAGGACAGGGTCAGGGGAGCTTGGCTTTTTTTCCCCACGCCAGTGGAGCATGATCAGGGATGCATGCACTGTCCTCTCACCATTTGAGGAGGCCACGAGGATGGTGAGCAGTGACAGTGCATGCATCAGTGACACTGTACCTCTTGTCCACCTGTTGGAGCATACGCTGCGTGGGATAATGGACAGGGCACTTGAGGCAGAACAGAGGCAGGAAGAGGAGGACTTCCTTGTCTCTCAAGGCCCCCTTTATCCAGACAATGTTCCTTCTGTCCCACCCATCACACAGGAAGAGGAGGAGGAGGAGGAGGAGGAGGAGGATTGTGTGAGCATGGAGGTGGAGCCTGGCACTCAGCATCAGCAGCAGCAGTCTTTTAGGGATGATGTACAGTCCCAACAAACCAGTGGACTTGTACGTGGCTGGGAGGAGGTGGCTGGCGATCATGTCATCCTCAGTGACCCAGAAGACTCCGGACCGAATGCCTCAGCTAACCTACGCTGCATGGCCTCCCTGATCCTGCAAAGCCTGCGGAAGGATCCTCGTGTTCTTCGGATCAAGGAGAGTGACCATTACTGGCTGGCCACTCTCCTTGATCCACGGTACAAGGGTAAGGTTGCGGACCTTATCTTGCCGTCGCAGAGGGAGCAGAGGATGAGACATCTCAGGGAGGCCTTGCAGAAAGGTCTGTGCAACGCGTTCCCAGAAACTGGGAGGTTACAAACTCCTGGTCCTGGACGACGAGTTGCTGAGGCTTCGGTCAGTAGCAGAAGGAGCGGTGGGGAAGGTGGACGTCTGACCGATGCGTTCAGACAATTTTTTAGTCCGCAGCCCCAAGGTATGATCGGTTCCAGCAACCATCGCCAGCGTCTGATATACATGGTGCAGGAATACCTAGGGGCAAGGTCAGACTTGGACACCTTTCCCACCGAAAATCCTCTGGCTTACTGGGTCCTGAGGATGGATCACTGGCCAGAGCTTGCACAGTATGCAATTGAGCTACTGGCCTGTCCTGCATCCAGCGTTCTTTCCGAACGCACATTCAGTGCTGCTGGAGGATTTGTCACCGATCATAGGGTGCGCCTGTCCACCGACTCGGTTGATCGACTGACCTTCATAAAAATGAATCAGTCTTGGATCACCACCAGCTACCAGACACCTGAAGCGGATATAACGGAATAATTTATAATGTCACATCCCTTCAAGACTGCCTATGCTGATGCTGAGTGACTGTCCTGTTATGTTCACTGACTATCCTCTTCCTCCTCCTCAATGATCCATGCCACCACACCAGTGCCTAAGGCACAATTTTTCAGCCCCTGTATAACAGGGGCGTGTAATTACAATTTTTTAAAAAGATGCTTCGCAACAGGTGTGACTGCTGTGCTCAGAGTACAGTATCTGTGAGGGGTTGCAGTGTTGTGGCACCAGCACCAGTGCCTAAGGCACAATTTTTCAGCCCCTGTTGGGGCGTGTAATTACAATTTTTAGGCAATGCTTTGCAACAGGTCTCATTGCTGTGCTCAGAGTACAGTATCTGTGAGGGGTTGCAGTGTTGTGGCACCAGCACCAGTGCCTAAGGCACAATTTTTCAGCCCCTGTATAACAGGGGCGTGTAATTACAATTTTTTAAAAAGATGCTTCGCAACAGGTGTGACTGCTGTGCTCCAAGTACAGTATCTGTGAGGGGTTGCAGTGTTGTGGCACCAGCACCAATGCCTAAGGCACAATTTTTCAGCCCCTGTTTAACAGGGGCGTGTAATTACAAATCTTGATCTAATAGTTCACAGCAGGGCCCATTCCTGCGCCCACCAAGAGTAACTATGAGGGCCTACAGTCTTGTGGCAACACCGTCCACCACCACCACCACCACCAAAGGCCCAATTTTTCTGCCCTGTTCAACAGGTGCATGCAATTACAAATCTTGATCTAATAACTCACAGCAGGGCCCATTCCTGCACCCACCAAGAGTAACTGTGAGGGCTTACAGTCTTGTGGCAACACCGTCCACCACCACCACCACCACCACCAAAGGCCCAATTTTTCTGCCCGGTTCAACAGGTGCATGCAAGTACAAATCTTGATCTATTAACTCACAGCAGGGCCCATTCCTGTGCCCACCAGTCTTGTGGCTACACCAACATCTAATAGGGCAAATTTCTGCAGAGTATATACGGCAGGCCCCTACTTTCAAACATCCAACTTACAAACGACTCCTACTTGCAAACGGCAAGAGAAAACAGGAAGTGAGAGGAAATCTACCCCTAGGAAGGAAAATTCTATCCTGTTAGATTTAATTTGGGAAAAAGGTATCTCCTCTCTACTGATGCTTTATCACCAATCCTTGTTTCAATTAAAACCCCACTTTTCCAAAAACATTTGTCATTGGGACGGAAAGTGAGGTGACATGTTCTGAACAGATGTGCAAAGACAGCAAATGTTACAGGGGTGATAACCCCTCCCTATGTTCTCCAAAAAGCTTAAAAATTGATTTTTTTTGGGATGTAGCTACACTTCATAATGTACCTGTTCAGATTCTACTTAAGAACAAACCTACAGTCCATGTCTTGTTTGCACCACCTATATACTGCTGTTCAGAGTATATAGGGTTGTAGGTATAGGGTTTTATTTTGGGTGCGGGGTCCCCCTTAGTATCCATACAAGACCCAAAGGGGCTGGGGTGGGGGGGGGGTGATGGGGTAGCCATGCCATTTTTCTCAAGGATTTTCAGCCATATGGCGGCCAGGACAAGACATGACATTAAAGCCGCAAGTGGTTTTAAATGGCTTCTTTTTTTCCTTTACAAATGTCATTTTGTGCAAGGACAGTTCTAAACACGGGAAACACATGCCACTTCACAGGCATACTTTAGACACCCCCCAGGTACCATATTTAAAGGAAAATTTCACTTTTTTTTTTTTCACTTTATGCATCATTAAAATGACTGCTCCCGAAAAAACTTTAGTTTTTAAAATTTCTTTTTGCATTGATATATGTCCCCTGGGGCAGGACCCGGGTCCCCAAACCTGTTTTATGACATTAACATGCATATTGGCCGTTGTAATTAGCAATTTTGATTTCGAACGTTCGCGTCCATTATAACGAATAGGGTTCGAAAATTCGCGCGAACTTTCGGTCCGTTCGAAGGTTCTGGTGCGAACCGAACCCGGGGGTGTTCGGCTCATCCCTATTGAAGACAGGCTTGTTACCGGGACATTTGGCAAGATTGCAAGAATAATCATCCAGACTGAGAATGGTGCTACTACGATAAACAAGCTTGGACTTGTGCTGGACAATCCAAATGCAGGACAGATACCGTAACAAGTCGTCTTGTGATGCTGACAACTTGGTGTACATAGAAAGGGTAGAGAAAAACCTGAGACAGAAAGGAGTTGTTCGCAGGCAGTTCCCCCTGAAGTTGGCTTTTGCATGTACGATTCATAAGTGTCAGGGGATGTCCATACAGTCGGCAGTGGTCTCATTGAAACGGGTCTTTCAACCGGGAATGGCCTATGTTGCTCTGAGTAGAATGACTACACTGCAAGGACTGCACATAACTGACTTTGATGAGAAGAAGATCTTTGCTGATCCTGAAATCACAGCCTCCCTGGACTCAATGAAGAATGCATCACTGGAAAGTGTTATGCCCCTTTTAAAGTTTCTACAGACAACAGACAAAGGGCAAACATTAATAATTATCCATCACAACACGGAAGGATTACCAGCTCACATTGAAGATATCAAATCTCACCACGAGTTGACACTTGGAGATGTTTTATGTTTCACTGAAACTCATCTCTCAGGCTCTTCTGTTGCTGAAAGTCTCCAGCTGGAGGGCTACAACCTGTTCAAATGCAACAGACACCTCTCATACACAAACCTTCCTGACATTGCAAGTAAAAGTGGCGGAGGTGTCGCCTTGTATGTCAGAAACCATTTCAAGGCCTATGAAAAGCAGTATCATCACAATGTGACTGACTTGGAGTTCTTGGTTGTCAAACTGGAGTCCCCTGTACAAGCTTTGATTGCTGTTGTTTACAGGCCACCGGATTACAGTATTGGCCAATTCCTTACTAACCTGCTGGGCCTCTTGGAATCTTTGGAAAGAATGGATTGCCAACCAATAATACTCTGTGGAGATTTCAATGAAGATTTTCTGTGCAGAGCAAAGAAGCCAATATCTGACCTTCTTCACTCAAGAGGATATACCCAACTGGTCTGGGCAGCCACCACAGAAAAAAACACACTGTTGGATCACATTTACATCTCCAGGGTGCAGCACTGTCTCCAGTCAGGAGTACTGCACAGTTATTACAGCTATCATGATCCTGTGTATTGTGTTTTGAGCAGTGGTTGTGAACACGCTTAGAGCCTGCATAAACAGGGCATGAGCGTTGCCAGGCATTATCCAGGCATATGAAAAAGGGGGGGTGGTAGATGTGGCGCTGTCCAGATATGCAATGTAATAGACAAGGAAATTTTAGGTGATGGTATACCTATGACGGTATCCACTTTAGAGTATTATAAATACAAGAAAAATAAATATATAAATAAAAGATTAAAATAAAATTGAAATAAAATTGAAAAAATAAATTGGCTCAGCCGGGTGTTTGTTAAAAAGAATTTTTTGTTAAATTGAAATATTTTGATTGGGTGTCTTTCCAGCAAGACGTGTCCCTCATGTGTGAAGCGAAAATTTTATTTGAAAAAGTGAATAAAATACTTTTTTAATGGAAAAGCATTAGTGAGACCGATGGTCGGCCGGGTGTTTGCTAAAACAAAATTTTTTCCAAAATGTGTTAAAGATGTGTTCATAAAGAGATGTGTGATATTGGTAATAGTCTATGCTAGTAAAGGGGTAGATAAGCTGATATGGTCTCAGCCGGGTGTTTACTACTCCTAATATGTTCAGAAAAAAGTGCTGCCTTATAGCATTCAAATGAAGCTTAAAACTATATAAAACATGCGATATACATAGTATAGTGATAACAGAAAAGTCCAATAATTAGGTGGCAGTGAAAAAATAGGATTTTTATAACAGCTTACCTGTAAAATCCTTTTCTTGGAGTACATCACGGGACACAGAGCGACATAGTCATTACTAATGGGTTATATAGATACCTTCAGGTGCTGGCACTGGCAACTTCCAAAACCGGAAGTACCCTCCCCTATATAAGCCCCTCCCATCCGGGAGTACCTCAGTTTTGTAGCAAAGCAATAAGTGTCCCCAAAGAGGGGTGGGAGCTCTGTGTCCCGTGATGTACTCCAAGAAAAGGATTTTACAGGTAAGCTGTTATAAAAATCCTATTTTCTTTCTCGTACATCACGGGACACAGAGCGACATAGTCATTACTAATGGGATGTCCTAAAGCAATGCCCAATGAGGGGGGGATACACCATACATAAGCTGAGCGCTATCAGACATGAGGATCTTTTGCGGCCTGCAACACACTGCGCCCAAAGGCGACATCCTCCTGACTTCTAACGTCCACCTGGTAGAACCTAGTAAACGTGTGTACTGAAGACCATGTTGCGGCCTTACAGATTTGAGCCAGGGAGGCCTGGTGATGCGCTGCCCATGAAGTTCCAACTGCTCTCGTGGAGTGCGCTCTAACTTTGAACGGAGGCGGTCTCCTTCTCAAGCCATAGGCTTGCATTATGACCTGTCGAATCCACTTGGCTAAAGTAGATTTTGACGCTGCCTGACCCTTTCTGGGGCCTTCCGGCAGAATAAACAAAGTATCCGTTCTGCGAATCTGAGCAGTGGCTTTTAGATAAGCTTTAACTGCTCTTACTACATCCAAAGAATGCAATAACTTTTCCTCTACCGAAGTAGGTTTGGGGAAAAAAGAAGGAAGAACCACATCTTGGTTCAAATGAAACCTCGATACCACCTTAGGAAGAAAGGCTGGATGAGGACGTAACACTACTCTGTCCTTATGGATAACCAGATATGGCTCTTTACAGGACATAGCTGCTAATTCCGACACTCTTTTAGCCGAACAAATGGCTACTAGAAAAATCAATTTCCTGGTGAGAAGAACCAAGGAAATATGCTGTAATGGTTCAAATGGTTGTTTCTGTAGAACCGACAGAACCAGGTTTAGATCCCATGGACATATGGGAATATTAACCGGAGGACTAATACGCATCACTCCTTGTATAAAGGCTTTGACTAGTGAATGCGAAGCCAAGGGCCTTTGACAAGGCCGAAATCTGACCCTTGATAGTACTCAAGGCAAGCTTCCTATCTACAGCCCACTGTAGGAAGTCCAGAATCCTACCTATTACGTACTTACGTGGATGCCATTTCTTGGCCTCAAACCACGCGATGTACGCCTTCCAGATTCTATAGTAGATCTGCCTGGATACCGGCTTTCTGGCATTGATCATGGTAGATACCACAGGATTAGAGAGCCCTCTCTTTTTTAGAATGTGGGCTTCAATAGCCAGGCCGTCAAACCTAGGGCTGGTAAGGAAGGGTGGTATATCGGTCCTTGCGAAAGCAGGTCCGGACGATGTGGGAGAGTCCAAGGACTCCCCACTGACATTTTTACAATCTCCGCGTACCATGCTCTTCGGGGCCACGCTGGAGCCACCAGAATCACTGGTTTCTTTTCTACCCTGATTCTGCGGAGTAATCGAGGTAACAATTGTGGCGGTGGGAATAAATATATCAGCTTGAACTGATCCCAAGGGAACACTAGGGCATCCGAGCCGCAAGCTAGGGGATCCCTTGTCCAAGAGACAAACCTGTCCACCTTTGCGTTGAATCTGGATGCTAGCAGATCTACATCCGGTGTTCCCCACCGCTGACATATTGTCCGAAAAACCTCGGGGTGAAGGGACCATTCCCCTGGGCATAATTGTTGGCGACTTAGAAAGTCCGCCTTCCAATTCTCCACTCCTGGAATGAATACCGCGGATATGGCTGGGACATATCTTTCTGCCCATTTCAGGATGCAATTTACTTCCCTCTGGGCTGCACGACTCCTGGTGCCACCCTGATGATTGATATATGCCACTGCCGTGGCATTGTCTGATTGAATTCTGACAGGGGACCCTTGGAGTTTGGATGTCCATGCTACTAGGGCATACCGGGCTGCTCGTATCTCTAAGAGATTGATGGGCAGGGCCTTTTCCGCATCCGACCATCTGCCCTGGAGAGACCATTGCTCCAGTACTGCTCCCCAGCCTATAAGGCTGGCATCTGTAGTGACCACCTTCCAAGAAATCGGACTGAAGGATTTCCCTTTTTCCCGATTCTGGAGAACCAACCACCAACGGAGGCTCTTGCGAACGGAAGGGGACAAGGACATTGGTAAGCCTAGGGCCTGAACTTTCTTGTTCCAGGCTGACAGTATGGCCCTTTGCAAATTCCTTGAATGGAATTGACCATAGGGTACTGCTCTGAATGATGCCACCATTTTTCCCAGCAGCCTCATGCACAGGCGTATGGACGGCTGTCTTTTTGTACCCACTAAGTGGATCAAATCCCTCAAAGACAACACCTTTTTTCGAGGCAAGAATATTTTCTTCTGGCCTGAATCTAGCCTTAGCCCCAAGTATTCCAGACTTTTGACTGGTTTTAGGGCCGACTTGTCTCGGTTGATAATCCAACCGTGAGATTCCAGATACTTGATTGTCTTGTGAACGACCACTTCTAGTTTTTTCACTGAGTGGTCTATCAGCAACAAGTCGTCTAGATATGCCATTATCGTTACACCTTGCGTTCTTAGATTGGCCAACAATGGGCCCAGAATTTTTGTGAACACTCGCGGTGCTGTGGCCAGACCGAAGGGTAAGGCTCTGAACTGAAAATGGCGCCCTTCTACTGCAAAGCGTAGAAATTTTTGGTGGAATTTGTTTAGCCCTTTTAGATTTAATATGGGCCTCACGTCCCCGTTTGGCTTCGGGACTGTAAAGAGGTTTGAGTAAAACCCGAACCCCCATTCTTCCAGGGGAACCTCCATAATTACTCCTTGGAGCAATAGTTGTTCTAGTGCCAACAGGAGGGACTCTCTCTTCCGGGGATCCCTTGGCACGTTTGACCTCATAAAATGGGAAGGAGGAGAGTCTTTTAACTCCAATCTGTATCCCAGACTTACTGCGGAGAGCACCCATCTGTCTCTGATCGTGTCCCGTTAGGTCTCTGCGAACAACTGGAGTCTTCCCCCCACCCGATTGAGTGGGGGCAACCCTTCATGAATTTGACTTTGGAGGAGGTTTTGTACCTCTCCTGACCCAGGGTTTTTTATTACCCTGCGATTGTCCCTGATTTTTACCCCCGGGATTTGACCCAGGAGGCCGTCGGAACTGTTTCACAGCCGATGCCCCAGGGACTGGAGAAGCAGGCCTCTTAAAAGAGGGACCTCTAACTCTGTTTTTAACCGGCAAGAGTGTACTTTTACCGTTGGAAATTTTCTGGATATATTTGTCCAGGTCTTCCCCGAATAAGCGTTCACCATGAAATGGGAAGCTAACCAGCAATTTTTTACAGGGAGCTTCAGCAGACCAGTTTTTTAGCCATAGAAGCCTGCGCATATGTACTACAGACAGCGTAAGGCGGGAGGCCTGATGGATTGAATCCTTTATGGCATCAACCGCAAAGCATAAGGCTCTAGGCAGATCAGCTAGGGCAAGGGCCTGCTGATCTGGCAAGTCCCTTAAGACCTGTTTCAACTGATCCTTCACTGCTTGGCAGACCCCAATAGCTGCCACTGCTGGTTGTGTCACCAAGCCTGCTGTAGAAAAAGCAGATTTTAATAAGGACTCCAATTTTTTATCTATTGGGTCCTTGAACATTTGGACATTATCCACTGGACATGTCAGTGATTTATTCACACAAGAGATGGCTGCGTCCACTGTAGGGACCCTCCATTTTTTGATGAACTTATCCTCCATGGGATAGACCACCGGAAATCTCTTGGGGGGAGTAAATATTTTATCAGGATGTTCCCAATCCTGGTACATGAGCCCTTCCAATAAAGGGTGAACTGGAAAGGAACATACAGTCTGGGGAGCTTTTAGCGACCCCAGCGAGGAGACAGTAGTGGTTGATGGTTCCGCAAGGTGCATTTTAAATGCTGATCGGACCATGCTAGTCAAAGACTGAACCCATAATCTTTCAGCTTGAGATGCTGAGAAAGGTTCCTCCACAGTTGATTCCTCTATAACAGAATCAACCTCCTCCTGATCCCCTTCAGGCAGGTCGATCCCTGTATGGGACTGTTGCTCTGCTAACAGGTACTCTGAAGGAGGAGACAGAGATCGGGCCTTTCCTTGTGACAGGGAGGCAGCGATTAATGTTGACAATCTCTCCTCTAATCCTCCCAGAGCTGAGGAAAAAACCTCCTCTGTTACATACACAGGAGCAGGTGAACTGAGGACAGCCACAGTACCAGGCACTCCTGCGGGGTCTCTACGGTCACTAACCTCTGAATTTTCAGGGGAGACTGGTGCAGCAGAAGCATGCCCAAGATCCTCAGAGCCCGATGGAGACCCCTTTTGCTTCCTGGAAGATTTAGTTCCGGAGCTTCTGGACGGCATATTCCTAAGCCCAAAGCTGAGGTATTCCAGTCGTAATACACCCTTTTTACTGAGAATAGTCTAGCACAATTGCTGCTATATATCAGTTGGTGTCTACTAAAGTGCCTTTCTAGGGGATGCCTGCATCAACCGCCTCTGTGTGCCTTTTTACTGTTGCTAGCTCTGTTTGTGCACTTCAATAGCCAGCTTGATTGCTTTTAAAACATGCTGGACGCCCGCACATGTGCAGTAGCGCCGCGGCGCACACCGAGCGCCATCCACCCGCTCCGCCCCTTTTCCAGATTGCCTCTATATAGAGAGGCGCGTGCACGCACACGCGCGCGGGCACGTGCGCCTTCGGCGCCTTTTTTGAAAAAAACCAGGAGCTAGATGGGAGCCAGGGTCCCTTGCCGCAGGGCCCGGGGATGGATCAGCGCAGCAACAGGGCAGAGGAGACAGCGTCCCCGCAGAGAACTTACCAACTGCCTGGATTTGACTTCGGAAGAAAAAAATCCACATTACAAGAAAAAAAGAACCATAGCGGCCTCTAGTGTTTAACACAGGTACCGCGGTCTTACACATTTTTTTTTTTTTTTTCCTTGCCTACAATAAAAAATTTTTTACATTTTCTCAGTAGTAACAGGCATACACAGAATATTTAGCGGGAATACCTTAGGTAACAGGCAGAAAGACAAAATAGGCTTGGGGGTCCTCCAATAGAACCAAGTTCCTGGGGGCCCCCACTTACCTTTTCCTCGCCGCAGGACTCTGTTTGGTCCACAGAAGCCCAAACTTCACCTATCACGGCAGGCATTGTAATCAAACCTTCAGGGACCGGGTTCCCAAGGATTCCACTCCCCTGGACCTGTATAGCACCCTGCACAGAAAACATCTTGGTCATGGGTATGACCAGAGCTCTGGATCCCAGGGTCCAGCCCTCCTAAGAGAGGCATTACAGGCAAAACCTTGCTCTTCTCTTGCAAGGCCCGGGTACCGACCGTTTAGCTATGAAGCTTTTTTGGTCGGATCCGGAATAGCTTACTGAGGCCCAAAAGAACCTGTACGCAAGCTCAGTGAAACACATGTTACTTCTTGGCCAACACCTTAGACACTGGCAAAAAACTGAGGTACTCCCGGATGGGAGGGGCTTATATAGGGGAGGGTACTTCCGGTTTTGGAAGTTGCCAGTGCCAGCACCTGAAGGTATCTATATAACCCATTAGTAATGACTATGTCGCTCTGTGTCCCGTGATGTACGAGAAAGAAAATGTGACTTTTTCTTGGTATGCTTTATGTTCCTTCAGTTTTCTTATGAGTGAGACAATCCCTAAGAGTTTAAATATATGCACTCACCAGATCCTTCATACCCTCCAGGGGTATGCTGCAGCCACAGTATGTGCCACTGTGTAGCAATCAGGGGATGGTTCCAGGGGTTCCTTGCGGTTCTCCGGGGTGCAGATTCCGAGATGATGAAAAAAGTTGTTATAGGAGGGAAGAAAGGATGTCCATAGCGTGAACCCGTTTTAAAATGTTTTAATTTTAAAATCAGAAGGGGGTACTTACAATACGACAAGTAAAATTGAGCGTTTTTGTATAAAATGGCGCTCAGCCAATACAAAGTGATTCCAAGTAGGAAGTGATGTGCCGGAGACACGTCGGCACATCACTTCCTACTTGGAATCACTTTGTATTGGCTGAGCGCCATTTTATACAAAAACGCTCAATTTTACTTGTCGTATTGTAAGTACCCCCTTCTGATTTTAAAATTAAAACATTTTAAAACGGGTTCACGCTATGGACATCCTTTCTTCCCTCCTATAACAACTTTTTTCATCATCTCGGAATCTGCACCCCGGAGAACCGCAAGGAACCCCTGGAACCATCCCCTGATTGCTACACAGTGGCACATACTGTGGCTGCAGCATACCCCTGGAGGGTATGAAGGATCTGGTGAGTGCATATATTTAAACTCTTACGGATTGTCGCACTCATAAGAAAACTGAAGGAACATAAAGCATACCAAGAAAAAGTCACATTTTTTCACTGCCACCTAATTATTGAACTTTTCTGTTATCACTATACTATGTATATCGCATGTTTTATATAGTTTTAAGCTTCATTTGAATGCTATAAGGCAGCACTTTTTTCTGAACATATTAGGAGTAGTAAACACCCGGCTGAGACCATATCAGCTTATCTACCCCTTTACTAGCATAGACTATTACCAATATCACACATCTCTTTATGAACACATCTTTAACACATTTTGGACAATTTTTTGTTTTAGCAAACACCCGGCCGACCATCGGTCTCACTAATGCTTTTCCATTAAAAAAGTATTTTATTCACTTTTTCAAATAAAATTTTCGCTTCACACATGAGGGACACATCTTGCTGGAAAGACACCCAATCAAAATATTTCAATTTAACAAAAAATTCTTTTTAACAAACACCCGGCTGAGCCAATTTATTTTTTCAATTTCATTTCAATTTTATTTTAATCTTTTATTTATATATTTATTTTTCTTGTATTTATAATACTCTAAAGTGGATACCGTCATAGGTATACCATCACCTAAAATTTCCTTGTCTATTACATTGCATATCTGGACAGCGCCACATCTACCACCCCCCCTTTTTCATATTCTTGCTTTACCCATCGTGATATAGCAATCTAGTAGAGGCAGCAGTTCAGTCTACTGTGTTTTGATTTGATTTCCTTTGCGCGGAGACACCCCATCCATTTTTCATTATCCAGGCATAGCATGAGCGTTATCCAGGCATACACTCCAACAACGTCGCAACCTAGCGACGATAACTAAAGCTCTGAGAGACCACAATATCCTCCATAAATGGAAGTATCCTGCCAAGCTCTCAGTTACCCATAATGGTACATCGGTCCTGATCTCAACGTTGGAAGAAGGTATTGCAGCATTACGTCAATGGGGCATTCTACCTGACCACGCTCTGCCAGCTGCTCCTACTCCAAATCCTAGTCAAATACAAGAGGACTGGCAAGTGGTCTCACGCAAATGCTCCTCCAAGAAAAACGCTGGTGGAAACGTGGGAGTTTAAAGCAATGCATATCATTCAGTTCTCTCCGGACACAGGGGTTCCAAATTATAATCCCTGTTTTCTCCCCCTAGACTTTTCATAGCAGTTACGCCTGCACATGGATCGGTTCATTGATCCTTTTCTTATTGTTATTTTTGAATTTTCACTATTAACTTTGTTTTTTCTTTATTACTACTTTTGTTTTGCACGTTATCTGTTTGAAGCACGCAAACCAGCAGCGACCTCACACTTCACCCAGGACAAAGCCAGAATTCATACTCCCTCCCTGGACATCTACCATGGCCACAGTGAGTATATGCAATACATGGCACTACAGACTTCTCACAACCCTCCACATGATCATTAACTGCATATCTATCAATGCCAGAGGGCTGAACCACCCCGCGAAAAGACTATCCATGTGGACAGAAGCCAGGAAACGCAGGGCAGATATCCTGGGTGTCCAAGAGACTCACTTTCAGGAATCCAAAACTCCAAAATGTTCACATAAAGACTACCCTCATGTGTTCTAGGCCTGCACGCCGGGTCATAAAAAGGGAGGGGTATTAATTGCATTGAGGAATACTCTATCTTTCCAGCATAAAGAGACCATTCTTGATCCAAATGGTAGATATATCATCTTGAAAGGAGATATTAACTCACATTCATATACATTGGTATCTCTGTATGCTCCAAATTCACATCAGATCTGCTTCCTTAGCAGACTACTAAAGAAAATCAAGTCTCAACAATATGGCAACCTCATTGTCTGTGGTGACTTCAATCTCATAGTAGATCATAGACTAGATACGTCTACAAAAAAAACAAACAGATCCACATATTTGAGCAAAACCATTCATAACGCAGAACTATTTGATGTTTGGAGATGCTTGAACGCGAATGCAAGGGACTACACCTTCCTTTCCCACAGACATTGTTCCTACTCACGCATTGACTTATTTCTAACAGACAAATGGTTACTGCAAAAAGTTTCTTCTGCAATGATACATGACATTATGTGGCCTGACCACGCCGCTATTACTATTGCCATTAATGATCAGGTTGTCTCCTCCTCCCCACCCATCTGGCGCAACAATACCAGATTAATGCAAGAACCCCGAACCTCCACAATAATCTCCCAACACCTAAGTACTTTCTTTCTAAACAATGCTGATTCTGTGGAGAATCCTTTCACTCTCTGGAATGCCCATAAGGCATACATGAGGGGCATTTTAATACAACTAGGTGCTAGAAAAAAAAAACGCCATACAGCTAAGATCAACTCTATCCTAACTGAAATACATACATTGGAAGAATTGCCCACTTGATACATCCCACTCTCAAACACAAAATCATTAACCCACAGGACATCGCAAACCAATTCGCTATGTATTACAGTAATCTGTATAACATCAAAGACGATCCCTCCACACATCAACCTACAACTGAAAACATTCAGAACTTCCTACAGAAATTAAATTTACCTTCTCTCTCAGAGACCCAAATTCTCTCATTAAAATCCCTGTTTGCCACATCCGAGATAGAAGCTGTCATAGCTTCACTACCGAATGGCAAATCACCTGGGCCTGACGGGTTTTTAAATGAATATTTTAAAATGTTTAGCTCTTATCTTATGCCACATATGAAAACAGTCTTCACTAAGGCTGCAGATACGGCGATATTTCCACCAGAAATGTTACGAGCATACATAGTTACCCTACCCCAAGCCTGGCAAGGATCCTACTACACCTCATAATTTTTGCCCTATTTCTCTATTGAATACTGATGTCAAATTTTACGCCAAACTATTAGCCAAACGAATAGCGGATTTCATTCCATCCCTTATTCAGCGTGACCAGATGGGCTTCGTGAGGGGGAGACAAACCTCAGATGCTACAAGGAGAATCATTAACATAATCCACCATGTTGAAAAAAACAAACCGCCTTCTCTGCTGCTTTCTATAGATGCAGAGAAGGCGTTTGACAGAGTGCATTGGGAATACATGTCAATGACATTATCTAAGTTTGGATTTAGTGGTCATATACTGAATGCAGTACTAGCCTTATACTCTTGCCCCTCAGCACTGGTATACACGTCCAGTATGCTCTCCACTCCCTTTCAGATAACCAACGGTACCAGCCAAGGTTGTCCCCTATCTCCAACAATCTTATGATTGAACCCCTGGCGGAGGCCGTCAGAACACATGATAGCATATCAGGTTTTCAATTTGGTTCCACTCCCCACGTTATATATCTGTTTGCGGACGATGTAGTATTGTTGTTAACAAACCCCCCTATATCACTACCTACAGCACATGAAATTCTGAAATCCTTTGGAGATGTTTCCTATTATAAAGTGAATTTCACCAAATCCCTCATCCTAAATCTGGGGGTATCAGCCACAGAATGTCTTCCGTATTCCTGGACTGATAAGGGTATACCATACTTGGGCATCACCCTGACTAGTACCACTAGCTCACTAGCAGATTCTAATGTAAAACCACTTATTAGTAAAATAGAAATCCAAACCAGAAAAATAGCCAAATATGAACTATCTTGGATGGGCAGGTTGGCAGCATTCAAAATGCTTATTTTACCACAGATTATATACGTTTTCAGGGTACTCCCGATAGTCATCCCAGCACAATACCTCAAGGCCCTTTCCAATCATAAATGGACACTTTTATGGGGCACAAAGAAAGCTAGATGCTTACGAAATAATCAAATCCCTCATAAAAGTGTAGGAGGGGCGAGACTAATCGATGTCCATGATTATATGTGGGCAACCAGGCTTGACCAACTCAAATACTGTTTTTTTTCCACTGACATACCACTTTGGGTAGAAATCGAAAAATCACTAGCTCCTATACCAGATCTTCCAACAGTTCTTATGGGAGATAATTGGATACCCTGGGACACCAAGAATTCACCCCCCACTATCACCATCTCATTACAAGCTTGGAGATTCCTCCTAACCCGCCAACTTAGCGACTGCAAGGTGATAGACTTCAAATTCCCTCTAAGCATAATTGAAGCTAATGTACCAATGCTATTCTTGAAAACATTCCCCTTCCCAAGGGATAAACACGGTGCATGACTTACTCCAAAATAACTGTCCTAAATCAGCAGACTGTTTAAAAAGGGAATTTAATATGCCAAAGCACATGCTTTTCACTTGTATACGTGTGGCTCACTTTATGAAATCACACCCGCACCCTATAACCCACCTTCCGACAGTAGTATGGCGACACCTCATGAGTGTCTCACTGCACAACAAGGGAATATCACTATATTATAATAAACGGTACTTAAAAATATAAAGGCGTTTAAAAAATCAGCTGTACACACAAGTGGGACACTGATCTGGGCACGAATACCACAGATGAACAATGGGAGTTTGCGTTTCAAACTATACAACACACATCACACCATATTGGTCATTGGGAATTAATGATCGAGATAATTAATCATTGGCAATATACACCCTACAGAATCGCAAAGATGTTCCCCAATTCTTCACCTTTGTGCTGGAGAGAATGCGGACACAAGGGCCACCTCCTTCACATGTTCTGGGAGTGTCCCACTGTAACTAGCTTCTGGAATCAAGTATTCAAACTAATTTCATCCACTACAGGAATACTCACACCCCCTAACCCATCACTGACTATACTACACATTGGTCTAGAAAACTTTCCATACACCATGAGACCGGTGGTATCTCACATCCTGTTAGCTGCTAGGTCCTTGATACTTCAAAATTGGAAAAATATTCCTGTAGTTAATCTTACTGATGTAACCAGAAAAGTTCACCAAAACGACATGTTTGAACGACTTTTAGCAATCAATTCACTCAAATGCGGTAAATTTGATAACATGTGGGAAATTTGGACCAGCAACTATAATACTGCCTAAATATCTATCTATCTATATATATATATATATATATATATATATATATACACACTGTTAAGTTTCTAACAATTTTATATGCATAAGTACATTTACTCTGGTTATGTGCTTCTTTTTGTTGCTCATTGTTATTTCTTATTTTTATGTTTCTTTGATTTACTTATTCCTTGTATACTATTGAAAAACTTTTAATAAACATCTTTCAATTAATAAAAAAAAAATAAAAAAAAATAAAAGTTGAAATGCATTTCTCACTCTATCAAGCTTGTCATGTGCACTTTTTAAATTTTGATCAATCAATTGGTTACTGTAATGTTTACCATCTTTACTCACTTCAAACACTCCACACAGTTACTCTGCCCACTCCATAAAGTTACTCTGCCCAGTCCAACAAAAATCATTTTGAAAAAAAAAAAAAAACATTTTTGAAAAAATTGTTCCACTCTTTCAGCTAATGATGGGACTTCTTAAATTTTTTTCTACTATTTCTACTTTTTAAAATATTAAGCTTTTTAACACTTTTCACAGTTACTCCAACCACACAACAGTTTCTCAAGCCACTCCACCCAATTACTCCGCCCACTCCAGTTGTAGACTACTGGTGGAGGCAAGAACACGTCACACAATTTCCCCAGAAATTGTAGCTTTTCTAGTTATTAAGTGTTCTTGCAAAGCAAGAGCACTTATTGTTATCTCACATATATATTATTAAGTGTTCTTGCATAGCATGAGCACTTATTGTTATCTCACATATATATTATTAAGTGTTCTTGCAAAGCAAGAGCACTTATTGTTATCTTACATATATATTATTATTATTCTTATTATAGCCAAATTTTACCACACACGTTACATACACGTTACATACATGAATAATCAGGTAGTATACTCCTTCTAGGGGGAATGATTATCTGTCTGCTCAACACACTAAGATTTTATTATATGAATGACACAATGTTAGGCACTGTGTATTTATGCTGTTAATGCTTTGCTGCAGGTGTCAGCTCCTTCCTGTGTCTTTCCCCTTTGGGGATTCTCATCCCATGTGGTGAATTCTTGTAAGCTGCAAACTTTCCCAGCGGCATTCCGGCACGTGGGGAACCCACACGGCCAGGAGGTCACTTTGGAAGCCCATGGGGGCATCTCCTAGTGGAAACTCTGGTAAAAAGTATCCAATGTCTACACACAACAAATTGGTGATTATGTTATTTATTTATAGATCTGTCACTGCAACTCTCAGTACTGCAAGGCTCGTTTGCCCTCTGCTTGGTTTCATTTAGGGCTACAGACGGACAATGCCTGCACATTAAGAGCTTACCAGGTCATCCCGATCCCTAAAATCCCTAAAATCGGTGCCTCTTGTACCAATAGTGACCCATTTACTTGTTGCAATCTGTCCCGGCTCTTTGAGGTTCTTGTACACCACAGGGTTGGTCCGTTTGATTTTTTCTCCCTCCGAGCACATGCATTTTGTAGTTATATGTAGCGGGCAGTTCCTCCCCTCTACCCGTCCCCTCTATTAAAGTTCTGCTCGCAATGTCTCTGGTCTAGGGGTATGATAGGGGAGGGAGAGGGTGCGCTACGCCTGGCTTCCACCACAGGTGTATAAGTGGTATCGGCAATGCCTTTCTTTATCTTCGGGCCTGTGCTGTGCATCGGATCCTCCCTCCAAGAGTCTCCGAGAACCTCGTCTGCCAGGAACTTGAGCCACACACCGTTAAAGTCCAACACTCCTTTATTTAGAACATAACATGGACTATAGAACAGAAAGAAGGAGGTGTGTGTACGAATAGGCCCAGACACAAGTTTGATCCTCCACTCTCCTCCAAAGAGTGGGTTATGGTCTCCGCACAAGGGAAATTCACCTTCCGGACGGTCTCCGACAAGAGACTCACCTGTCACCGGCAGTATGCTGCACCGGGTCTTCAGATGAGGAGCTCTTCCCGGTCCATTACACCCACCTCGGATTCAGGCATCCATCTCCGGAGTACCTTAGGATCCTTCCCTCGCAGAACTCAGTGTTGGGCACTGAGCTCCGGACCGCCGTCCGAGTACCTCACCCCAGGCTAAAGGTGCCAGGGGTGGAACACGATCTCCGGTGGTCCTCTAGGCCTAGTCCGCCTAGAGGACAAACACGAACTCCATCCGCAGGCTAAAGGTGCCAGGGACCAACAACCCAGTGACCAAGATGGCCGGCCCTTTTATCCCCTCTCCCAGCAAGCACGGCGGGTTCCCCGCCCCACCATACCGCTGCCCAGAGAGGACAAAAGTAGGCTCAGCACACAGCGGTATCCGTCCGTTGGCCCATGGTGACAGCGCCACCCAGTGGACCACCAGAGACACACCACTGGTGTCACCGAAAAATTCAAAAATTACTGCGGGAAAGAAAATACCCGCAACATATAATTTCATCATCACTGTTCTCCACCCACAATTACCTCACTTCTTTCCCATCATTCACTTCCTTGTTCACTGACCTTCCCCCCCCATTCCCCCCCCCTTTTTCCCCCTCCCCCCAACACTTCTCCAATTCTTTTTGTCCCCTCCCTTTCATTACCTTTCCTACTTGCATGGCCCTTTCGGCCGACCATGGCACATGTATGTATGTATGTGTATATATATATATATATATATATATATGTGTATGTATATATATATATATATTGTGACAGCAGGAAGGTAAAGTCACCTGGTTGCATCCAGGGGGGTAGATATATTTCTCCCAGATTCAGGCTTTATGCTGACTTATACAACTAGGGTGGAGAGTTGTATAAGCCCAGCTGAGGCTAGTAGGCTCATGGATGACTCATACCTCTAGGGAGAGGGCTGGGCGTCGTGCAGACAGGGAGTTGATGAGACCAGCTGAAGCTTGTCAGCTCATTTAGGCCTCTATAAGAACTCCCAGCTTCATTAGATGTTGCTCATGCCTGGACCCAGACCTGTGTGGACTGTCTAGGGAGAGTGAACCCCTGTGCGGTGAGGCAAAGCCTATGTGGCTATTTGTTTGGACTTTTACTAAACCAGGGACTTAGGGACTAGGACAGCACCAGGCTGATCCCAGTTGTTAGTTTAGGAAACCTGCATGTTTAGTCAGAGGTCAAACTGACCAGGATTTATTTTGTTTATGTTTCTTTTTGGCTTTGCTGTGTTTTTGTCACTGTACATAGAGAAGTAAACCGCACCTTTTGATTTTGAAAACCACAACCTCCGTCTGCTGGCCCTGTTTTTGTGTGGGGAGCCCAACCAGGGGGTCACACACACCCGCTACTGAGTTAACCCCCTCACAGTTGGTGGAGAACCAGTGGCAGTTTTTTTTAAGCCAGCATGGAGGAGATACTGAAACAGCTGGCTCTAGCAAATGCCAATCAACAGCAGACAAATGCAGGTTTGCAAAGGAGCCTTGCAGCCCAGCAGCAAGCTCATCAACAAGCCCAGCAGCAATCTGAGGCCCGCTTCATAGACCTGTTACAGAAGCAAGAGCAGAGACTACAACAAATGGAAGCAGTAATGCAGCAACGTCCGCAGACCAGTGAGGAAAGCCGTCCCACTAATACCGCGTCCTTTGGGGTGAGTCGTTTATTGACAAAAATGACTGGAGAGGATGATCCAGAGGTATTTTTGACCACATTTGAAAGGACTGCTGAAAGAGAAAAGTGGCCTGAGGAGCAGTGGGCTGGACTGGTGGCTCCTCTGTTAACTGGTGAATCGCAGAAGGCTTACTATGACCTAGAGCCTGACCAAGCAAAAGACTATGTGATGCTAAAAGCTGAAATATTGGCAAGGCTGGGTGTCACCCTGGCTGTCCGGGCTCAGCGTGTGCATAACTGGACTTTCCAGCTTGGAAAACCCCCCAGGTCTCAAATGTATGATCTCATTCACCTGAGCAGGAAGTGGCTACAGCCAGAGACTTTGTCCGCACCAGAGATTGTGGAACGTGTTGTAATGGATCGGTTTTTGAGAGCTCTTCCTACTGCCATCCAAAAGTGGGTAAGCCATGGAGACCCAGAGACGGCCGGTGGTCTTGTGGATCGTGTAGAGAAATACTTGGCTACAGAGAACCTGACGGCCTCTTCCAGAGACTCTCGGACTTTCCACCCTAAGACCAGACCATCCCCAGGGGCGGATAAGAGGATTCCAAGGGGTGAGGGTGGAGAGAGTGAGAGGGTGGGAGCTCTACCCAAAGTTTGGCGAGAACAGCCTGGGAAGTCAGGGGCTCAAGAGGCAGCCAAAAGGATTGTTTGCTACCGCTGCCGGCAAGCGGGACATATTGCAGCAAATTGCCCGGTTGTGGAGGAACCCATGCAATGTGACTTTCTGACGGACAGACGTCAGTCGCTGTGTGCGACAGTCGCATGCACTGCCATTCGGGGAACTGAGAAACATTTATGCAAAATGTGTATTAATGGTAGAAATGTTGTGGTATTACTGGATTCAGGTAGCCTTGTGACCCTGATAAAGGCTGAATTAGTTAAAACAGAGGTCTCTGGGAATAGCAAGGTAGCTGTTATTTGTGTGCATGGGGACACCCGAGAGTATCCAGTGACTACAATGTGTTTCGAGACCCCCAAAGGTACCCTCTCTCATCCAGTGGGGTTAGTATCTCAATTACCGCATGATGCCATTGTGGGAAGAGATTTTCCGAAGTTCTGGGAACTGTGGGATGATCCTGAGCCCCCCACTGGTGCCCCTAGGTACCAGGAATGTGATAGCCAGAACTCCTCTGAGAGTGGTGAGGACTCTCCAGAATTTCCCTTGTCAGTATTGGCAGGGGAGACTCAAGAAACTGGAGAGGAGCCCACCTCCTCAGACGAAAACCTACCGTCTGTGGAGTTTTCTGATCTGGAGGTTCACAGGGAAAATTTTGCCACAGAACAGTTAAAAGACCCCGCCCTAATAAAGGCACGGGAAAACGTAGTGGAAATAGATGGCGAGTTAGTGAACCCAGATAATACCTGCACTTACCCATACTTCAGCGTAGAGAAGGACCTACTGTATCGGGTGGCAAAAAGGGCAGAAGAAACCGTTGAGCAGCTTGTGGTGCCCAAACCTTACAGGAAGTTGGTGTTGGAGTTGGCCCATGGGCACATTCTTGGAGGTCATCTGGGGTAGAGCATGATATTATTACCCCGCCCGGTGAAAGGGTGAAGTTAAAACCCTATCGGATCCCAGAGGCCCGACGGGAGGCAATACGGGAGGAAGTACAGAAAATGCTGAACTTAGGGGTGATAGAGGAGTCCCAAAGTGATTGGTCTAGTCCCATTGTGTTGGTGCCTAAACCGGATGGGAGCTGGCGATTTTGTAACGATTTTCGTCAGTTGAACAAAGTTACAAAATTTGACACCTACCCCATGCCACGTATAGATGAGTTGATCGACCGGCTGGGAACAGCCCGATACATGACGACTCTTGACCTCACAAAAGGGTATTGGCAAATTCCCCTGGCCAAGTCGGCCAAAGAGAAAACCGCATTTGTAACCCCAGACGGGGCGTTCCAATATAAGAGAATGCCGTTCGGGTTACAGAATGCGCCGGCCACATTCCAGCGGAAAATGGACCAGATACTGAGGCCCCATCGGAAGTATGCTGCGGCTTACCTGGATGACGTAATTGTCCATAGCACAGATTGGGCCTCACATCTGCCAAAAGTGCAAGCAGTCCTAGAATCCGGGAAGCGGGGTTTACGGCTAACCCCAAGAAGTGTACCATTGGGCAGGAGGAGGCCAAATATCTTGGGTACACCATTGGCAGGGGAGTGATAAAACCCCAACTCAACAAAGTCGAGGCCATCCAGAGTTGGCCATGTCCCAACAGCAAGAAGCAGGTACGGGCCTTTCTGGGAATCGCGGGTTATTATCGGCGCTTCATTCCCCACTTTGCTTCTAAGGCTGTGCCCCTAACCAACCTGACGAAAGGGAAAGGGTCGGTCATGATTAAATGGACCCCCGAGGCTGAGGCAGCATTCCAATTCTTGAAACAAGCCTTATGTAGCCAGCCAGTGTTGTACTCACCCGACTTCTCTAAAGACTTTGTCGTACAAAGTGATGCGTCAGATGTGGGGTTAGGAGCAGTATTGTCCCAGGTCTGGAACGGGGAAGAGTACCCAGTCATTTACCTCAGCAGGAAGTTGAAGTCCCATGAGGTAAATTACGCCACGGTTGAAAAGGAGTGTTTAGCGGTGAAGTGGGCTCTAGATTCCCTTCGGTACTATCTGCTAGGTAGGCACTTTGACATGGTTACGGATCACGCTCCGTTAAAGTGGATGGCTCAAAACAAGGAGACAAATAGAAGAGTGAATAGGTGGTTCCTGGCCCTACAGGAATTCAACTTCACAGTAAAGCATCGCCCTGGCGTTCAAATGGGGAATGTGGATGCTTTGTCTCGAGTACATGAATGCCTGATTGCTGGTGTTCCAACCCCAAGGTTAAAACAAGAGGGGGGGGTATGTGACAGCAGGAAGGTAAAGTCACCTGGTTGCATCCAGGGGGGTAGATATATTTCTCCCAGATTCAGGCTTTATGCTGACTTATACAACTAGGGTGGAGAGTTGTATAAGCCCAGCTGAGGCTAGTAGGCTCATGGATGACTCATACCTCTAGGGAGAGGGCTGGGCGTCGTGCAGACAGGGAGTTGATGAGACCAGCTGAAGCTTGTCAGCTCATTTAGGCCTCTATAAGAACTCCCAGCTTCATTAGATGTTGCTCATGCCTGGACCCAGACCTGTGTGGACTGTCTAGGGAGAGTGAACCCCTGTGCGGTGAGGCAAAGCCTGTGTGGCTATTTGTTTGGACTTTTACTAAACCAGGGACTTAGGGACTAGGACAGCACCAGGCTGATCCCAGTTGTTAGTTTAGGAAACCTGCATGTTTAGTCAGAGGTCAAACTGACCAGGATTTATTTTGTTTATGTTTCTTTTTGGCTTTGCTGTGTTTTTGTCACTGTACATAGAGAAATAAACCGCACCTTTTGATTTTGAAAACCACAACCTCCGTCTGCTGGCCCTGTTTTTGTGTGGGGAGCCCAACCAGGGGGTCACACACACACGCTACTGAGTTAACCCCCTCACAATATATATATATATATTATACTTTTCTCCCTGTTTCACCATGTCTTATCCCTTCACATCACTTTCCTTCATATTTTTCACTTGTCTCCGTTCTACTTTGTCACAACTCCCCCCCCCCCGTTTTCCCTCCCTCTCCCCCCCCTTTCCCCTCCCCCCCTTTTTTTCTTTTCTCTCACCCTTTTCCCTTACCCTTCCCCCTTTCCCTTTACTTTTCCCTTACCCTTTCCCCTTCCTCCCCCCCCTTTCTTCCTTTGTTTCTCCACTATGTTTTTTCCCCCCATTTCACATAATCAGGTTCCAACTCATGTTGTGTTATTAATCTTTCAGTGCCATCCCAATCCTCTCGTGCCCGTCCCAGGGGGTAGCACCCCCTTCTAGGTGCTCCAGCTCACCACACATTTTTTGGTCTTTACTGATCAAACTGGTTAGCCAGGTCTGTATGTGTTCATTATCCTTTACTCCTACATATTGTTCTTCAAACAATTATGATAGTGTATTTACACCAAGTTTATTGATTACATTATAGACTGTACTGTTATGTGACGCCTCCAGAAGAAGCGGTATACACCGCAAAACATGTCGGGGAATCGTCTATCGCATCAGTACCGCATTTCTGCACACCTGTAGAATAACCCCCTTTTCTTATGTATCATGTAAATGTTCTTTTCTGTATTAATCATTGTTGTTGTTTTGATTTGTATTGTTCTTAAATAATAGGATTTTTGTACTCACCGTAAAATCCTTTTCTCTGAGTCCATGGACCGACACAGCCTCTCTATTGACAAAGTGGGTATTATCTGTTAATTAGGAGTGACTAGGCAGAAAAACTTGTAAAAAGTGTTGCATCACACCTTCTACAGTCCCGCCCAGGGGGCGGACCCCCCGGGTATATCCTCTCAGTCTGCATATCGCAGATCAGTTCGTCAAAAAGCAGTACAAACTTAAAAGGAGGGGTGGGTGCTGTGTCGGTCCATGGACTCAGAGAAAAGGATTTTACGGTGAGTACAAAAATCCTATTTACTCTTTCGTCCATGGACCGACACAGCCTCTCTATTGACAAAGTGGGACGTCCCAAAGCAGTGTCAAAGAAAAAAACGAGGGGTGGTAACAGCATAAAAATAAACTTCACCCCAAACACAAAAAAGCACTCCTCCACGGAGGAGTTGCAACTCTAAACGGCCGCTTGCAAAACCTTGCGGCCGAAAGAGGCATCCGAAGATGCACCTACATCAACTTTGTAGAATTTTGTGAAAGTGTGAGCGGACGACCAAGTCGCCGCTTTACATAATTGGGAAAAAGACGCTTGATGTCGGAAAGCCCAAGAGGCACCTCTTGCCCTGGTCGAATGCGCCGTGACCGGAAAGGGGGGCGCTTGACCCTTTAAGGCGTAAGCCTGGATTACTATCTGTCGGATCCACCTAGAGATGGTGGCCGATGAGACTGCTTGGCCCTTCTTGGGACCAGCCACCGAAACAAACAGTGAGTCTGACTTCCGGAACAGGGAAGTAGCAGATAGGTATACTCTCAAAGCTCGGACAACATCCAAGGAATGCAACGCCGACTCCTTAGGATTCGACAGCTGAGGACACAAGGATGGAAGTACAATGTCTTCATTGAGATGAAAAGCCGAAACGACTTTTGAAAGGAAGGCTGCGGCCGCAGCACCACCTTATCCTGTGGAAAACCAAATAGGGAGCCTTGCAGGACAAGGCTGCCAGCTCAGAGACTCGTCTAACTGACGTAACAGCCACCAAAAAGACCACCTTCTGAGCAAGTGTCAACAGGGGAATATCTCTAATATTCTCAAACTGTGCCTTCTGAAGCACCGAGAGGACCAGGTTCAAGTCCCACTAAGGTAGCGGGGGACGGACCGGAGGGGCCATATGTTGAACCCCCTGCACAAATGTACTCACGAGAGATTGAGCCGCCAGGGGTCGCTGAAAAAAAGACAGCCAGGGCAGATATCTGTCCCTTAATCGTACTTAAGGCAAGCCTTTGGTCCACCCCATGCTGTAAAAACAGCAGGATTCTGGAAACCAAATAAGTACATGGCTGCCATTTCATTTCCTCACACATGGAGATGTAGGCCTTCCAAGTGCGGTGATAAACCTTCCTAGAGGACGGTTTCCGAGCACTTCTCATAGTAGAGATTACTGAATCTGACAGGCCCCGGTCTCTCGGTACCTGGCTCTCAACAGCCATGCCGTTAAAGCCAGTGACCGTAAAGCAGGATGGAGTATGGGACCTTGCGATAGCAGGTCCTTCCATAGTGGTAGGCAGCAGGGGACGTCTGCTACCAGGCGTACTAGATCGGCGAACCAAGGACGCTGAGGCCAATCTGGAGCGATTAGGATCATTGGAACTCCCTCTGCCTCCACTCTGCCGAGCAGAAGAGGAAGAAGCCTTAAGGGAGGAAAGGCATAAATTAGCCGATACTGACCCCACGATGCCACCAACGCGTCCGTTGCGTCTGCCCATGGGTCTCTTGACCGGGCCACAAACCTCAATACCTTCCGATTGAGTCGGGAAGCCAGAAGATCTACGTCTGGTGTGCCCCATCTTTGGCAGAGGAGTTGGAACACCTCCGGGTGTAAGGACCATTCTCCCTGGTCCAGCATCTGGCGGCTCAGGTAGTCCGCCTGCCAGTTTTCCACACCCGGAATGTACACGGCCAACAGTGCCGGTACGCTCTTCTCTGCCCACTTCAGGATGCGAGCAACCTCCGATGCTGCAGCTGAGCTTCTTGTTCCACCTTGATGATTGACATATGCCACGGCTGTGGCGTTGTCTGACTGGATCCTGACTGGACGCCCTTGCAGCCTCTGAGACCATTTGAAGAGGCACAGCCTGATCGCCTGGATTTCCAGGACATTGATCGGCAGGAGGGCTTCCTCTGGGGTCCAGCGACCTTGCGCCGACTGAACACCCCAGACTTCCCCCCAACCTGTAAGACTGGCGTCCGTCGTGATCACTATCCAGTAAACCGGAAGAAATGACTTCCCGGCCATTAGAGCCGGTGCTGTCAGCCACCATACCAGGGATCTCCTGACTAGGTGGCTCACTCGGATTTGATAATCCAGAGATGAAGGGCATCTGTTCCATCTGGACAGAACTTCCTTCTGTAACACTCAAGCGTGGTATTGAGCATATGGGACCGCCTCGAAGGAGGCTACCATGAGGCCCAACACTCGCATGCAAAAACGGAGTGACGACCAATTCCTGGAAGTCAGCTGCCGTACTGCAGCCCGGAGGGTCTGCAACTTCTCCACAGGGAGAAATACCTTTGCCTCTGAGGAATCCAGAATCAACCCCAGGTACACTAGGCGTTGAGTGGGCACCAATACTGACTTTTGCGTGTTTAGTATCCAACCACAGTCTCGAAGAGTCTGAGAGGTAATAGACACGCTTACCTCTAATTCTGAGCTTGAAGGGGCCTTCAGTAGAAGGTCGTCCAAGTAGCCCATGATAGCGATACCCCGCTGTCTTAGAAGTGCCAGAATCGGAGCGAGCACCTTGGTGTATGTCCTGGGTGCTGAGGCAAGGCCAAACGGGAGGGCCACAAACTGGTAGTGGTTATTAGGCTTGTGCACAACGGAAAAATTCGTTCCGTTTCGGTTCGTTTCTTTCCGGTCCTGTTGATTCGTAATCATTCGTAATTTTGCTAGACGGGATTTTTCGTGTTCGGACTCATTCGTATTTTTGCAAGCGACATTTTTCGTTGAATTTTTTGTTGCTTTATAATTCGTACTTTCGGTAGAGTACGTTGTTGTTCGTTGATTCTGGACACAACTCCTACTTTCGTAACTTTTTTTGGGTTCGTTGATTCGTAATTTTCCGTGTCTCTCTCACAATGACGCTGCCTATTATGCCTAATGTGCTTCGAATGGATTTGTACTTTTCTAAATACATAGCGGTTATTTGTAACGATTCGAAATCTCGTATTTTACTTTCGTTTTTTACATGCGGCTATAGGCTCCGCCCCTGTACACCATTTTGAGAGGGTTCAGCACGGTGAGGGAGAAGCAGAGAGCAGAGCAGAGTGAGTGTTATTGTGCTTCGAATGGATTCGAAATCTCGTATTTTACTTTTGTTTTTTCATGCGGCTATAACCTCCGCCCCCTGTACACCATTTTGAGAGGGAGTTCAGCATGGTGAGGGAGAAGCAGAGAGCAGAGTGAGTGTTATTGTGCTTCGAATGGATTCGTACATTCGTAACTTTTTTCATAACGAATTATGCCGAAGACCTTCGGGCATTCGCTATTTTGCGGTATAATTTATTTCGGATTCGGTCTTATTCGTAATTGCTCTGTTCGGAAATTCGAATGCTTCCGAATGTCCGAAAGTTGCTAAATTCGGACGAATTTCGATTCGTTACGAAACGAATTGCACAAGCCTAGTGGTTATACCTGATAGCAAATCGCAGAAACCTCTGGTGTCTGGAGTATATGGGGACATGCAGGTATGCGTCCTTGATGTCCAAGGAGGCCAGAAAGTCCCCCGGATGGAGAGCCGTGACTACAGATCAAACCGACTCCATTCGAAATCTTTGTACTTTCACAAAGCAATTGAGGGCTCTGAGATCCAAGCTTGGACAAACCCCCTCCTTCTTCGGCACAATGAACAGATTTGAGTAAAAACCCCATTCCAGTTCTGGAACTGGAATAACTACCCCGCATTCCAGTAGACCCTGGACCGCCCCATACAGGGCCTCCCGATGGGTCGGTAGTAGCTGGAGATTGGAGGTGTTGAATCTGTCCTGTGGACAAGAGAGAAACTCTATCTTGTAGCCTGAGGAGATTACTTCGCAAACCCACCTGTCGGAGATTAGAGCTGTCCACTGAGTCGCGAATTTGCGAAGACGTCCCCCCACCCGAGAGCTGGGTGGGGGTGGACCTTCATGAGGATGCAAATTTGTCCGCAGGCTTATTGGGTATGCGGGACCAAGGACGCTTCTGTCCTTGGGCAGACGCTTTATCGGCCTGGGGCCTTTTCCCTGTCACCCTAGGGGAATGAAAAAAACGCTTGCGTGCAGTAAAGGAGGGCCCTTGCCCTTGGCGTGGCCCCTTACCCTTGCTAATTTGGGGAAGCAAAGTGCCTTTACCTCCTGTGGCATCCTTGATGATGTCATCCCTTAAAAGGCAGATCCAACAGGGCTTTCTTGGAAGTCTGGTCCGCAGACCAGCCTTTTAGCCAGATCAGGCAGCGTATTGCTACTGCATAAACCGAAGCTTTAGACAGCAGGGGAATAGTATCCATGTCTGACTCGCAGACAACCTAAGGCCCTGGACCAACAGGTCGGCCAATGTTATCTCATCAGGAGGAGCATCTCGCTCCTTAACCCCTGGAGTAGCAATCTTGCCCAAGTGTGTGAGACACTAGGGCCCCCGCCAATGCCGGGCGTACTGCCGAGCCTACCACTGAGTATAGGTAGCAAGCGAGTGCTTCAGCCTTCTTATCCACAGGGTCCTTGAAAACAGGAGCCCCTTCTACAGGAATTGTGGTGGCTCTATTAAGTCTGGACACCGGAGGGTCCACTATAGGGGGAGAGGTCCATCTCTTCAGAAAACTCTCCTCAAAGGGGTACCGTACCGCAAACCTCTTTGGGGCTGTAAAGACCCTCAGTGGTGTCTCCCATTCCTTGTATAAGAGTTTATCAAAAGACACACAAGGGAACACCTTAGCAGTGCGGGCAGGTCTATGAAACCCAAGTGGACCGGAGTCTCTGCTGTTTCTGCAGTATTTTCCAACTTTAGCGTATCCCGCACTGCAGTAATAAGGTCAGATACCAAGCCGTCTCGCGTACTGACCTGGACTTGGAGTCATCCCCACTGTCCGGTCACGGTCTGCAGTCTCTGATGCGTCAGAATCTGGGCCCGGAGCCGTAGCTGGACCTGGTTCTGCATCAGAATTATCCCCAGAAGCTTGCAGGGGACGGGGCGTTTATTACCCCCTGTATTCCCGTGTGCTGCTTCCACCCTGGCATCAAATGCCTCTAGGATTGCCGTCATAGCGTTCATAGACACCTCAGGGGCACCAGCTGCTAAATCTGGTGTTTCAGGGGAGAAGACATCTGGCTCAGATGCCATGCTGACCACACGCTGACACTCACAGGGCTCCAGGCAAGATATCAATAGGCCACCCTCCTGTGCTGCCGAGATGCTGGGTTACCCAGAGGACTCACCACCCTGGACCGGTACTGCTATGCTGCCGTGTGCTGCGCCTGTGATGCTGTCCCACTGCTGCTGTGTCAGTCTGCTTTTTTTATCAGCACTTCCTGTGTGAATTTTTGCGCCAGTGTAATGCACCCTAGAGGCCGGAGGCTCTCGCAAAATGGCTGCCAAAAACGTCTGTATGGAAGATAATGTGGGCTCTAAGAAAATGGCCGCGGAGCCGAAGATAGAGGTCAAGCAGCCGTAGCCCACAAAAAGATGGCCGCCGAATGGCAATATATACATACAGGGTGGACAAACATGGCCGCCGATCAGCTGATAGGGGTCAGTGGGTGTGGCCAAACCACAGGAAGATGGCCGCCGGGCAGTCACAAGAGGCCGAACTCGGCATGGACAACCTCAAAATGGCCGCCGACAGCATGGAGGAGGAAGCACACACACAGGTAAGCAGAAATGACATTTCTTTTAAATGTTAGTTACAGCCAGCCCCGCTCCAGTGGAACCCCTTAGGTGACCCCCAGCACCCAGCAACCTTTAGCTAGAAGCCCAAGGAGGAGGGAAAGGCAGGGAGAGAGGGAAGAAAGGGGCCACAACCACTTACTTGATCTCTCCAGGAATGTCCAGCTAAATCACCCAGCCGAGGCAGGGGAGTTTTACTTACCTATCCTGCATGTATTATGCTGGAAGACATTCCAAACAGATCATCGTCCGCGCACGGAAGGTGACTGTTGGCCAGGCATGCGGTGATTGGACCCAAAAGGGACAATCATATGAATGCCCTGGAGCGTGACGCTCACCGGACAGGCTGCTGCGACTCGGCCGTAAGGTCAGCCGAAGCTGAGCGGTCCGATGCAAGTCTTGGAGCGTAAGCTCACCGGCCAGGCTGCTGCGACTCGGCCGTAAGGTCAGCCGAAGCTGAGCGGTCCGATGCAGGCCCTGGAGCGTAGGCTCGCCGGCCACCCGTGGAGCGACGGGCATGTCGTGGAAAACCCAGCGCGTAGCTAGGGTCGGCACACGCTCGATGGCCAAAACTGGGGAGACTACAAGGATCGAGGATCCAGCCTGTCACCCAGTCGGCAGTTGATCGAAGATTGCAGGAAACAACAAATGTAGCAAAAAAAAATATATATATATCTCTTTTCCCCCGGACCAATGGGCCCGAAGGGAGCCATGTCCTACTCCTTGCTAGACAGAAAAAAACTGATCTGCGATATGCAGACTGAGAGGATATACCCGGGGGGTCCGCCCCCTGGGCAGGACTGTAGAAGGTGTGATGCAACACTTTTTACAAGTTTTTCTGCCTAGTCACTCCTAATTAATGGATAATACCCACTTTGTCAATAGAGAGGCTGTGTCAGTCCATGGACGAAAGAGTAAAAATGTTTTAAACCTTATATCTATGCTGTGCATGGGTGTCGCAATAGTCCCAACCTTTAATCGGGCGATAAGGGAGTTAGGAGTTATCCCTATATATATCCCCATTTTTTTCTTATTTAGCTTCTAATTAATTATAATTGGCACTTGAGCTATGATACTCAGTGCTTCATGATTTTTTGAACAACAATCAAATAATCAATCAATCAACATGTATAAACAACATTACATACATGAATAATCAGGTAGTATACTCCTTCTAGGGGGAATGATTATCTGTCTTCTCAACACACTAAGATTTTATTATATGAATGACACAATGCTAGGCACTGTGTATTTATGCTGTTAATGCTTTGCCACAGGTGTCAGCTCTTCCTGTGTCTTTCCCCTTTGGGGATTCTCATCCCATGTGGTGAATTCTTGTAAGCTGCAAACTTGCCCAGCGGCATTCCGGCACGTGGGGAACCCACACGGCCAGGAGGTCACTTTGGAAGCCCATGGGGGCATCTCCTAGTAGAAACTCTGGTAAAAAGTATCCAAAGTTTACACACAACAAATTGGTGATTATGTTATTTATATATATATATAATTTTTTGAATTTCTGTACCACTTAGGTGGAAACCTTTGAAATTTACTATGTATACTTTTTTTATAGCAACACCGAAACCTCTGAAGAAGACCCGTGAAAAGGGTTGAAACGCATTAGGAATTGCTACATGCTTTGATATACAATGTGTCAAGCTGTATGACAATTTTTAGTGTTTGCAATTGTGTAGTACTTTTATTACATGTTACCAGAGCTCATATCTTAACTTGTCATTGACTATTTCAATTTTAATAAACAATCCCTTTTATACATACATTGTTGTCAACTCTTGAATCCAGCTGCCCAAAAACCCCACTGGGGGAACATCCCATCCTTCAGAACACGTCACACAATTTCCCCAGAAATTGTAGCTTTTCTAGTTAAGTGTTAAGAGCACTTATTGTTATCTCACATATATATTATTAAGTGTTCTTGCAAAGCAAGAGCACTTATTGTTATCTCACATATATATTATTAAGTGTTCTTGCAAAGCAAGAGCACTTATTGTTATCTCACATATATATTATTATTCTTATTCTTATTCTAGCCAAATTTTACCACCCTAACTCCTCCCACAGTTTTTACACTACATAGACAAGTAATATACCGAAAAGTGCGGATCGTTACCAAATGGTGTGCTATTCGCCGAATCATTCACAAAATATCGTCGTTTTTGCAGCAAAATTTGTCCCATAGGAATGAATGGCGAAACTAGAGTGTGAGCTGACAAAATCTGAAAAATCAGGACATGATTTCTAACCTGCCACCACTCCCTCATTTTTAAACCCACCTACACAAATTTTATATCAAAACGTTCAGCTATCCCTGCTGCCACTACACGTGTCCACGGCTAAGCCATAGTCCTTACAGTTTTCACAATATCATGATTTGTTTGCAACTCACGCCACCCATTGACTTTCATTGAAACTCCCCTCTAGACACTTCAAATTCAAAGGGCAATTTCTAAACTGTGACTGTGCCTTCAATTTTAATATTTCAGAGACATACTATATATCAAAATGTAGGTCTGGGTCTTGTGATTCTCACAATATAAAGCTCTTTGCTGTAGGATTTATAAGAATGACAAGTATTCAGGAGAGGCTGAAAATACGGTGTGACCTGTGGTTAGAGCCTGCATAAACAAACTGGTTTCCTTGGCAACGCTGAGGGACCTATAGCTCTTCCCACACAGCTCTGAGAGGAGTTTCTGAATCACAAATTGTTGTAACATGGAGGTGGCTGTGTTGTCTTTCCCTCAGGACACAGTATGTTCCCAGTTGGGGTGTCTGAGGGGAAAGACAATGCACGTCGCCTCTTATTTCTCTAAGGCATTTCTAATGTTCAACTTTGCTTACTTTTTTTTTTTTATGTTTTTTCTTTTTTTCAAAATTCTTTTTTTTTTCAAGAATGTTTTTTTTTTCAAAATGTTAAAATTTTTGAAAAAAAAACATTAAAAAGGAAAAATCATTTTTGGAAAAAAAAATCATTTTTGAAAAAAAAAAATCATTAACCACTTAAGCCCCGGACCATTTGGTAGCTAAAGGACCAGGGGTGAATTCAGAATTTTGCACTGCGCTGCTTTAACTGTAAATTGTGCGGACATGCAATGTTGTACCCAAACGAAATTTGCGTCCTTTTCTTCCCACAAATAGAGCTTTCTTTTAATGGTATTTGATTGCCTCTGCTATTTTTCTTTTTTGCGATATAAATGGAAAAAGACCGAAATTTTTTTAAAAAAATGATATTTTCTACTTTTTGTTATAAGAAAAATCGAATAAACTCAATTTTAGTCATACATTTAGGCCAAAATGTATTCAGCCACATGTCTTTAGTAAAAAAAATGTCAATATGTGTATATTTATTGGTTTGCGCAAAAGTTATAGCATTTACAAACTAGGGTACATTTTCTGGAATTTACACAGCTTTAAATTTATGACTGCCTATCTCATTTCTTGAGGTGCTAAAATGGCAGGGCAGTACAAAACCCCCCAAATGACCCCATTTTAGAAAGTAGACACCCCAAGGAAATTGCTGAGAGGCATGTTGAGCCCATTGAATTTTTTTTTTTTTGTCCCAAGTGATTGAATAATGACAAAAAAAAAAAAAATTACAAAAAGTTGTCACTAAATGATATATTGCTCACACATGCCATGGTTATATGTGGAATTGCACCCCAAAATACATTCTGCTACTTCTCCTAAGTACGGGGATACCACATGTGTGGGACTTTTTAGGAGCCTAGCCACGTACGGGACCCCGGAAACCAAGCACCGCCTTCAGGATTTCTAAGGGCGCAAATTTTTGATTTCACTCCTCACTACCTATCACAGTTTTGAAGGCCATAAAATGCCAAAATAGCACAAAACCCCCCCAAATGACCCCATTTTAGAAAGTAGACACCCCAAGGAAATTGCTGAGAGGCCTGTTGAGCCCATTGAATATTTTTTTTTTGTCCCAAGTGATTGAATAATGACAAAAAAATAAAAAAATAAAAAAATTACAAAAAGTTGTCACTAAATGATATATTTCTCACACATGCCATGGTTATATGTGGAATTGCACCCCAAAATACATTCTGCTGCTTCTCCTGAGTACGGGGATACCACATGTGTGGGACTTTTTAGGAGCCTAGCCACGTACGGGACCCCGGAAACCAAGCACCGCCTTCAGGATTTCTAAGGGCGCAAATTTTTGATTTCACTCCTCACTACCTATCACAGTTTTGAAGGCCATAAAATGCCAAAATAGCACAAAACCCCCCCAAATGACCCCATTTTGGAAAGTAGACACCCCAAGCTGTTTGCTGAGAGGCATGGTGAGTATTTTACAGCTCTCATTTGTTTTTGAAAATGAAGAAAGAACATTTTTTTTTCTTTCTTTTTTTTTTTTCAATTTTCAAAACTTTGTGACAAAAAGCGAGATCTGCAAAATACTCACAATACCTCTCAGCAAATAGCTTGGGGTGTCTACTTTCCAAAATGGGGTCATTTGGGGGGGTTTGTGCCATCTGGGCATTCCATGGCCTCCGAAACTGTGATAGGCAGTGAGAAGTGAAATCAAAAATTGACACCCTTAGAAAGCCTGAAGGCGGTGCTTTGTTTTTGGGGTCCCGTACGCGGCTAGGCTCCCAAAAAGTCTCACACATGTGGTATCCCCGTACTCAGGAGAAGCAACAGAATGTATTTTGGGGTGTAATTCCACATATGCCCATGGCATGTTTGAGCAATATATCATTTAGTGACAACTTTGTGCAAAAAAAAAAAAAAAATTGTATTTTTTCCGCAACTTGTGTCAACATATAAAATATTCCATGGACTCGACATGCCTCTCAGTATATAGCTTGGGGTGTCTACTTTCCAAAATGGGGTCATTTGGGGGGGTTTTGAACTGTTCTGGCATTTTATACACAACATTAGGAAGCTTACATCCACTCTTCTAACCACTTGAAGACAAAGCCCTTTTTGACACTTTTTGTTTACATGAAAACATATTTTTTTTTGCAAGAAAATTATGTTGAACCCCCAAACATTATATATATTTTTAAAGCAAAGGCCCTACAGAATAAAATGGTGGGTGTTGCATTTTTTTTTTCTACACAGTATTTGCGCAGCGATTTTTCAAACGCATTTTTTGGGGAAAAAATACACTTTTTTTAATTTTAATGCACTAAAACACACTATATTGCCCAAATGTTTGATGAAATAAAAAAGATTATCTTAGGCCGAGTACATAGATACCAAACACGACATGCTTTAAAATTTCGCACAAACGCGCATTGGCGACAAACTACATACATTTTTAAAAGCCTTTAAAAGCCTTTACAGGTTACCCCGTTAGATTTACAGAGGAGGTCTACTGCTAAAATTACTGCCCTCGATCTGACCTTCGTGGTGATACCTCACATGCATGGTGCAATTGCTGTTTACATATGACGCCAGACCGACGCTTGCGTTCGCCATTGGGCAAGAGCAGGGCAGGACAGGGGTGCTTTTTTTTTTTTTTATTATTAATTTTGCTTTTTTATTTTATTTTTAAACTGTTGCTTCCATATTTATTTATTTTTATCACTTTATTGTTATCTCAGGGAATGTAAATATCCCCTATGATAGCAATAGGTAATGACAGGTACTCTTTTTTGAAAAAACTGGGGTCTATTGGACCCTAGATCTTTCCTCTGCCCTCAAAGCATCTGACCACACCAAGATCGGTGTGATAAAATGCTTTCCCAATTTCCCAATGGTGCTTTTTATATCCGGGGGGGACATTCCCTCCCACTGCTTGTAAAAGCAGTCCAGAGGCTAATTAGCCACTAGGATTGCTTTTACATGAAAGCCGGCTGCTGGCTGAAAAGAATGATACCAAGATGATACCTAAACCCGCAGGCATCATTCTGGTATAAACATTCAAAGTCCAGCAACATACCAGTACGTTGCTGGTCCTTGTTGGACATGTATTGTAATCTTTTTTTTTCATGCAGCCTGTTGGCTGAACGAAAAAAAAAGATTGATCGGTGGGTATGCCCACCATTAGAATACCGCCCTTCATCCACCCACTTCTAATGATGGGCATACATGCACCATTTATATATGCCGAAGCATGGGGGCATCTTCTCGCAAAAGTTATGCCGCGTACACATGGTCAGACTTTTCCACGGGCAAGCCTCCGTCGGAATTTCGACCGTATGTACGCGGCATTAGGAGCAAAATCGCTCCTCCGCTCCTGCTGCCCCAATGCTTCGGCATATATGCTTTTTTTTTTTAACTGTGGTGGTGAAATCACCTCCTACAGCACTGGAGTCGCAGGGATCAGGCCTGTCTCTGCGAACGCTGCAGTTATGTGTGTTGTGTTTTGCAAGTGACAGTGATTGATCGATACTGCACTTGGGTGGCCTGGGCTGGACGGAGGGGCAAAACGCAGGTGCTAGCAGGTATCTGGGCTGATCCCGCTAACACTGCGTTTTTGGGAACCCTAAACTGCTGGGGACGCTAGTATAGATCTGATCAGATCAGATATTGAGCTGATCAGATACTATACCACTAAGGGGGGTGTGTGCTTCACGCGTGGGTGTTAGCGCTACTGGCACTAACCTGACGCTGCCTGGGGTGTGACGCAGACCCTCTCTGACGCTAAAACCTAATTGATATCACCCGCCGGGCGATCAGGGGGTTAAACCTTTATTGGGTTATATACGGCGGGTTCCCTGACACTATAAAAAGCAAACTAACTAACCAGCGTCACCCGTAACACTTATATGATGATCACTGGTGAAAGGGTTAACTAGGGGCAATTAGGGGGTTAAAACCTTTATTAGGTAATATATGGGGGTACCTGACGCTATATAAAAACCTGACGGCGAACCTAAAAAAAAATTACTGGCTACCTATCGGTATCACCGACACTAAGACAACGATCATAAAAACGATCGCTTAGCGACAGTGGTGATAGGGGGTGAAAGGGTTACCTGGGGGGCGATCAGGGGGTTAAACCTTTATTAGATAATATATGGGGGTACCTGACGCTATAAAAACCTGCGGCGAACCTAAAACAAATTACTGGCTACCGATCAGCATCACCGACGCTAAGACATCGATCAGAAAAATGATCGCATAGCGACGGCGGTGCTAGGGGGTGAAAGGGTTACCTGGGGGGTGATCAAGGGGGTTAAACCTTTATTAGGTAATATATGGGGGTACCCGACGCTATAAAAACCTGCAGCGAACCTAAAAAAAATTACTGGCTACCGATCAGCATCGCCGACGCTAAGACATTGATCAGAAAAATTATCGCTTAGTGACAGTGGTGATAGGGGGTGAAAGGGTTACCTGGGGGGCGATCAAGGGGGTTAAACCTTTATTAAGTAATATATGGGGGTACCCGACGCTATAAAAACCTGCGGCGAACCTAAAAAAAATTACTGGCTACCGATCAGCATCACCGACACTAAGACATCGATCAGAAAGATGATCGCATAGCGACGGCGGTGCTAGGGGGTGAAAGGGTTACCTGGGGGGTGATCAAGGGGGTTAAACCTTTATTAGGTAATATATGGGGGTACCCGACGCTTTAAAAACCTGCGGCGAACCTAAAAAAAATTACTGGCTACCGATCAGCATCGCCGACGCTAAGACATCGATCAGAAAAATTATCGCTTAGTGACAGTGGTGATAGGGGGTGAAAGGGTTACCTGGGGGGCGATCAAGGGGGTTAAACCTTTATTAGGTAATATATGGGGGTACTCGACGCTATAAAAACCTGCGGCGAACCTAAAAAAAATTACTGGCTACCGATCAGCATCACAGACGGTAAGACATCGATCAGAAAAATGATCGCATAGCGATGGCGGTGCTAGGGGGTGAAAGGGTTATCTGGGGGGTGATCAGGGGGTTAAACCTTTATTAGTGGGGGTTAGGGGGCTACACTGGACCTAAAACTAAATGTAGTGACACTTTTACAGTCACAAATGTCACTGATTGCAGTGATCACTAAATAAATGGTCACTGCAATCAGTGACACTGTGACTGGGGGCTGGGGGGTGATCTGGGGGGTGATCTGGGGGTGTCTGGGGGGGCCTGGGGGGGCGATTTATGTGCCTATGTGTCCTGGTGTCAGTGTGCTGTTTTGTGTACTAACCTGCATCTTCTCCTGTACGGCGCTCGGTATATGTGAGCGCCCCAGGAGAGATGACATCACTTCCTCCTGCCTGGCAGGCAGGGGAAGCTCTCTCATTCGCCGGGAGCGATCGAGAGGGGGTGGCCGGAATCGAACGGCCGTCCCCTCATGCCGGATCGCTCTTGAAGGTAAAACGACCACCCACTGTAAAGAAGGGGGGTCCGATCGGACCCCCCAACTATACAAAGGCAATCACGTATATGTACGTGATTCTGCCTGTCGGTGCCATTCTGCCGACGTATATTTACAGTGGGTTAAAAAAAATTTTTAAAAAAAAAATTTTTCAAAAAAATGTTCCGCTCTTTCAGCTACTCCAGCCACTCCAACCACACAGTTGCTCAAGTCACTCCACCCAGTTACTCTGCCCACTCCAGTTGTAGACTACTGGTGGAGGCAAGAACACGTCACACAATTTCCCCAGAAATTGTAGCTTTTCTAGTTCTTATTCTTATTATAGCCAAATTTACAACCCTAACTCCTCCCACAGTTTTTACACTACATAGACAAGTAATATATAGAAACGTGCGGATTGCTCCAGATTGGTGTGCTATTACTTTGTGGAACGTTTCGCCAAATCATTCACGAAATATCGTTGTTTTTGCGGCAAAATTTGTCCCATAGAAATGAATGGCGAAACTAGAGTGTGAGCTGACAAAATCTGAAAAATCAGGACATGATTTCTAACCTGCCACCACTCCCTCATTTTTAAGCCCACCTACACAAATTTTATATCAAAACGTTCAGCTATCCCTGCTGCCACTACACGTGTCCACGGCTAAGTCATAGTCTCGATATTTTTTACAATATGATGATTTGTTTGCAACTCACGCCACCCTTTGACATTCATTGAAACTACCCTCTAGCCACTTCAAATTTGAAGGGCATTTTCTAAACTGCGACTGTGCCTTCAATTTGAAAATTTCAGAGACATACTATATATCGGTAGGTCTGGGTCTTGTGATTCTCACAATATAAAGTTCTTTGCTGTAAAATTTATAGTTTTTCAAAACTATATATATATAGTTATATATATATATAAAATAATTTTTGAACAAAATAAAGATTTTTGAAAAAAACATCATTTAAAAAAATATATATATTTTTTGAAAACAAAAATCATTTTGGAAAAAAAAAAAACATTTTTGAAAAAATTGTTCCGCTCTTTCAACTAATGATAGGTTTTCTTCAATTTTTTTCTACTATTTCTACTTTTTTAAATATTAAGCTTTTTAACACTTTTCACAGTTACTCCAGCCACTCCAACCACACAACAGTTGCTCAAGCCACTCCACCCAGTTACTCCGCCCACTCCAGTTGTAGACTACTGGTGGAGGCAAGAACACGTCACACAATTTCCCCAGAAATTGTAGCTTTTCTAGTTATTATTATTAAGTGTTCTTGCAAAGCAAGAGCACTTATTGTTATCTCACATATATATTAATTATTAAGTGTTCTTGCAAAGCAAGAGCACTTATTGTTATCTCACATATATATTATTATTATTCTTATTATAGCCAAATTTTACCACCCTAACTCCTCCCACAGTTTTTACACTACATAGACAATATACCGAAACGTGCGGATTGTTCCCGAATGGTGTGCTATTACTTTGTGGAACGTTTCGCCGAATCGTTCACGAAATATTGTCGTTTTTGCGGCAAAATTTGTCCCATAGGAATGAATGGCGAAACTAGAGTGTGAGCTGACAAAATCTGAAAAATCAGGACATGATTTCTAACCTGCCACCACTCCCTCATTTTTAAGCCCACCTACACAAATTTTATATCAAAACGTTCAGCTATCCCTGCTGCCACTACACGTGTCCACGGCTAAGCCATAGTCCTTACAGTTTTCACAATATGATGATTTGTTTGCAACTCATGCCACCCATTGACATTCATTGAAACTATCCTCTAGCCACTTCAAATTTGAAGGGAAATTTCTAAACTGCGACTGTGCCTTTAATTTTAATATTTCAGAGACATACTATGTATCAAAACGTAGGTCTGAGTCTTGTGATTCTCACAATATAAAGCTCTTTGCTGTAGGATTTATAGTTTTTAAAATATGTACGTTTGAAGAATGGCAAGAATTCAGGAGAGGCTGAAAATACTGTGACCTGTGGTTAGAGCCTGCATAAACAAACATTGGTTTCCTTGGCAACGCTGAGGGACCTATAGCTCCTCCCACACAGCTCTGAAGGGAATTTCTGTATCACAAATTGTTGTAACATGGAGGTTGGCTGTGTTGTCTTTCCCTCAGGACACAGTATGTTCCCAGTTGGGGTGTCTGGGGGGGGGGGGAGACAATGCACGTCGCCTCTTATTTCTCTAAGACATTTCTAATGTTCAACTTTGTTTACTTTTTTTTTTATGTTTTTTTTTCAAAAAATTTTTTTTTTCAAATTTTTTTTTTTTTTCAACATTTTTACATTTTTGAAAAAAAAAAACATTAAAAAGAAAAATCATTTTTGAAAAAAAAATCTAATAAAAAAGATTGAAAGCATTTTTTTATATCATTTAAAAAAAATTAAAAAAATCATTTTTGAAAAAAAAAAATCATTAAAAAAAATTGTAAAAAAAAACATTTTTGAAAAAAATGTTCCGCTCTTTCAGCTAATAATGGGACTTACATTTTTTTCTACTATTTCTACTTTTTAAAATATTAAGCTTTTTAACACTTTTCACAGTTACTCCAGCCACTCCAACCACACAACAGTTGCTCAAGCCACTCCACCCAGTTACTCCGCCCACTCCAGTTGTAGACTACTGGTGGAGGCAAGAACACGTCACAAAATTTCCCCAGAAATTGTAGCTTTTCTAGTTATTCTTATTCTTATTATAGCCAAATTTTACCACCCTAACTCCTCCCACAGTTTTAACACTACATAGACAAGTAATATACCGAAACGTGCGGATTGTTCCTGAATGGTGTGCTATTTCTTTGTGGAACGTTTCGCCGAATCGTTCACGAAATATCGTCGTTTTTGCGGCGAAATTTGTCCCATAGGAATGAATGTCGAAACTAGAGTGTGAGCTGCCAAAATCTGAAAAATCAGGACATGATTTCTAACCTGCCACCACTCCCTCATTTTTAAACCCACCTACACAAATTTTATATCAAAACGTTCAGCTATCCCTGCTGCCACTACACGTGTCCACGGCTAAGCCATAGTCTTTACAGTTTTCACAATATGATGATTTGTTTGCAACTCACGCCACCCATTGACTTTCATTGAAACATACTATATATCAAAATGTAGGTCTGGGTCTTGTGATTCTTGCAATATAAAGCTATTCACTGTAGGATTTATAGTTTTTAAAATACGACCGTTTGAAGAATGACAAGTATTCAGGAGAGGCTGAAAATCCTGTGGCTTGTGGTTAGAGCCTGCATAAACAAACATTGGTTTCCTTGGCAATGCTGAGGGACCTATAGCTCCTCCCACACAGCTCTGAGGGGAGTTTCTGCATCACAAATTGTTGTAACATGGAGGTTGGCTGTGTTGTCTTTCCCTCAGGACACAGTATGTTCCCAGTTGGGGTGTCTGGGGGGGAAAGACAATGCACGTCGCCTCTGTAAATTAATTACTATGTACCTCTACTATGTACTGTAATACAACGGATACTGTTTTCCGCTGTTTATGACCCCCCCATGAAAAAATAAAAAGTAATTTTTGAAAAATAAAAATAATAAATTAAAAAAATATATAATAATTTTTGAAAAAAATAAATATTTTTGAAAAAAACATAATTTAAAAATACCCATTGACATTCATTGAAACTCCCCTCTAGCCACTTCAAATTTGAAGGGCAATTTCTAAACTGCGACTGTGCCTTCGATTTTAATATTTCAGAGACATACTATGTATCAAAACGTAGGTCTGAGTCTTCTGATTCTCACGATATAAAGCTCTTCGCTGCAGGATTTATAGTTTTTAAAATACGTACGTTTGAAGAATGGCGAGTATTCAGGAGAGGCTGAAAATACTGTGACCTGTGGTTAGAGCCTGCATAAACATACATTGGTTTCCTTGGCAACGCTGAGGGAATTATAGCTCCTCCCACACAGCTCTGTGAGGAATTATACCTCATCACATACAGCTGAGTGGAATTATAATTCCTCCCACAAATATCATCATGCCATCTAAAGGAAAGAGATCTAAAGCTGCAAAGACACGCTGGACTAAACTGGACCTTTCAGACCCAGGCTTTTGGGATCCAGAGCCCCACAGCAGCATAGTGGAAATGGAGGTTTGTGACAGTAAATGTGCCCATGAGGTACATAGTGAACCTGTGGTGTCATTCCCATATTCAACTCAGTGTCAAGTTCAAGAGCACAGTGACAGTGTGATGGGCACTTCTGAAAACAATGGCATGCAAGAACCATGTCTACCAAGTGAGATATCTGTGCAGGCATCATTTCATCAGGGTTATCATGGCTATGGAAGGTTAAGGAACAAACAGTGTACATGCATGGCTCTGACATTTTTGGCATACCACAGTGAGCTTGATGATGTGAGGAAGGATGATCTTGATCAAATACTGAGGAATGGCAACAGCTTGTATGGCACAACAATAAAACAGCTAAAACAAAGAAATGTCTATCAGCACCAACACTTGACAATGGAAGAAGTGCCCCTCAGAGTCAACACTGACAAATATGAGTATAACGTTGTTAAATCTCCAGTGTTATCGGGATGTGTGAGAGTCACGGTAGACGGTGACAACCAAGGTTGGTTTGTTGACCTCTCCACAAGACTTCAGTGCCTCAATGCATATGTTACACATGCACTTTTTATAGTAGTGCCATATTGCATTGCATTGTTCAGAGACAAGTCTGGGAGATATGGACTGTTTGATCCTCATATTCGAAATAAGGATGGGCTACCTGCCACTGGAAAAGGAAAAGCTGTTATGATCACTTTTACACATTTGAGTGATATGGGGGCAAGGATTTATAAGTTGTATGAATTGCTCCTTACAGACACCAGAGGCCCTATTGATGGACTGCAGTATGACTTCATGCCAGTCTCATTTCATCGTGCAAGACGTCTGTCAGATGGTTTGCTGTCCCCACCGGTGCAATCTGACAAACCACATAATGGAAAGCATGTGGAGAACAAAGTGACACAGATGACCAAAGATGCAACACACACTGGATTCCCAGCCAGCAAGCATTCTCCACGGTCATTTGATGCAAAATCCTCACAGGGCATATGGAAGGACAGTAAGACATTTTCCAAATTAAATGCACAGCGGCGACAAAAACAGAAGACAAGACACAGAAATGAAGGTGTGATTTCAAGGCTACAAAGATGTCTGTCACCAATAAGAAGAGGACATACATCACCAGCCGATACAGAGCAGATGCTGATTTTAAGTTGAAGCAGAGGCAATATATCATTTGCAAATATGCGACAGATGCCAATTTCAACTTGAAGCAGAAGCAATACACAACCAGCAAATATGCGACTGATGCCAATTTTAACTTGAAGAAGAAGCAATACATCACCAGAAAATATGCAACAGATGCAGGTTTTAAGTTAAAGCAGAAGCAATACACAACCAGCAAATATGCGACAAATGCCAATTTTAACTTGAAGAAGAAGCAACACATCACCAGAAAATATGCGACAAATGCCGATTTCAATTTAAGCAGAAGAAATACATCACCAGAAAATATCATAATGATCCTGCTTTCAGAAAACGTCACTTGCAACATTGCATGAGTTACATGAAAATGAAGCGTCACACTCAAGCAGATTTTCGCATAACCCATAAGATGCAATGTGCCTTCAAAATAAGAATGAAATACAGACAATGGACTCATGTCATGTGGGAATGCAGTCAACCAGTGGACAACAGCCTAATGAATGCATTAAAGCTGGGCCAACTTTTGTGTGCACGATGTGTCATCGCACCCTTTTCCCTAACCAAGTGAAACATTGCATTCACAGCAATTACAAGAAGAATCTACACATTGTTGCTGCCTGTTTGACAGGGAAATATGTCCATGTGTGCAACAATCACTGTCAAGGCCCTGAACAATGCACCGTACCAGATGAAAGGACCAAAGAATGGATTTGTCACAACTGTGATTTACATTTAAAACCAGGACACAAATCATCCATCGCTGTGGCTAACAACATGGAGCTGGCGCCCATTCCCCCAGAGCTCTGCGATTTGAATGTGCTGGAAAGACAACTTTTGGCCAAAATACTGCCATTTGCCAAGATCATCACACTTCCCAAAGGTCGACAGGCAGCTATACACGGCGCTGTAGTGTGTGTGCCATCCGAGGTGGAAACCACAGTCAATACTCTACCAAGATCGCACAGCACATCCCAGTTACACAGAGTGAAGCTGAAAAGACGTCTGACTTACAAAGGCCACCAGCTGTTTCACAATGTCAACATGAGAAATGTAGTAGCAGGTCTGACTACAGTGACATTTCAATCAGACTGGATGAGGCAATCGATGATGATGATTATGATGCTAATAATGATGATGGGATGGAACTCGACAGTTGTGATGAAACTGAAATGATGGAGATACTTGAACGCATCGAAAATTGTGATCCATCAGAGGTACAGTCTGCATGTTTACCGGCTGCTTCTGAGCAACAGGAAGGCCATGACCAACAACCTCCAAATGCAGAGGATGAGAAGGATGCACTAAGACCTGGAATTGGCCTAGACAGTTGTTTGCAGCCATCTGACCTTGGAGAGGAAGCACTGACACACGGTGATGGAATATTCAGTATTGCACCTGCACAAGGAAACACACCTGTCAGCTTCTTTCAAGTTCCTAGGCTTGAGGCAATGGCTTTCCCTGTTCAGTTCCCTACTGGACAGAATACATTGGACCAGGCAAGACAAGTCAAACTGTCCCTGAGCATGTATTTCAATGCAAGGCTTTTTTGTGTTGATACTCGTTTTGCAAGAGACACAAGCTACCTCTTCTTTGCGCAGTTTGTCATAGAAACACACAAGGAAAGGAAAACCCAATACCAGGGATGGACGGAAAATATCCAACAAGCTGCTACAGGACAAGCGTGAGGTTGAGAGGTTGGTGCGAAACCGAGATGCCACAAGGTTCATGCAACCACTGAGAGGGAGTCCAGCTTACTGGGATAAAAATCTGAAGAATTTGCTAGCCATGGTCAGACAATTGGGTAAGCCAACATTTTTTCTTACTTTCTCTGCTGCAGAATCCAGATAGCCAGAGGTAATAACGGCAATAAAGGCACAACAAGGTCAAAAGGTGGATTTTGCAGAGCTAGACTGGGCTGAAAAGTGTGACATTCTTCGAGGCCACCATGCGCATGTTTGACAAACGGGTTGATGCTCTGATGCGAGAGCTGCTGTTGGGTCCTGCACAGCCAATCTGTGAAGTTATCGATTACTTTTACCGTGTTGAATTTCAGGCGAGAGGGAGCCCTCATATACATTGCCTCTGTTGGGTAGCAGGAGCTCCTATATTTGGACAAGACAGTGATGACAAGGTGCATGCCTTTATAGATCATAACATCTCATGCCAGCTGCCTGATGAAGCCAAACAGGCCTTACTTCACAGATTTGTAACAGAACTTCAAATGCACAGCAGATCTCATTCAAAATCGTGCAAGAAAGGTAACAGAGTATGCAGATTTGGATTTCCAAAGCCACCTATTAGAAAAATGAGGATAACTTTCCCGATGCCAGAAGAACAAGGAGATTGTGCAATGAAACCCCAAGCAGCCAAAAACAAACTGAAAGCAGTCTGGGATTTGCTTAATAACCTAAAAGTGCAGATTAAAGACATGTCGCAGCTACTGGCACAGTGTGATATGACTTTGAATCAGTACAACTCATACATTGAGGCATTGACCTCCTCAAGTGTGATTCTAATGAAGCGTGATGTCAAGGACTGCTGGGTGAACAACTACAATCAACATTTGCTCACGGCCTGGAATGCCAACATGGACATCCAGTACATTCTTGATGAGTATGGTTGCATCATGTACATGTTGTCCTACATATCCAAGCCAGAACGCGAGCTGAGTGACTATCTCAAAACAATAGTCAAAGAAATGAGCCCAGAAACAGAGACAGAATGAGAAGAAATTAAAGAAGTTCTTCAGGCTTATTCAAAACACAGAAAGGTCAGCACCCAGGAGTCTGTGGCCCGTACGTGCAGCCTGAAAATGAAGTCTTGCTCACGTGAGGTTGTTTTTCTGCCAACTGGTGACAATGCACTGAAAATGAGTCTCCCGCTCAGTGCGTTGCAGAACAAACCAGCCGATTCTCTTAATGTGTGGATGACGAGTTTTGTCGACAAATAGAGAGCCAGACCCGAAACATCAGAGTTTGAGTCCATGTGTCTGGCAGACTTTGCATCCCATTACAGGGTTGTCTATGGCAAGCAGAAGGAAGATGGCAAGCAAAAGGAAGACGGCAAGTGTGTCAGTCTATTGAATGAAATGGGAATGATTCAAAAACGAACGAGAGGGAAGCCTGCAATCATCAGGTACGCACGCTTCTCAGAGAAGAAGGACTCCGAGAACTACTATGGCAGACTGCTTAAACTCTACCTCCCCCACCATTCAGAGTCATTATTGAAAACTGTAAGGTTCCCAACACACCAGGATTTTTACAAATGCGCCTGTGTGAGATTACCAGGAGAAGAAGCAATCCGAGCAGTGTCTGCAATTGTTATCAGCAACCAAAAGAAGTTTGAACAACACAACAAAATTGTGGAACAAGTCTTGGATGACTTTGTAAAAAATGGCCCTGTTGAAGATGCTTGGAACACCTTTGCCCCAGAAGCTGAGTTGGATAGGTTGGAATGTATAGAGGAATGCAAAGAAGGGGAGCCACTTCTTGAGAATGAACAAGATGATGTTCCGGAGTATACACGTCACAAAACAAACAGGTGGAATTGCGCTTACTGTGAAGACCCCACAAATGTGCCCCGATTTCCTTCGGAAAATGTACAGAAACCTTAACCGGACACAAGCTCAGACATTCTACTCAGTTTGTGACTGGTGCACTAACCGTGTACGTGGCCTAAATCCTGACCCATTCTTTTACATTGTCACTGGTGGCGCAGGGACAGGAAAATCACACCCGATAAAGTGCATCTATGCTGAGGCGACAAAGATACTCTGTAAACTTACCAGACTACGGGAGGAAGCAGACATATTCCATGCCCAGCGTTTTACTAACTGCATTTACAGGAACAGCAGCTTTCAACATTTCAGGCAACACTTTGCATTCTCTGCTGAAGTTGCCAAGACGTTTGAAGCCACCCTACCAAGGACTTAGAAATCTCATAGATGAAGTGAGGGCACAGCTGTCAAATGCAGAGATCATTGTTATTGACGAGGTGTCAATGATTTCAAAGCCCCTGTTTGCCTACATCAACTGGAGATTACAGCAAATCAAAGGCAGTAAGAAACCTTTTGGTGGTATGTCAGTACTAGCAGTAGGAGACTTTTACCAGGTCCCCCCACTGGGAAAAAGTAAGCCACTCTGCGTGTTTGAGGAAAATACCAATGACGTCTGGAAAGACTACTTTCAGATGATCACGCTGACAGAGATCATGCGACAGAAGGATGACATTTCATTTGCTGAGCTTTTGAATAGAATCAGAGTCAAGCAGAAGACTGGAACCTTAAGCAATGATGACAAAGCTCTGCTTGCTCAGGCTTTGACAGATCCCACCCACTGCCCTGATGACGTGCTGCACATCTTTGCCACCAACAAAGAGGTTCACAAACATAATGCCGCAACTGTGTCTGTTCTCCATTCAAACGTCACCAACATAGATGCCGATGATTACAGAAAAGACCCTAAAACAGGAGTGATGCTGAGGCAAAACCAACCTTTCAAAGGACACAAAGACAATCTAATTGACACACTGCAAGCAGCTGAAGGTGCCCGTATCATGATCACAAGAAACATTGATGTTGAAGATGGGCTTGTTAACGGGACATTTGGCAAGATTGCAAGAATAATCATCCAGACTGTGAATGGTGCTACTACGATAAACAAGCTTGGACTTGTGCTGGACAATCCAAATGCAGGACAGAGATACCATAACAAGTCGTCTTGTGATGCTGACAACTTGGTGTACATAGAAAGGGTAGAGGAAAACCTGAGACAGAAAGGAGTTGTTCGCAGGCAGTTCCCCCTGAAGTTGGCTTTTGCATGTACGATTCATAAGTGTCAGGGGATGTCCATACAGTCGGCAGTGGTCTCATTGAAACGGGTATTTCAACTGGGAATGGCCTATGTTGCTCTGAGTAGAACGACACTGCACATAACTGACTTTGATGAGAAAAAGATCTTTGCTGATCCTGATATCACAGCCTCCCTAGACTCAATGAAGAATGCATCACTGGAAAGTGTTATGCCCCTCTTAAAGTTTCTACAGACAAAGAGCAAACATTAACAATTATCCATCACAACACGGAAGGATTACCAGCTCACATTAAAGATATCAAATCTCACCACGAGTTGACACTTGGAGATGTTTTATGTTTCACTGAAACTCATCTCTCAGGCTCTTCTGTTGCTGAAAGTCTCCAGCTGGAGGGCTACAACCTGTTCAAACACAACAGACACCTCTCATACACAAACCTTCCTGACATTGCAAGTAAAAGTGGCTGAGGTGTCGCCTTGTATGTCAGAAACCATTTCAAGGCCTTTGAAAAGCAGTATCATTACAATGTGACTGACTTGGAGTTCTTGGTTGTCAAACTTGAGTCCCCTGTACAAGCTTTGATTGCTGTTGTTTGAAGGGCACCGGATTACAGTATTGGCCAATTCCTTACTAACCTGCTGGGCCTCTTGGAATCTTTGAAAAGAATGGATTGCCAACCAATAATACTCTGTGGAGATTTCAATGAAGATTTTCTGTGCAGAGCAAAGAAGCCGATATCTGACCTTCTTCACTCAAGAGGATATACCCAACTGGTCTGGGCAGCCACCACAGAAAAAAACACACTGTTGGATTACATTTACATCTCCAGGGTGCAGCACTGTCTCCAGTCAGGAGTACTGCACAGTTATTACAGCTATCATGATCCTGTGTATTGTGTTTTGAGCAGTGGTTGTGAACACGCTTAGAGCCTGCATAAACAGGGCATGAGCGTTGCCAGGAAACAGTGGTTGTGAAACAGTGGTCATTAAACAGATAGTAAAGTGACAATGAGGGTCAGTTTATGTGGCCATAGTTATGTGGGCTCATTTACAATTGGCTAAAAATCATTCTTTATATCTCATGTTTGGTGTACTTGTAAAAACTGCAGTTAGACACTGAACTTATTCACTCCCCCCCACCCATCACAGACATTTGTCCTCATCACACTCACCCTCTCCTTCCTGTGCTATAGCCTGCTTGCTGATTAGTAAGACAGATAAAGAAACTGCAAGGAGCAAACCTGCAGAGAAACGGAAACTTTGCAAGGGTTTAAAGTATATGCTTTAATGAATTGCCTTGTATCCAAAAAGTTCAAAAGGTTGACTGTTCAAAAGGTTAATACAATGTATAACGTAAATATACCGCCTGTTCGCTTGTGACACAATATATTGAAATTGTATGTACACTGTGTAAACTGTTTTTGACACACTTGATTTTGGGATGCGAGTCTGTCAGTTGCTACGCTTTGGCCGGGGCAGAATAAATCCTGTTAACCCTTAAGTCTGTGTCCAAAAAAGTCATTTACCATTATTTCTACCTTCTACATCAGTTGATGCATTGGCCATGGGGGGAATGTCGGGTGTGACCTGCCGAGACAGGTGGCACGTTTCCACCAGATCTACAAGGAGTGGTCCAAGAGGCCAGCCCTGTGGGCTATATCGTAGTCTCAAAAGGCACCCTCTAGAACTTTTATCTAGGAGACTGCGCTGTGTCCCATTTGGCGGCCTGCTGTGGATGACCTTGGTAGTGTCAACGACCTGGGAACCCAAGAAATAGATAGTTGTAGCTCCAACAGGAACAGGTGAGAGTTTTTTTACTTTTGATTTTGGATAACAGTCAGATAGCCAGCCTCTCTACATATCGAGAGAAGGGAAGCCTGATCACCTTCCGAGAGGAACGTCCGTCCGGATGATTGTGCAGCCCTCAGACAAATCCTCAGTCAGTCAGTCAGTAATTTTTGGGTGGGAGAGTCTGGTATAATTGATGTGTGTGTTTGAGACATCACTTTGTGGCGAAGCGAGTGCGGACCTCGTGTAAGTGCGTTTCTCGGCCAGGAGACTGCGTCCGAGCCACTGATAGAGGGAAGCATTGTCTATTGTCCCTATCTTTGTCAAGGATTCAGACTCCTTACTGAATTCTTAAACTTTACCCTACCCTCTGTGTCTGTCTTGGTGTCCTTAGGTTACAAGTATGGGTGGGAAACATAGTGTTGAATCTCCCCTACAGTCCATGATCTCCAATTTCAGGAAGGGATTTTCTAGGGACTGCAATTTAAAACGTATTCCTAAGAAATTGGCAACATTGTGTGAGAAAGATTGGCCCCGCTATGGAACGTGGTGGCCCCCGCAGGGAACTTTTGACTTAGAGACCATTGACCGGTTATTTGAGAATATTAGGTCAGACTCACAGAAACATGACCAGATCCCATACATAGACTGTTGGAGGAAGGTTATAGATAGGGATCCGAAGTGGATACAAACCGCAAAAGAGGAACAGTGCAGAATTATGGTTATGACAAGAGTAGTATCACCAACTAAACAAACAAGACACATATATTCTCAACCCGAAGAGACAGATCAGCCCCCCCATGTGTAGAGGGACGAGCCTCAGACAGGTACAAATTGGAGCCATGTCCAAATGCCCTATCCAGTAGACTAGAGGATTCAAGTTGTTGTCCACCTCAATCAGATTCATCAAGTTTGTCAATGCCTAATCTCAGTAAACATACTCCTATTAATACTCCTAACCGTAACACCCAGGGTACAGGTAGAATGGAAATAGGTAACTCAGTAGCAGCCAATGTGCCCCCCAGTCAAGTGTCCACTTCCACTCCGAGGAATCTCGATGCAAGTGGCCGGACGCTTGCCCCGTCTTTCAACATACCTATGCAAATGCCCCTAAGAGAACAGGCGGTGGGGGACATGGGACTCTAGTTTACACCCCCTTTATGACAACAACATTTACAGAATTGGAAGACTCATAACCCTGCCTACTCTGAGAAGCCCCAAGCCATGACAGATTTGCTCCGGTCAATAATTCAGACCCATAACCCTACCTGATCTGACTGTCAGCAACCTTTATTGACCCTTTTTAATACTGAGGAGAGACACAGAATTAAGAGTGTCTTCAAGCCACTAATGAACTGTTGCAACTAGGGCTGCAACTAACGATTATTTTCATAATCGATTAGTTGGCCGATTATTGTTTCAATTAATCGATTAATCGGTTAACAACCTTAAAAAAAAAAAAAGTGATTTTGCGGTGATTTGCATTTTTACATTTTTTTGGGCCAAATTGTTGGGCAGATTAAAAAACACAAATTGCCGCAAAAACGCATTACATGCTTTTCTGCAGCTTCTCCATTGAAGTATATTGAACCAAAAAAAACAAAATAGCACCGTTTTGCATTAAAAAAAGTACTTGCCCTTTCCAGATACGCAGCAGCTGAAAAAAGCTTAGATGTGAATGTGTCCCATAGGAAACCATGTAAATGAACTGTAGTGTGTTTCTGCAAAAAGCACCAAAAAACACAGAGGTGTGACCCGCCGGGCCTGAGATGTTGAGTAACATAATGGGTTTAAAAAAACAAAAATTTGTACAAAAAGAGCAAATAATCGCTACTGTAAGGGGGTTCATTTTTTACTGTGGGACAGTGAAAGTAATATTTACAGTAGCGATTTGCCCTTTTTGTACTATAAAGGGCTAATTTTAGTTTTTTTGTAACCCCATTATGTTACTGCCCGATTAATCGATTATGAAAATAGTAATCGATTAATGTCATAATCGATTAGTTGACGATTAATCGGTTAGTTGTTTCGGCCCTAGTTGCAACTATTGTGGGAGGCAGGTTATAAAGTATCCTTTAGGAGGCAGGAAAGAAGCTGTTTGTCAGATCCCCACCCCAACTACCAGATGGCAAGTGCGTGAGTTCCTGGAGGCGGCAGGATTTTGCTGAATCTGGATACCGGACTTTGCCACAAAAGGCAGACCCCTCTATGAATCCACAAATGGGGGGAAAAGGAACCCTTTCAATGGGAGGAACAACAAAACAGAGCATTCCAAGACATTAAGGTTTCCCTAATGCAGGCCCCCGCGCAAGGCCTACCAGACAGCCAGAAAGTCTTCTATTTGTATGTCAGTGAAAAACAAGGGATAGCAGTAGGTGTCCTGACACAATACTTAGGATTGTCGTAGTGCCATGTAGCATACCTTTCAAAACAACTGGACACTGTAGCTTAGGGCTGTCCACCCTGCCTGCGGGCCATCGCAGCAACAGCCCTCCTTGTGGCCGAAGCTGACAAGTTGTCATTGGCTCAGGAAACTTATGTCCGAGTCCCACACCAAGTACAGGCATTAATGGATTACAAGGGAAATCACTGGTTCACTAACAGTCGAATGGTTAAAAACTAGGCCATGCTGTGTGAAAATCCTTGAATCCATTTAGAGACTGTCAACACTTTGAACCCAGCCACTCTGCTCCCCACCTCACCAGAGCCCCTAACACATGACTGAAAGACAGCCCCTTGGAAAAGCCAGGCGTTGAGTACTTCACTGACGGTAGCAGTTTTGTAAAAGATGGGGTCCGCTATGCATGGTTGTGCAGTTGTCACACAGGAGGCAGTGATAGAGGCAGGAGTCTTATCGCGGGGAACCTCAGCACAGAAAGCAGAACTGATTGCACTGACCAGAGCATTACAACTGGCTGTGGGACTAAAACTGAATGTCTATGTAGACTCCAAATATGCCTTCCTGACCCTTCATGCACATGGGGCCCTGTATAAGGAGAGGGGACTTATTACATCTGGAGGGAAGAGCATCAAATATGGAACAGAAATACTAGAACTGTTAGAGGCAGTATGGGCCCTCTCTGAAGTCACAGTGATCCACTGTCGGGGCCATCAGAAGGGAGACTCCTGAGTGGCTAGAGGAAATAAGAAAGCAGATCAAGCAGCCAGAGATGCAGCATTTCAACAACTCCTATGACAGATAATGTCCCACTTTCTGAATGGGATCCAATTTACACAAAGGCAGAACAGGAATGGATAGAGACAGAACCTGGGGAATATCGGGAAGACCAGTGGTATCAACTGCAGGATGGGAGAATTGTTGTCCCAGCTGCTGTAGCAACTGAGCTAGTGACAGAATTTCACAAAGGGACAGACATAAGAAAAACAGCCATTGAGAAGGCCCTAGAGAGACATTTTCATATTCCCCAGCTAACCACATTGGCACAAGCCACATCCAGCAGATGTGTAGAGTGCGCCCGCAATAACTCAAGACAGGGACCTATACCACCCCCTGGAGTACAAGCTGTAGGAGCCTCACCAATGGAAGAATTGATGGTTGACTTCACTGTCATGCCCCCTGCAGGTGAATACAAATATTTGCTAGTAGACGTTTGTACTTATTCAGGCTGGGTAGAGGCATGGCCCACAAGGACTGAGACTACAAAAGAAGCGGTGAAATGCCTGACTCAAGAGATTATCCCCAGGTATGGAATCCCCTCCACCATAGGCTCAGACAATGGCCCTGCCTTTGCTCACAAGTGCCTCCAGGAATTAAGATTACTTGGAAACTTCACACCGCATATAGACCCCAAAGCTCTGGAAAAGTGAAACACATGAACTGCACCCTCAAGTCACAACTGGCCAAGCTCAGTCAGTAAACCCAAATTAAATGGACCTTGATGTTGCCCATTGCTTTACTGAGAATTCGGAGTGCCCAAAAAAGGGAGGACAAATCTGTCCCCCTTTGGGGTACTGTATGGTAGGGAAATGGGTTCAGGAGAAACTTCCCATAAGCTTGTGAAACCCAGTCCACCCCTTTGTACCAGGAGATACAGTGTGGGTAAAAGTGTAGAACCTAACCCCACTGGGGCCCAGATGGAGAGGTCCTTACACTGTTTACTGTCTACCCCAACAGCCATTAAGGTGGCCGAGGTGACATGGTGTCAGGGTAAAACGAGCTGCTTACCTCACAGACTCCTGGCACAGTACAGAAGATCCCCAAGACCCTTTGAGACTGAGATTGACCAGAGAAACTAGAAGGAAGGACTCCAGCCCTGTTTTCAGCACACCACTGGAAGCTGCTGAATCTACACACGGCAGAAGATAGACAGACTGCAGCCCTGCAGCCAGCACACCCCTGGACGCTGCTGGCTCAACGCATGGCGGAAGATTAAGGACATCTACTAGCTCTGTCCCAGCCACAGCTCGGATGCTGGTTGGTCTACGCATAAGCTGAAGCTTGAGGATATTCATCGGTGTAATGTTTACTAAAATTTTTATAATGAGACTGTTGATAGCCATAGCGGTGATACTGACCAGGCTAAAAAGGGGGAGGGTGACTCATGTGACCCTTGCATATCGACCACCAGAGTGGGATCCATAACTACCAAGATGTTACTGTGGCGCTCTCATTATTAGTGCAAGGGCACAGTAACTGGTACCTGCATGCATAGTGGGACTGCCTATTCAATGTGCACTGTTGAGAATCAGGTAACCTGTTATGACCCCACTTATACACCCTATAAAACCTGGCTAACTGTTCGGAGCTTTAGTTCCACCGGTAAGCTGATAAACTGTACCCTGATCACCAACCCAAGTACTGCAGCAAGCCTGATTTTTGATGTGGGTTCTGCCATCAACCTCAACCACTTCCCCAGGAGAGGGTGTGGAGGGTTAACATGGAAGAGAGAGTATTAGACAAATGATAGGTTCATCTGTTCAGGGAAAATGGGACCTAGTTGTGTAAATGAGGAATGAAACTGCTACTGCCTTAAATCTGCTTGCTAAACAAGGATCTAACTTACGCACTCATGTTTATCAGAACAGACTTGCCTTAGACTATTTGTTAGCCGCTGAGGGTGGGGTCTGTGGAAAATGTAATCTGAGTAATTGTTGCTTAGAAGTGGATAACACGGGAAAAGTCGTTGAAGAAATCACAGATAGGATGAAAAAGTTAGTCCATGTGCCAGTCTAGACATGGGATGGGTTAAATGCTGGTAGCTGGTTCGGGGATTGGTTCCCCAGTACATAAGGGTTAAAGGCCATATTGGGAATCATTGTAGTAATACTTGTAGCATGCCTGCTGCTGCCCTGTCTGATTCCCCTTGGGACTAGAATGATCCAGAGTTTCATTGAGGCCACTGTAGAAAGAAAGACTGCAACCCATATTATGGCTATGTGAAAGTATCATCCACTAACTCCCCAGGATTAAATAGACTCCCAAACACGTTGGGCTCTGGCCCATTTAAAAAAAAAAAAAAAAACTGTATGTTATTTAGTGATGCTTAATCTCGCTCATATTGCTATGATTATGATCAAAGGGGGGAATAAAGTGGCAATGAGGGTCAGTTTATGTGGCCATAGTTATGTGGGCCCATTTACAATTAGCTAAAAATCATTCTCTATATCTCATGTTCGGTGTACTTGTAAAAACTGCGATTAGACACGGAACTCACTCACTCCCCCCCTCCCATCACAAACATCTGTCCTCATCACACTCACCTTCTCCTTCCTGTGCTATAGCCTGCTTGCTGATTAGTAAGACAGATAAAGAAACCGCAAGGAGCAGAACTGCAGAGAAACTGAAACTTTGTAAGGATTTAAATTATATGCTTTAATGCCTTGTTTCCGAAAAGTTTTATGCCTTGTATCCAAAAAGTTCAAAAGGTTGACTGTTCAAAAGGTTAATACAATGTATAATGGAAATATATTTTCTTGTTATATGTACACTGTGTAAACTGTTTTTGACACACTTGATTTTGGGACGCAAGTCCGTCAGGTGCTACGCTTTGGCCAGGGCGGAATAAATCCTGGTAACCCTTAAATCTGTGTCCGACAAAGTCATTTACTGATCTTTCTAACTTCTACATCATTGGCACTTGTGCACTTTTTAAATTTGATCAATCAATTGATTCGTGTAATGTTTACTATCTTTACTCACTCCAAACACTCCACACAGTTACTCTGCCCACTACATAAAGTTACTCTGCCCATTCCAACCTTTCCACAGTTACTCCAGCCACTCCAACCACACAACAGTTACTCAAGCCACTCCACCCAGTTACTCCACCTACTCCAGTTGTAGACTACTGGTGGAGGCAAGAACACTTCACACAATTTCCCCATAAATTGTAGCTATTCTTGTTCTTATTCTTATTATAGCCAAATTTTACCACCCTAACTCCTCAAACAGTTTTTACACTACATAGACAAGTAATATACTAAAACGTGCGGATTGTTCCCGATTGGTGTGCTATTACTTTGTGGAACGTTTCGCCAAATCGTTCACGAAATATTGTCGTTTTTGCGGCGAAATTTGTCCCATAGGAATGAATGGCGAAACTAGAGTGTGAGCTGACAAAATCTGAAAAATCAGGACATGATTTCTAACCTGCTACCACTTCCTCATTTTTAAGCCCACCTACACAAATCTTATATCAAAACGTTCAGCTATCCCTGCTGCCACTACACATGTCCACGGCTAAGCCATAGTCCTTACAGTTTTCACTATATGATGATTTCTTTGCAACTCACGCCACCCATTGACATTCATTGAAACTACCCTCTAGCCACTTCAAATTTGAAGGGCAATTTCTAAACTGTGACTGTGCCTTTATTTTAATATTTCAGAGACATACTATATATCACAATGTAGGTCTGGGTCTTGTGATTCTCACAATATAAAGTTTTTCGCTGTAGGATTTATAGTTTTTAAAATACGACCGTTTGAAGAATGGCAAGAATTCAGGAGAGGCTGAAAATACTGTGACCTGTGGTTAGAGCCTGCATAAACAAACATTGGTTTCCTTGGCAATGCTGAGGGACCTATAGCTCCTCCCACACAGCTCTGAGGGGAATTTTAGCTCCTCTCACACAGCTCGGAGGGGAGTTTCTGAATCACAAATTGTTGTAACATGGAGATTGGCTGTGTTGTCTTTCCCTCAGGACACAGAATGTTCCCAGTTGGGGTGTCTGGGGGGAAAGACAATGCATGTCGCCTCTTATTTCTCTAAGGCATTTCTAATGTTCAACTTTGCTTACTCTTTTGATTCTGTTATCTGTAAATTAATTACTATGTACCTCTACTATGTACTGTAATACGACGGATACTGTTTTCCGCTGTTTATGACCCCCCCCCATGAAAAAATAAAGTAATTTTTGAAAAAATTGTTCCGCTCTTTCAACTAATGATAGGACTTCTTAAATTTTTTTCTACTATTTCTACTTTTTAAAATATTAAGCTTTTTAACACTTTTCACAACTGTGAACACAACTGTGAACCCAGACACTCCGGCCACTCCAACCACACAACAGTTGCTCAAGCCACTCCGCCCACTCCAGTTGTAGACTACTGGTGGAGGCAAGAACACGTCACACAATTCCCCAGAAATTGTAGCTTTTCTAGTTATTAAGTGTTCTTGCATAGCAAGAGCACATATTGTTATCTCACATATATATTATTAAGTGTTCTTGCATAGCAAGAGCATTTATTGTTATCTCACATATATATTATTATTATTAAGTGTTCTTGCAAAGCAAGAGCACTTATTGTTATCTCACAAATATATTATTATTCTTATTCTAGCCAAATTTTACCACCCTAACTCCTCCCACAGTTTTTACACTACATAGACAAGTAATATACCAAAATGTGCAGATTGTTCCCGATTGGTGTGCTATTGCTTTGTGGAACGTTTCGCCAAATCGTTCACGAAATATCGTCGTTTTTGCGGCAAAATTTGTCCCATAGGAATGAATGGCGAAACTAGAGTGTGAGCTGACAAAATCTGAAAAATCAGGACATGATTTCTAACCTGCCACCACTTCCTCATTTTTAAGCCCACCTACACAAATTTTATATCAAAACGTTCAGCTATCCCTGCTGCCACTACATGTGTCCACGGCTAAGCCATAGTCTTGATAGTTTTCACAATATGATGATTTGTTTGCAACTCACGCCACTTATTGACATTCATTGAAACTACCCTCTAGCCACTTCAAATTTGAAGGGCAATTTCTAAACTGCGACTGTGCCTTTAATTTTAATATTTCAGAGACATACTATATATCAAAATGTAGGTCTGGGTCTTGTGATTCTCACAATATAAAGCTCTTCGCTGTAGAATTTATAGTTTTTAAAATACGATCGTTTGAAGAATGGCAAGTATTCAGGAGAGGCTGAAAATCCTGTGTGACCTGTGGTTAGAGCCTGCATAAACAAACATTGGTTTCCTTGGCAACGCTGAGGGACCTATAGCTCCTCCCACACCGCTTTGAGGGGAGTTTCTGAATCACAAATTGTTGAAACATGGAGGTTGGCTGTGTTGTCTTTCCCTCAGGACACAGTATGTTCCCAGTTGGGGTGTCTGGGGGGGAAAGACAATGCACGTTGCCTCTTATTTCTCTAAGGCATTTCTAATGTTCAACTTTGCTTACTCTTTTGATTCTGTTATCTGTAATTGAATTACTATGTACCTCTGCTATGTACTGTAATACGACGGATACGACGGATAGGCAGTCATAAATTTAAAGCTGTGTAAATTCCAGAAAATGTACCCTAGTTCGTAAACGCTATAACTTTTGCGCAAACCGATAAATATACACTTATTGACATTTTTTTTACTAAAGACATGTGGCTGAATACATTTTGGCCTAAATGTATGACTAAAATTGAGTTTATTCGATTTTTCTTATAACAAAAAGTAGAAAATATCATTTTTTTTCAAAATTTTCGGTCTTTTTCCGTTTATATCGCAAAAAATAAAAATCGCAGAGGCAATCAAATACCATTAAAAGAAAGCTCTATTTGTGGGAAGAAAAGGACGCAAATTTCGTTTGGGTACAACATTGCATGTCCGCACAATTTACAGTTAAAGCAGCGCAGTGCAAAATTCTGAATTCACCTCTGGTCCTTTAGCTAACAAATGGTCCGGGGCTTAAGTGGTTAAAAAAATGTATATATTTTTTAAAACAAAAATCATTTTGAAAAAAAAAACATTTTTGAAGAAAAAAAATTTTTGGAAAAAAAAATCTATTTTTGAAAAAAAAAACATTTTTGAAAAAAAAAATTTGGAAAAAATAAATATCTGAAAAATAAATATTTTTGAAAGAAAAAAATCTATTTTTGAAAAAAAAACTATTTTTGAAAAAATAAATATCTGAAAAAAAATTTGAATTTAAAAAAAAAACATTTAAAAATTAAAAAATATATAATTTTTGAAAAATTTTATTTTTTTGAAAAAAATAATAATTTTTTTAAAAAAAATGTTCCGCTCTTTCAGCTAATGATGGGACTTACATTTTTTTTCTACTATTTCTACTTTTTAAAATATTAAGCTTTTTAACACTTTTCACAGTTACTCCAGCCACTCCAACAGTTGCTCAAGTCACTCCACCCCGTTACTCCGCCCACTCCAGTTGTAGACTACTGGTGGAGGCAAGAACACGTCTCACAAAATACTGTGACCTGTGGTTAGAGCCTGCATAAACAAACATTGGTTTCCTTGGCAACGCTGAGGGACCTATAGCTCCTCCCACACAGCTCTGAGGGGAATTGTAGCTCCTTTCACACAGCTCTGAGGGGAGTTTCTGAATCACAAATTGTTGTAACATGGAGGTTGGCTGTGTTTTCTTTCCCTCAGGACACAGTATGTTCCCAGTTGGGGTGTCTGGGAGGAAAGACAATGCACGTTGCCTCTTATTTCTCTAAGGTATTTCTAATGTTCAACTTTACTTACTCTTTTGATTCTGTTATCTGTAAATTAATTACTATGTACCTCTACTATGTACTGTAATACAATGGATACTGTTTTCCGCTGTTTATGACCCCCCCATGAAAAAATAAAAAGTAATTTTTGAATAATAAAAATAATAAATTTAAAAAAAAATATATATATATATTAATTTTTGAAAAAAATATCATTTAAAAAAAATATATATTTTTAAAACAAAAATCATTTTGAAAAAAAAATCTTTTTTGAAAAAATTGTTACGCTCTTTAAACTAATGATGGGACTTCTTTAATTTCTTTCTACTATTTCTACTTTTTTTTAAATATTAAGCTTTTTAACACTTCTCACAGTTACTCCAGCCACTCCAACCACACAACAGTTGCTCAAGTCACTCCACCCAGTTACTCCGCCCACTCCAGTTGTAGACTACTGGTGGAGGCAAGAACACGTCACACAATTTCCCCAGAAATTGTAGCTTTTCTAGTTATTAAGTGTTCTTGCAAAGCAAGAGCACTTATTGTTATCTCACATATATATTATTAAGTGTTCTTGCATAGCATGAGCACTTATTGTTATCTCACATATATATTATTAAGTGTTCTTGCATAGCATGAGCACTTATTGTTATCTCACATATATATTATTAAGTGTTCTTGCAAAGCAAGAGCACTTATTGTTATCTTACATATATATTATTATTATTCTTATTATAGCCAAATTTTACCACCCTAACTCCTCCTACAGTTTTTACACTATATAGACAAGTAATATACCGAAACGTGCAGATTAATCCCGAATGGTGTGCTATTACTTTGTGGAACGCTTCGCCGAATTGTTCACGAAATATCGTCGTTTTTACGGCGAAATTTGTCCCATAGGAATAAATGGCGAAACTAGAGTGTATAAAAAGGGGGGTTTTTTCTGCGCTAACTCCCTGTACTACAAACAAAACATATCCTGAGTGTGAATACACTAAGTGCAGGTTATATTGTAAAAACAAAAACAAAAGAAAAAACGTGTGTGCATAAGTAATATTAACAAAAAACTAGCACAAAAAAATGAAATAGAATATGACTGGTGCTGCAAATAAACCTTTGGCTGGAATACTCAGCCAAAAAACACATATGCATAAAATTAAAATATATTGTGCAACCCTGTAAAAGGCAAAACAAAGTGGCAAAAAAAATATTGATGACCTGAAAAGAAGTGCAAATATATGAATATACACTTAATAAAGTCCAATTATTGATGCTGCTCCAGCAGCATACACATGAAAAGTTCAAAAGAAAAAATCCATAGAAAAAAATCACCAAAGTGTGTAAAAACACCAAAGTGTGTAAAAAGGACAGCAGATATGGATCTTCAAACATAGGTATAGACTTCAGCGGCAAAGAATGTATACACAGGAGGCTTACCAGAACAGATGGGTCCCTATTACGGGGACCAAACGGGCTCAGCAAAGAAAACCGATCAAGATGTCAGCGATGTGATCCTATAGGTCCTCACTCAGCTCCAACACCGGTCAGCAAACGTTGGTACTCCCCACAGTAGTGTGAACACTCGTCCAGCGTGATGTTGTTTTCCCAGACGACGCCTCTTACGGAGAAACGCAGCGTAGGGTGGAGCTCAGGACCCTGACGTCACCACGCCCCCAGCTGATCGGCTGATCGGCTGACGCCTGGCGGGGTTGCAGTGCCTTTTTGAAAACGTTTGTTTTTTATCGTGTATGGACGTCTGTTTACCCGCACATTGCAATAAAGGGTATTTGTCTTTTTAAACAAATCTACACCATGAAGCCTCTTTATTATTTTTCCTTCTGAAAACAACATCACGCTGGACGAGTGTTCACACTACTGTGGGGAGTACCAACGTTTGCTGACCGGTGTTGGAGCTGAGTGAGGACCTATAGGATCACATCGCTGACATCTTGATCGGTTTTCTTTGCTGAGCCCGTTTGGTCCCCGTAATAGGGACCCATCTGTTCTGGTAAGCCTCCTGTGTATACATTCTTTGCCGCTGAAGTCTATACCTATGTTTGAAGATCCATATCTGCTGTCCTTTTTACACACTTTGGTATTTTTACACACTTTGGTGATTTTTTTCTATGGATTTTTTCTTTTGAACTTTTCATGTGTATGCTGCTGGAGCAGCATCAATAATTGGACTTTATTAAGTGTATATTCATATAGTTGCACTTCTTTTCAGGTCATCAATATTTTGTTTGGCACTTTGTTTTGCCTTTTACAGGGTTGCGCAATATATTTTAATTTTATGAAACTAGAGTGTGAGCTGACAAAATCTGAAAAATCAGGACATGATTTCTAACCTGCCACCACTCCCTCATTTTTAAACCCACCTACACAAATTTTATATCAAAACGTTCAGCTATCTCTGCTGCCACTACACGTGTCCACGGCTAAGCCATAGTCCTTACAGTTTTCACAATATGATGATTTGTTTGCAACTCACTCCACCCATTGACTTTCATTGAAACTCCCCTGTAGACACTTCAAATTCAAAGGGCAATATCTAAACTGCGACTGTGCCTTCAATTTTAATATTTCAGAGACATACTATATAACAAAATGTAGGTCTGGGTCTTGTGATTCTCACAATATGAAGCTCTTCGCTGTAGGATTTATAGTTTTTAAAATATGACTGCTTGAAGAATGGCAAGAATTCAGGTGAGGCTTAAAATACTGTGTGACCTGTGGTTAGAGCCTGCATAACCACTTAAGCCCCGGACCATTTGGTAGCTAAAGGACCAGAGGTGAATTCAGAATTTTGCACTGCGCTGCTTTAACTGTAAATTGTGCGGACATGCAATGTTGTACCCAAACGAAATTTGCGTCCTTTTCTTCCCAGAAATAGAGCTTTCTTTTAATGGTATTTGATTGCCTCTGCGATTTTTATTTTTTGCGATATAAACGGAAAAAGACCGAAAATTTTGAAAAAAATTATATTTTCTACTTTTTGTTATAAGAAAAATCGAATAAACTCAATTGTAGTCATACATTTAGGCCAAAATGTATTCAGCCACATGTCTTTAGTAAAAAAAATGTCAATAAGCGTATATTTATTGGTTTGCGCAAAAGTTATAGCGTCTACAAACTAGGGTACATTTTCTGGAATTTACACAGCTTTTAATTTATGACTGCCTATCTCATTTCTTGAGGTGCTAAAATGGCAGGGCAGTACAAAACCCCCCCAAATGACCCCATTTTGGAAAGTAGACACCCCAAGGAAATTGCTGAGAGGCATGTTGAGCCCATTGAATATTTTTTTTTGTCCCAAATGATTGAATAATGACAAAAAAAATAAAAAATTACAAAAAGTTGTCACTAAATGATATATTGCTCACACATGCCATGGTTATATGTGGAATTGCACCCCAAAATACATTCTGCTGCTTCTCCTGAGTACGGGGATACCACATGTGTGGGACTTTTTAGGAGCCTAGCCACGTACGGGACCCCAGAAACCAAGCACCGCCTTCAGGATTTCTAAGGGCGCAAATTTTTGATTTCACTCCTCACTACCTATCACAGTTTCGAAGGCCATAAAATGCCAAAATAGCACAAAACCCCCCCAAATGACCCCATTTTGGAAAGTAGACACCCCAAGCTATTTACTGAGAGGCATGATTAGTCCATGGAATATTTTATATTTTGCCACAAGTTGCGGGAATATGACAAACTTTATTTTTTTTGCACAAAGTTGTCACTAAATGATATATTGCTCACACATGCCATGGGCATATGTGAAATTACACCCCAAAATACATTCTGCTGCTTCTCCTGAGTACGGGGATACCACATGTGTGGGACTTTTTGGGAGCCTAGTCGCATACAGAACCCCAAAAACCAAGCACCGCCTTCAGGATTTCTAAGGGCATACATTTTTGAATTCACTCCTCACTACCTATCACTACCTATCACAGTTTTGAAGGCCATAAAATGCCAAGATGGCACAAAACCCCCCCAAATGACCCCATTTTGGAAAGTAGACACCCCAAGCTATTTGCTGAGAGGCATGTTGAGCCCATTGAATATTTTTTTTTTGTCCCAAATGATTGAATAATGATAAAAAGAAAAAAAAAAGAAAAAATGTACAAAAAATTGTCACTAAATGATATATTGCTCACACATGCCATGGTTATATGTGGAATTACACCCCAAAATACATTCTGCTGCTTCTCCTGAGTACGGGGATACCACATGTGTGGGACTTTTTAGGAGCCTAGCCACGTACGGGGCCCCAAAAACCAAGCACCGCCTTCAGGATTTCTAAGGGCGTAAATTTTTGATTTCACTCCTCACTACCTATTACAGTTTCGAAGGCCATAAAATGCCAAAATAGCACAAAACCCCCCCAAATTACCCCATTTTGGAAAGTAGACACCCCAAGCTATTTACTGAGAGGCATGTTCAGTCCATGGAATATTTTATATTTTGCCACAAGTTGCGGGAATATGACAAACTTTGTTTTTTTTGCACAAAGTTGTCACTAAATGATATATTGCTCAAACATGCCATGGGCATATGTGAAATTGCACCCCAAAATACATTCTGCTGCTTCTCCTGAGTACGGGGATACCACATGTGTGGGACTTTTTGGGAGCCTAGCCGCGTACGGGACCCCAAAAATCAAGCACCGCCTTCAAGGTTTCTAAGGGCATAAATTTTTGATTTCACTCCTCACTACCTATCAGAGTTTTGAAGGCCATAAAATGCCAAGATAGCACAAACCCCCCCAAAATGACCCTATTTTGGAAAGTAGACACCCCAAGGAAATTGCTGAGAGGCATGTTGAGCCCATTGAATATTTTTTTTTTCTGTCCCAAGTGATTGAATAATGACAAAAAGAAAAAAAAAATGTACAAAAAGTTGTCACTAAATGATATATTGCTCAAACATGCCATGGTTATATGCGGAGTTGCACCCCAAAATACATTTGGCTGCTTCTCCTGAGTACGGGGATACCACATGTGTGGGACTTTTTGAGAGCCTAGCCGCGTACGGGCCCCCGAAAACCAAGCACCGCCTTCAGGATTTCTAAGGGCACAAATTTTTGATTTCACTCCTCACTACCTATCACAGTTTTGAAGGCCATAAAATGCCAAGATAGCCCAAAACCCCCACAAATGACCCCATTTTGGAAAGTAGACACCCCAAGCTATTTGCCGAGAGGCATGGTGAGTATTTTACAGCTCTCATTTGTTTTTGAAAATGAAGAAAGACATTTTTTTTTTTTCTTTTTTCAATTTTTAAAACTTTGTGACAAAAAGCGAGATCTGCAAAATACTCAACATACCTCTCAGCAAATAGCTTGGGGTGTCTACTTTCCAAAATGGGGTCATTTGGGGGGGTTTTGTGCCATCTGGGCATTCCATGGCCTCCGAAACTGTGATAGGCAGTGAGGAGTGAAATCAAAAATTTACACCCATAGAAATCCTGAAGGCGGTGCTTGGTTTTCAGGGTCCTGTACGCGGCTAGGCTCCCAAAATGTCTCACACATGTGGTATCCCCATACTCAGGAGAAGCAACAGAATGTATTTTGGGGTGCAATTCCACATATAACCATGGCATGTTTGAGCAATATATAATTTAGTGACAACTTTTTGTACATTTTTTTTTTCTTTTTGTCATTATTCAATCACTTGGGACAAAAAAAAAATATTCAATGGGCTCAACATGCCTCTCAGCAAATAGCTTGAGGTGTCTACTTTCCAAAATGGGGTCATTTTGGGGGGTTTTTGAACTGTCCTGGCATTTTATACACAACATTAGGAAGCTTATGTCACACATCATCCACTCTTCTAACCACTTGAAGACAAAGCCCTTTCTGACACTTTTTGTTTACGTGAAAAAAAAAATTTTTGCAAGAAAATTATGTTGAACCCTCAAACATTATATATTTTTTTAAAGCAAAGGCCCTACAGATTAAAATAGTGGGTGTTGCAATTTTTTTTCCACACAGTATTTGCGCAGCGATTTTTCAAACGCATTTTTTGGGGGAAAAACACACTTTTTTTATTTTTAATGCACTAAAAAACACTATATTGCCCAAATGTTTGATGAAATAAAAAAGATGATCTTAGGCCGAGTACATGGATACCAAACACGACATGCTTTAAAATTGCGCACAAACGCGCAGCGGCGAGCACTACATTCATTTTTAAAAGCATTTAAAAGGCTTTACAGGTTACCACGTTAGATTTACAGAGGAGGTCTACTGCTAAAATTACTGCCCTCGATCTGACCTTCGCGGTGATACCTCACATGCATGATGCAATTGCTGTTTACATATGACGCTAGACCGACGCTTGCGTTCGCCTTTGCGCAAGAGCAGGGGGGGACAGCGGTGCTTTTTTTTTTTTTTTTTTTATTATTTATTTTGCTTTTTTATTTTATTTTTAAACTGTTCCTTCCATATTTTTTTTTTTATCATTTTTATTGTTATCTCAGGGAATGTAAATATCCCCTATGATAGCAATAAGTAGTGACAGGTACTCTTTTTTTGAAAAAAAATGGGGGGTTAGACCCTAGATCTTTCCTCTGCCCTCAAAGCATCTGACCACACCAAGATCGGTGTGATAAAATGCTTTCCCAATTTCCCAATGGCGCTGTTTATATCCGGGGGGGGGCATTCCCTCCCACTGCTTGTAAAAGCAGTCTAGAGGCTAATTATCTGCTAGAATTGCTTTTACATGAAAGCCGGCCACTGGCTGAAAAGAATGATACCAAGATGATACCTAAACCTGCAGGCATCATTCTGGTATAAACATTCAAAGTCCAGCAACATACCAGTACGTTGCTGGTCCTTGTTGGACATGTATTGTAATCTTTTTTTTCATGCAGCCTGTTGGCTGAACGAAAAAAAAAGATTGATCGGTGGGTATGCCCACCATTAGAATACCTCCCTTCATCCACCCACTTCTAATGATGGGCATATATGCCGAAGCATGGGGGCATCCTCCCGCAAAAAAGTTATGCCGCGTACACACGGTCGGACTTTTCCACGGGCAAGCCTTCGTCGGAATTTCGACCGTATGTACGCGGCATAAAAGGTTATGCCGCGTACACACGGTCAAACTTTTCCACGGGCAAGCCTCCGTCGGAATTTCGACCGTATATACGCGGCATTAGGAGCAAAATCGCTCCTCCGCCCCTGCTGCCCCCATGCTTCGGCATATATGCTCTTTTTTTAACTGTGGTGGTGAAATCACCTCCTACAGCGTTGGAGTCACGGCTTTATGTATCGTGGGAGCAAACGCTGTTGCTGTCAAGATAAATAAATCTGCGATGCAACTGAATGGCGTACCTGCTAAGCAAATGATGGTTAACATTAAAACAAAGTAACATTACAGTACAACAGCAAGACCTTACCATACCATACCTGCAAAGCAAATACCAAAACAAAACCTAGTAAAAAATAGAACATTTTTTTAACGCAACCTGTGCCTAAAATATATATATGCCGAAGCATGGGGGCATCCTCCCGCAAAAAAGTTATGCCGCGTACACACGGTCGGACTTTTCCACGGGCAAGCCTTCATCGGAATTTCGACCGTATGTACGCGGCATAAAAGGTTATGCCACATACACACGGTCAAACTTTTTCACGGGCAAGCCTCCGTCGGAATTTTGACCGTATATACGCGGCATTAGGAGCAAAATCGCTCCTCCGCCCCTGCTGCCCCCATGCTTCGGCATATATGCTCTTTTTTTAACTGTGGTGGTGAAATCACCTCCTACAGCGTTGGAGTCACGGCTTTATGTATCATGGGAGCAAACGCTGTTGCTGTCAAGATAAATAAATCCGCGATGCAACTGAATGGCGTACCTGCTAAGCAAATGATGGTTAACATTAAAACAAAGTAACATTACAGTACAACAGTAAGACCTTACCATACCATACCTGCAAAGCAAATACCAAAACAATACCTAGTAAAAAATAAAACATTTTTTTAACGCAACCTGTGCCTAAAATATATATATGCCGAAGCATGGGGGCATCCTCCCGCAAAAAAGTTATGCCGCGTACACACGGTCGGACTTTTCCACGGGCAAGCCTCCGTCGGAATTTCGACCGTATATACGCGGCATTAGGAGCAAAATCGCTCCTCCGCCCCTGCTGCCCCCATGCTTCGGCATATATGCTCTTTTTTTTTAACTGTGGTGGTGAAATCACCTCCTACAGCACTGGAGTCACGGCTTTATGTATCGTGGGAGCAAACGCTGTTGCTGTCAAGATAAATAATTCCGCGCTGCAAATGAATGGCGCACCTGAAAACAAAAAATTACATACCTGAAAAGCAAGCATGATAAAACATTGCAGAATGGAATACAGTAAAAAAGAGCAGAACAATAGAGAGAAAATAGAGAGAGAGAGAGAGAGAACAATAAAACGACAACTATTTTTGTTTTTTTTATTTTATATATTTTTTGTGTTTTGTTTTTTCCTTTTTTTTTTTTCTTTTTTACACTTTTTTTTTTAAACTTTAACAACTGTAATGGTTCGGGTCTCTCAAAATGTAATGGCATCTTGGGAGACCCTGTGTAAGTGTGTCCTAGTCTGTGAAATGCTGTACCCTACGCTAAAACTTCACTTTTGAGTGGTAGCGTTCAAAACATTCACCAAGGCAAAGACCAGGTTTGTCAGGACAGAGTGGACAATAATAACGGGTGTCACGCCTAAATCCGCGCTTGCTACAGACACGACATCTTTTTTGGGGGGCTCGTTGGGTAGGGGTACTCGGGAGGAGATGCGTATAATGCCTCTCATGCAGCCGGCTTACTGCATTTGGTAGGGGATGGTGAGGTGCAGAACCGCCTGGATACAGGAGTTCTGTGACTATCTCAATCTGGAATTTTAGAAGAGATAAAGTCCCGCCTGAAGCTCTGTATAGCACATGAGCGTTCAGCAAAGCCAATTGGAATAAGGATAGAGACACTTTTTTGTACCAGCGTCTCGCCTTACGGTCAATTAGATACGGCGCCATCAACTGGTCGTTGAGGTCCACCCCTCCCATATTTTTGTTATATTCGTGGACACAGAGGGGTTTCTCCACAACACCAGTCGCCGTAGGAATTTGGACTGTCGTGTCTGCATGAAGGGAGGTAAGAAGGAAAACATTCTTATTGTCCCTCCACTTCATAGCGAGCAAGTTATTACACTTTACGCAGGCTCTCTCCCCCAGCCTAAGACGGGCATCTACAAGCCGCTGGGGAAAGCCCCGGCGATTAGGTCGCACGGTGCCACATGCTCCAATCTGATGATCAAACAAGTGACTAAACAGTGGCACGCTCGTGTAATAATTGTCCACATACAAGTGGTACCCCTTTCCGAATAAGGGTGACACCAAGTTCCACACTATCTTGCCAGCGCTCCCTATGTAATCCGGGCAGTTGACCGGCTCAACCTGACTATCTTTTCCCTCATAAACCATAAAGCTCCATACATAGCCTGTTGCCCTGTCACAGCACTTATAGAGCTTGACCCCGTATCTGGCACGCTTGCTGGGAAGGTACTGCTTGAAAGCCAAGCGGCCAGAAAATTTAATCAGGGACTCATCAACGCAGACAGCTTGATCGGGAATAAACAAGGCTGCAAAACGTTCGTTGAAGTGGTTTATGAGGGGCCGAATTTTATAGAGCCGGTCGTATTCAGGGTCCCCACGTGGACGACAAAGTTCATTGTCGTTGAAGTGCATGAACCGCAAAATCTGCTCGTATCGTTTCCTGGGCATGGAGGCAGAGAACACGGGCATGTGGTCAATTGGGTGCGTAGACCAATAAGCACGCAATGACGGGAATTTATGTGTGCCCATGTTGAGGGAAAGGCCCAGAAAGGTCTTAAATTCGGAAACCGTAATTGGTTTCCAATCTTTGGCAATGGAAGGCAACTGGGGATTAGCGGCGATGAATTGACCAGCATATAAATTACTCTGGTCCACAATAGATCTATAGAGATCTTCCGTGAAAAACAGCGAATAATAATCGATTGGCATAAAATCAGCTGTTTCCACCTGAATACCGGGTTGGGCAGTGAATGGGGGAAGTACGGGTTCTGGAGAAGTGGTGGGGACCCAATCAGGATAGGCGAATTCTGCAGGAAGAGCACTATGGGTACGACGGGCCTGCCTTTGTCTTCTTGGTGGCAGCGGGACACTACTTGTGCTTGCCACCTCGCCAGCTTGAACTGCACTTATGGGACTCGCCACGTCACCACATGATACTACAGTGCTGGATGTACGCCCAGGCTGTACTAGGCCGCTGGTGCTTGCCAATTCACCAGAAGGAATAGCGGCGCTAGTACTCCTCTGCTCCATGATACGAGAGCCCTGCGGTTCTTGCTCCTCAACAAACTCAGAAGATCAGGATCGGGTACGCCTGACCTTAGCAGGGACCTCAACTTCGTCGTCAGAGCTATCTGACGTGGGGCCGCTGACGTCACTGTCTTCTACGGGAAGATATTCTGAGCCTGAATCTGACAGATACGTGACCTCCTCTTCACTATCTGTCATGCTCAGAATCTCGTAGGCCTCTTTACTAGTGTACCTTCGACTTGCCATTTTGGGCTCTAAATTTAGGGGTACACTAGTAAGATTCACAGGAAAAAAAGCACCCGACTGTCGTCAGCAAATATATCAAACGCTACAAAAAAAACTGTTAGCGGTCGCAGGGATCAGGACTGTCTCTGCGAACGCTGCAGTTATGTGTTTTGTGTTTGGTAAGTGACAGTGATCGATCGATACTGCACTTGGGTGGGCTGGGCTGGGCTGGGCGGAGGGGCTAAACGCAGGTGCTAGCAGGTATCTGGGCTGATTACGCTAACACTGCGTTTTTGGGAACCCTAAAGCGCTGGGGACGCTAGTATATATCTGATCAGATACTATACCACTAAGGGAGGTGTATGCTTTGTGCGTGGGTGTTAGCGTTACTGGCACTAACCTAACGCTGCCTGGGGCGACGCAGACCCTCTCTGGCGCTAAAACCTAATTGATCTCACCCGCCGGGCGATCAGGGGGTTAAACCTTTATTGGGTTATATACGGCGGGTGCCCTGATGCTATAAAAAGCAAACTAACCAACCAGTGTCACCCGTAACCTTTATATGGTGATCACTGGTGAAAGGGTTAACTAGGGGCAATCAGGGGGTTAAAACCTTTATTAGGTTAAATATGGGGGTACCCGACGCTATATAAAAACCTGACGGGTTACCTAAATAACTAAACAATTAACTGGGTAACCAGTGTCACCAGTGACGCTTATACGGTGATCACTGGTGAAAGGGTTAACTCTAGGGGCAATCAGGGGGTTAAAATAATATATGGGGGTACCTGACGCTCTAAAAACCTGTGGCGAAAGTAAAAATAAATAACTGGCTATCTAGGGCACCACCGGCACTAAATACAGCGATCGAAAATACGATCGCTTAGTGACGCTGGCGTTAGGGGGTGAAAGGGTTACCTGGGGGGCGATCAAGGGGTTAAACCTTTATTAGGGGGGGTTAGGGGGCTACCCTGGACCTAAACCTAACTGCCCTGCAACTTTTTACTATCACAGATGACACTAAATGCAGTGATCAGTAAAATAAATGATCACTGCAATCAGTGACACTGTGATTGGGGGCTGGGGGGTGACCTGGGGGGTGATCTGGGGGTGACTGGGGGGTGAAATGTGTGCCTATGTGTACCTAAGTGTCAGTGGACTGTTGGTGCACTAACCTGCTTCCTCTCTCCTCTGCGCCGGAATCGAAAAGACCGCCGCGAGGGAGATGACATCACTTCATCCTGCCTGTGTTTACATCACATGGCGGAGGAAGCATTTTCATTGGCCGGGAGCTAACGCGAGGGGGTGGCCAATATCGAATGGTCACCCCCTCATCTCTGATCGCTCCCCAACGATTAACGGCCGCTCACTGTATAGGAGGGGGGTCCGATCGGACCCCCCAACTGTACAAAGGCGATCACGTACACTCTACGTGATTGTGCCTGTCGGTGCCATTCTGCCGACGTATATATACAGTGAGCGGTCGTTAAGTGGTTAAAGAAACATTGGTTTTCTTGGCAACGCTGAGGGACCTATAGCTCCTCCCACACAGCTCTGAGGGGAGTTTCTGTATCACAAATTGTTGTAACATGGAGGTTGGCTGTGTTGTCTTTCCCTCAGGACACAGTATGTTCCCAGTTGGGGTGTCTGGGGGGGAAAGACAATGTACGTCGCCTCTTATTTCTTTAAGGCATTTCTAATGTTCAACTTTGCTTACTCTTTTGATTCTGTTATCTGTAAATTAATTATTATGTACCTCTACTACGTACTGTAATACGACGGATACTGTTTTCCGCTGTTTATGAACCCCCCCCCCCCCCCCCGCATAAAAAAGAAAATTATTTTTGAAAAATAAAAATAATAAATGTAAAAAAAAATTGAAAAAAAATATAACTTTTGAAAAAAATAAAGATTTTTGAAAAAAACATCATTTAAAAAAATTATATATTTTTTTAAAACAAAAATAATTTTGAAAAAAACATTTTGAAAATATTTTTTTGAAAAAAAATCATTTAAAAATGTAAAAAATTATGATTTTGGAAAAAAAAAAAAGAAATATATTTTTTGAAAAAAAATGTTCCGCTCTTTCAGCTAATGATGGGACTTCATTTTTTTTCTACTATTTCTACTTTTTAAAATATTAACCTCCCTGGCGGTATTCCCGAGTGTGGCTCGGGGTGAGATTTCAGTACCTAAAGCGGTAACCCCGAGCCACACTCGGGCTTGCCTCGCTGGATCCTGGAAGAGGTGACTTACCTTGTCTCTGGGATCCCGCAATGTATTCCCGCAGTGTTTGGCGGCCGGATCTTCCGCCCGATGCACTGTGTGCCCTGGATTCCCTTCCCTGCGAGCGTTGTGACGCAGGGGGTCGGAACCGGCGGCAAATTCTAAATGTATAAAGCACAAACACACTGATACAATGTAATCCTATTGGATTACAATAACAAATTAAATAAATTGACCTTAGATTGCCCCCCAGTGCTTTCTCCAGTGCCCTTGTCTGCAGTTTTACTGTACTTAGTACTTGGAAACTGCACAGCGACCATGGCATCCAAAAAACGCGCCTCCACCTCAAAGTCGCTATATGACCTGCTGGAAGTCAGCGACAGTGACTCAGAATGGGTTGCAGAGGAGTTGAGCGACAGCGATTCATG